>JACXIL010000217.1:322743-435084 GCA_014737365.1 Bombus soroeensis | reverse complement strand
ACGTTCCTCAAAGCCCAATACACGATATACAGTTCGCAGAGTTGAAACATTACTTGACGAAATTCTTCAGACTTCGAGTTTAACTGTTTAATAGCTTTTGCAAATGTTTTTACAATGACGACTCGAGCGTGAGCCTCCGCGCACTGAGCTAGTTCGATACTCGTTAGATTCCAGGCATCCCCTATTGGAACTCCATCACGTATCCTGCGATGCAAATGTTCTGCTGCTAAACGAGTAGATCTACGAAACGATAAGAATATCGTAAATATTCTGATGAATGTCTATGTAATTATTCAGCAATACTTATTGTATTCGGAAACAGTATACCCTGCGGCTACGGCGTTATAAGCATCAATCAGGCATTCCAAATCGTTACTCCAAGGACGATGTTTTACTCCTTTTGCTGCTTCGTTAAGATACTCTACAGATTCTGGCAGTCGTTCACCATCCAGAGCTTGTTTCCATGATTTTACGAGGTACCTAGCTGTTTGCAAAAGTAAGACTGTATTTTCTCCTTCGTAAGTACAGACTGCGGTCGCTACTCCGTAAAGTGTTGGCAGATTGCTGGCAGTCATATATCCATGTCCACCACAAGATAATCGAAGCTGCTCTATTCCAGCTGCTGTATCTGCAGATACAACTGCTTTTAGGCAACATGACAAAGCATGCAACTGCAAAAGAAATTAATAGAGTTAGAAATATGAAGAAAAATATATTAGTATAAAGGGTATAAAAGTATCAACCTCCGGTAGTTTTTCGTAATTAGCCTGCTGCAATTGACTTTGTACCATACTATACATATCCCAAACCCAACTAGCAGTAGCTTTTATTGCGAAACATGTGGCAATATGAGGGAAGATTTTGTATTGTTGCGTTACGTAATCGAGAATCTGCACTTCTGGTTGTCTAAAAGAAAAGAAAGACAAAGAATAATTTGTTATCGGCCGGAGAGATTTAATTTTAATTAAAAGTAACATTTCCAATGGAAGTATTTTTTAATAAGGAGACATAGAGCAGTCGATGTAACTGGAGATTGTTTTTAACAGAGCATACCCCGGATTTAATTGACCCTGACGTCTTATTACGCTGTATCGAACCGCAATAGTAACAGCTTTCGATAAATGTTGTAGGAGGTCCTGCAGCAACATTACTCGAACGAACACCATCGTACCATACGTTAACTTATCATTTGTAGATCTTATGTATGTTCCATCTTCTAGTACCTATAACAAGAAATGTAACTTTACAATTTGCTCTATCGACAATTAGGATTTATGTACAGTTCTGTTTACACAGATTGCGCACATAATTTCCCTTTCAAGTTCACATCAATAAGATGAGATTGCATTTCTTACAGGAATTTTGTGTGAGAAGTTACCTTGGCATTCTTCATCAACATATTCTCCCGTGGTATCCTAAAGTCATGAAATCCGAGAAACCCATTGTTAACGCCGTTCATCCCCAATTTTGTACCAATTTCTCCAATTCTAATGCCTAAGAATTACATACAGATTAAATTTACCCTTTACTATATCCATTGTTCATCAAATTTGATCTAGATTATAAACGAGGAAGTTGTTTGATTTCATAATTGTTGTTTGATAATGTGAATAGTTTGTTCTCTTTTTTTCACATTGCAATATAATATATAATTAATTACAAACGATTAAGACATTTATTTGTGTACCCTTTAAAGGTTCATGTGTCTCCACGTCTCTTAATTGTACAATAAAAGGATGAATTCCCCTACATTCTCCCTGGGTGTATAATTGCGCAACGACTACTGCATGGTTTGCAGTTTGACCCACTGAAAATTATAATTGTAAATAAATTATACTGTTTTAGTGAACAGCATTATTATTATATCAAATAATTACAATATACTTACGTCCGCCTGGCCACCATTTGTAGGATGTCAAAGTTGGACTATTCAAAACAAATTCTTTCGTTTCCGGATCGTACGTTGCAGTAGTTTCCAAACCCCTGAGAAACGTTCCATGGCCTAGTTCGGTCTAAGGCAGTAGTGCAAGATTACATTTACTTGAGAAACTTTTAGAATCTGTGATGATCTTTTTTAAAAAGAATGTTCTCATTTATGTTTTACCTGCGCATATGTTCCTATAACATCGCCAGTCCAAGCTCTGTTTATCCAATATGCTTGCTGTTCAGAATTTGCTTGTCCCATAAGAGCGGGTAGAAACATAGCATAATGCACGAGTAATGGATTTCCCTCTTCGAATAGTGCAATCCCAAGTCTTTTTCCAACGATATTTCTGCAAAGAGACTACATTGAGGATATTTTTTTGCTATTGTATAACCAAGGAAGTTCTATTATCCTTTAACACTGAAAGGGAATATCTAAATAATATAGAAGAAAAACTAATTTAATCGTTATTATAATTATCCTTTTATTCCACGACATTGAGAGCAAGTGGAAATATTTGCATACTTCTTTTTATCTAAAAATCTAGGAATATTTCTTTTGTCACATAAAGAGAAGTATTGGAACTTTCTTGGTTATGTAACAGTTTCCTTGAGATAAACTTTAATATGCTTACAAAAGAAAACCCATATCTTCTTTTCTTAAGCGTTGCAATTTTTTAACTTTGTGAAGAACATTGCAGCAAATTCGTATAGTTTCTTCATATATTTCTTTGTGGCTCTTATATTTCATTGCTATATTTTCTTTTAATACCAGATCATCCAAAAAATATTGTTCTGAAAATAAAAAATGAACAAAAAATAATAGAACATACAGAAATGAAAATGCTGGAAGAATAAAATAAAATAGTAAGACGTGCGTATAATTTTTATTAGTAAACGTTATAAATGGACAAATTATGTATTCACGTTTAGGTTACAAGTAAAACGAACTTTACTACATACTGCATAATAATGGAGATGCTTATATTGCCTTCTACATGCAATATATTCTACCTTTTTCTTGTTAATACTGCAATGTGGGTTCATAATTATGACATTTGAATTTTTCCGTGTGAATCACATTGGACTTTAAAATACGACATTTATGTCCTAGCAATTTATTAGTATTCCTAGTAGAAATATGAAGAGCAGTATCAATGATATAATAACAAAATAAGCAAATATTAAACATATTGGAAAATAATGAAAAGAATAATGTCTGAATTAATTTATAGAAAGTTATTAAATAATACAATTTACTGCTTAATATTTTATTCATTTAATAATTTATTATCCTTTAGACGTTCGCAATAATTTAAATTTATAATTGTTTGATATTATATATAAATACTAAATATCACTAGCATGTACGTAATTACCACAAAAATATGTTTAAATTACTGGATGGATAAATCTGTGGATAGATAAAAAATTCAAATATATTGTTGACGACATGGACGCAAAAACTTTCACAATACATTAAATCTGCAAATGTGAAAGGATCTTTGAGAACTCTTTGAGAACTATTAAAAATAGAGTAATATTATTCTATCGATTTACGTTTTTAACTAGTATGTTAACGTTATTAATATTTTGAAATAGTTGGATAAATTTGCGAAGAATTTTAAATAACTAATTGTCTGCGCAATTCTCAATTTCGCTGAATCAAATGCGAACTCTGTCACCTGTGCAATGCACATGTAAAATTTAAATTGATATATTAACATCCATCATGCACCAGTACAGAATCTATCCATCATGAGCTTGTTAACTGGATTTAAAAACAACAATTTTTAAACGCTGCACATTTTATTATTTGATAGAAATAAATTTCTTTTCTTACATTTCCTGAGAAACACATATTGTAAGAATGCTCTCTCCAAATTATATATATGAAAAGACGTGTAAAATTATTTTTTTATGCTCAACGTTGCTTACGCACAACATTATACCTTTCTAAGTTACCAATTACCGAAACGACAAAAGTATTTGTATTTTTATTTACAAAATTACTCGATAAACTATAGTCTTGTTAGCGACAATTATTTAATAGAAACCAATTTTCCTCACACACTAAAAGGACTGTTCGAAATTTGGAGTGGCCGTCCGTTTATGTCACCGACAGACCCATTCCTCTTTTTAGGAAATTCCGAATTACATGTCCTCCCATAACTCTAAACCTAATGACTCCAAGGTCAGGTAAAACACTCCTGGAAAGGACCAGCCGAAGAGCCACCGAATGAGGCACGGACGAAACCGGTTCGGAGAGGAGAGCAACGGCTAGGAGAGAGAATCAGCAACATACCGTACCGTACTGTTTAAATACTTGACTTAGCACGGCAGTACTCCTAACTTTGTTAAGTTATACAATTAGCGCAAATAAAGTGCTGGATAAATCTAACACTCGATTCATTTAATCTCCTCCACCTTGAACGTTAAGTCATTCGAGGTACACGATGTCGGCCGATCGGTTTGACCTGACCGGTTGCTTTTTAGTCGATAATTCGCAACAAAGATATTCACATCTGATTATTTAATATTTTTTCCATCATTATTATTGTGACACATCTTCGAGCTTTCAATTAGGAATTCGTAGTGGAAATATTGAAAATATATTATCGAAATGCTACATCGATATTGTGCAAACCATATGGACGTGTAATATAAAGAACAGTTTTTTAGAAACATTACATTACAAATTAGATGTCTTTGAAATATAGGGTATATTTTAAAATTCTGATTAATAGTAAATAACGCAGATGATACATCTAGTTAAGAGTATGAATTAAAATGATACATCACTCATCTTAGGAAAGACGTACCGCTATAGTATCATTTACGAATTTTTTAATTAACGATTCTTTCCTACTCGTTTTATCAACGAAACCGTTCAGCTTTTTCGTTAAAAACGATGCAAATTTTATTTAATACCTGATATTACATAAATTTGATAAATATATCAATAAATTTATTAGTGATAATGTCAGAAAATTTTATCTCAAGTTATAGTTACAATTTACGTTCCTTGACGAAATTATAGGATAGAAATTTAAGAAATTTAAGAAATGCCCAGCAATTTAGTATCTTCCCAATTTCTATATAATATGATACGCGTATTTAACTACTTTTGATGTCCAAAACTATATAAAAACTTGTTATTTACGGAGTGTGGCATTCTTTTGTCGCGAGCTTTTATAGCTGATCATAAATCATAGGGATTTACCTATATTTCTAACTTAAATACGCTAATTACATTAAAAATTGTATATTTCTACAAATATAATAGGAATATACAATTATATTTCGATCTCGTGGAAAAAAGATATTAATTTTGCTAAAATTATTTAGTTCTTAATAACAGCGAAAACGAAAGAAACTGAAATTATTTTGTTGATAATTGGCGTTAAATTAAAAGGATAAATAAAAACTACCTATACCTTGATCACGGCGTTGTCTCGTTTTTTCTGGGCTACCATCGAAGAAATAGGTGACTTCCACAGAATCGAACGTACATTTACTTCGTTCATATTGTAAATCCTTGTTTACCACCATTTTCTGTTGCTTCATATTATATAGATTACTTCGCACTAATCACTGACGAAGGAGAGTGGTTGTTTACTCTATCACTGTACGCATCTGTCTAGATAATTTCCTTCCCAAACGCCCAATTTTTATACATATATATACGGTACTGTGTCGCAATCGAATGTAAATGACATATTCGCAGTAAAGACTTCTTATCTCACCGCGTACGATAGCTTCAAACCTTTGGACCTAATTTGCCATTTCCATTTTTAGTCCAGACACGTACACCTTAAATGCAACGTAATGCAAGGAATTTATAGCGAGATACGACAAATCAGGTAAAATTATAATCTGATATTCTAAGATTATGCATAATTACTTGTGATAATTCCTAATTAACAATGTTTTGTTTATCACTAGAAAAGCTTCAAATGACTGTTTTCATAAATTACATATAAAATAAAATATATGAAATACCTTGACTCCGTACTACAAATTTCTTAGTACGATCTTAAAACAAAGTACTAATGCCTTATGCACTCTCCTTTCTACCTATTTCTTCATTTCAGAGAAGAATACATTCGACATAATAACATAAAGGGAATATAAATCCCTTGTTAATTGATCTCTTTCGCGGAACAGTATAATTTCGAACATGCCTTAGCCATATGTTTCAGGTTATTTGTCAGGACACCTTTGCGTAATTACAATTTTTGGTACATAACTATAGGCAGAAATAAACCGGAATGGACCGGTAGCTCTTAGCAAGTTTCTCGAAATCTAAAGCCTACCGCCGGGTTGTATGCGTACAAAGAAGATTGAAATTTTAATTTACATAACATACTCCAAAATAGAGTTTCTCATATTGAACATTTACTGAAAATACAGGTGTAGCTAATACCCGCGTGTTTTAATCCGTGTATTTCTTAATACACGGGTACACGAGTGTTGAAATTTTTTTCTTTTTCCTTTTTTTTTTTAATACATGGGCAAGTCCTCATGGACACCCCCTCCCCGCTCTTGAAAGCTACGAGGTAGTATCGGACTATACCGACTAAAACCCCACGGTGGACCGCCCGACGCTCAGCTGAGATGCTCCAGGGCCTACTCATCGAATTACTGCTGAAGCACCCTTGCGTCTTCTCCTGTCTGAGGGAGTCGTTCCTTGTTAATTCGGACATTGGGAGGGTCCATCCCTCTCGACACTATCCCCTGAGCCGCCGTGCAGGTCTGAGGAGGTCTAGATCTTGCTCGACGTGTCGGTCCCTATGACCGCATAGGACGGCGTAGGGCCGACCGTCGGCGCGGAACCCCGCAAGTGGTTGCGGTACCCTGCAAAGGTGGGATGTTCTCACCCTCTCCCGCTCTGTTCGTCCCTTCATAGGCATTACGTTTTCGCAGTATCGCTGGACTGCGAGGAACTCTTATCGCCTCCTCAGCATCGCTTTCACAATTGACGGGTTGTCTAACCTTTCGCCAATTGCCAGCCATAGAATACGACATGGGGCCTCCCACGCCGGACAAAATTCCAACGTGTGCTGTACCGTGTCCTCGTCCCTACAGCAGTGGTGACACGTATTCGTCACCTCTCTCTCAATTTTCTGCGGGTATTGTCCGAATACTCCGTGTCCTGTGAGCACCTGCATCATCCAGAAGGACAGTGATGGCCATCCGCGGTCTCTCCAAGCCTCCCAGTTTGGCAGGACCGGTCTAACGGCCCGTTGGCCATGGTCCTGGTCTTCGGCGAGTAGGTCGGAGCGTCACCGCTCCCATACCTCTCGTCTAGCTTCCCCTCAAACGTCTCGGGCCGTCTGCTCGCCCGAGCTTAGGCTCCTCTGGTCTTCGTACACTCGTCGGAGCGCCAAGACCTGGAGCTCGAACGGAGGAGACGCCGCCAGGACCGTCGCCGACGCATATGATATCGTCCGGTATCCACTTACGATTCTAATGGTCGTCCTATAGCCTCCTCAGCAAGAGTAGGCTGTGTCGACTTTCCGTCAGTTCTTCTGCCCACATCGGAGCCCCGTATAGGACCCGAGAACGGACGACCCCCTCATGCAGTCGGCGCACTCCGACTTCCGCCCCAGCGATATTCGGCAGTAGTCCGCAGAGAGCGTTGGCTGCCGTCGTCACTTTGGAAACCAGGATCTTAAAGTGGGGCCCGAACGTCCATTGACTGTCGATGGTAAGGCCCAAATATTTCATCTGAAGCCCTGCATCAACCTCCTCTCCGCTTATGTCCAAACACAGGCTGGACGGAGGAGTTGCCCTACATCGGTAGTCGTAAAACCATATGGCCTCCGCCTTGTCTGGGGAGCCCAGCCTTCGACAGGCATTAAGATACTCCGATCTTAATACCTGTACTGCAGTTCATGGGTACACATGAAATTTTTAATTAGATATCAGAATATTTAGATATTACAGATACAATCACGCTTCATTTAAATCCATTTGAATAATGGACGGCTAACGTCGGCAATGTCGGAACGGTGTTTTTCATGTGCCAGAAATATTGTAACAAAGGAAAGAAACCGGTTACTAACAATTTTGGACCAAACATGTACGTCACGAGTCTGACTCAAGGAATCTAATTCAGTAATTAAGATCAGACTCAAATTCATGGTGTACTGAGGTTTGATAGGGCAGATAACGATTAAATTCTAAACAATCACAGTACCGGGCAATCCGAAAAATAGAACTTATATAAAAGAATTTATATATAAGTAAAATTTAATTGGAACCATTACTTAATGTCATGAAGGAGGAAAAATACGAAAAATATAAGTGATTTATATGGAAGCAATAACGAAGATTCTAGTGATAGCAACGTGATAGTGCCAATAAGAAAGCGTGTGAGGGGTTTAATTATAGAGAAACATAGCAATATAAAATGACGATTAGAAGATAACGATAGAGAAAAGGAAAAGGAATTAAATGATTGTTTACAGCAAAGAAATGTATAGCTACTTTACAAGATTACTTAACAAGATGTTACTTTTCCCTGTACCGACCTGTTTGTGTTATGAACGTCATCTTGACTCAGATTTCGTCTAGCTAATTCATGCCGGCAAAAAATTTTAATAATAGGCACACGTTGCTTCTAAATCGATCTTATCGATTTGTAAAATGGTTGGAAACTATTTTATAAGTTTGTATGTAATAAAGTATCTAAATGTCTCTACATATGCGGTACTGTAACAGGTAGTAATAAAACAGGGTAAGTGTATTGATAAGGTTAACTTTGAAGACGGAACTATGTAAGTTAGCGGCTATTCGATGTACAGGATATTTGAGAAACATAGATCACTAATAAATATCGATATCTCGGTAAAAATTATCAAGACTAGTACTATCTAAAAATCCATCGTGCACGATATGTACAGATTTTATGCCTTGCCTTTAATTCGGATATCGTTTGAAAGGAAAGTTATACTAATACAAATGTCACAATTAGATTATCAAACTTACTAAAAATAGCTAAGTATGACAGCTGTGTTTTCTCACGTCGAACCGATTCCACAAGTATTTCGGTGCATATTCTTCTTTCTTCGTATCCCTCTCCCCTCTTTCCAAGTGCCCAAGAATTGCTACTCCTCTCCTGGCACTGGCGGAAAGAAACCTCGAGATTGAATCAGAATATGATTACATATTCTATCTACATACATATACCAGTATGACGATTCTATTGGTCCATCTTTGAAATTACTAGGATCTGGAATCTACGTCTGATATCTAAACGAGGTATTAAGATATTAATATAAATATAATCATTGCTTAAAAAATGCTAATTAGTTGCAGACCTTCAAAATGAGCAAGTATTAATGGCCAAAAATTCGTTTTCTAATTACATTCGTCTATGTTAATGTGAATATCTGCATTCGTATATGTTATCCGTAATTGTGTTACTTATATTGGCAATTACCATATCCCACAAGAATAGCGAATAAATTAACATTTCACGAATTTCCTATTTCAAAATATTACGTACTTGATACTCATTGGATGTGATATACGAAGCGAATATATATCAAAATTCAAGACCATGGTACCGAAGCGGTACCTATAAATCTCACAAACTGCATTTTATTCCTGAACAAATAGTATTATTTCCATTGCGATAGGAAATTAACAATAATTGTGGTATGTTAGTGCAAGGAACAATACTACCTATATGTCACCACTTCTATTCCGTAAATAAATACTGTACCATATGAAAACCTTTCAATTCTAAAATGTAATTTTCTTTGAGGCGTTATAGGTTCAATAAAAATATACATTTTTCTAGTTCAAAATATTATTTTACTAATTGTAAAAACTGTATAGAAAATACCATTCCCCATAACATATTTACGACATCTCATCTCAGAATGATTGCCTATTTCCAGAAAGCTTTTTATAAACATAAAATCTCTATCAAACATTCATTCACAGTTGTTACAGTGACGCTTCTTTATACAAATTACGCATTTACAATGACAGCAAATAAAAATGGTACAAAAATACGTTCGATCCTACCTTTGTTGTTCAATATAAACCCTCAGTAAAATGGACAAGTGAGCGCGTATATCTTCTTTCGATATTGCCCATATGATATCTTACAGTTGTTACATCTTATAAATCAATACCCAACAAACAATACAATCGATTATTTAATAACAAATAAAAAATACGTCTTTCGACATAACTAAATGCAACATATTCCAAACAATCCAATCACCACAAAACAAATACGAAATAATAATTATAATTAAATATTTCCTTTAAAAAGATTACACTATAAATTACTCTTAAGAAAAGGTTTTAAGTATTTCTCAAAAGATATGTTCACAGTTTCACGGTTCAGAGGACTCTTCATGGCTTCTTCGAACAATCGTTCGTAAACGTTACCATCGTAAGCACCCAAAACCGAGCAAAGAATATGGTCATCGAAATCGAAACCGTCGACGATTCCTACAGCATTTCGACGGATTGTCATCAGCAAATATTCCAAGCGCGAATGAAGTGTCTGAACATGCTCTTTCTGCATAGAAGAAAACTAAAAAAGAGAAAGAATTGTATCACTCTTGAATTCAAATTATCCTACAAAATATAGTAATCAATTTTTCTTCTTTCGTTGTCCTCTGTGATTAGTTTCGAAAAAATCAATACTTACCCGAAGAAAATTACCAACGTTCCTCAAAGCCCAATACACGATATACAGTTCGCAGAGTTGAAACATTACTTGACGAAATTCATCAGACTTCGAGTTTAACTGTTTAATAGCCTCTGCAAATGTTTTTACAATGAAGACTCGAGCGTGAGCTTCCGCGCACTGAGTCAGTTCGATGCTCGTTTGGTTCCAGGCCTCTTCCGTCGGAACTCCATCACGTATCCTGCGATCTAAATGGTCTGCTGCTAAACGAATAGACCTACGAAATGATAAGAATATCTTAAACATTCTGATAAATGTCAATGTAATTATTTAGTAATATTTAATGAATTCGGAAACAGTATACCCTGCGGCTACGGCGTTATAAGCATCAATCAGGCATTCCAAATCGTTATTCCAAGGACGATGTTTTACTCCTTTTGCTGCTTCGTTAAGATACTCTACAGATTCTGGCAGTCGTTCACCATTCATAGCTTGTTTCCATGATTTTACGAGATACCTAGCTGTTTGCAAAAGTAGGACTGTATTTTCCCCTTCGTAAGTACAGACTGCGGTGGCCAACCCGTAAAGTGTTGGCAGATTGCTGGCAGTCATGTATCCATGTCCACCACAAGATAACCGAAGCTGCTCTATTCCAGCTGCTGTATCTGCAGATACAACTGCTTTTAGGCAACATGACAAAGAATGCAACTGCAAAAGAAATTAATAGAGCTAGAAATATGAAGAAAAGTATATTACTATAAAGGGTATAAAGATATCAACCTCCGGTAATTTTTCATAATCGGCCTGGTGCAATTGACTTTCTACTGTATTATACATATCCCAAACCCAATTGGCAGTAACTTTTATTGCGAAACATGTGGCAATATGAGGAAAGATTTTGTATTGTTGCGTTACGTAATCGAGAATCTGCACTTCTGGTTGTCTAAAAGAAAAGAAAGACAAAGAATAATTTGTTATCGGCCGGAAAGATTTAATTTTTATCAAAAGTAACATTTCCAATGGAGGCATTTTTTAATAAAGAGACATAGAGTAGTCGATGTCACTAGAGATTGTTTTTAATAGAACATACTCCGGATTTATTTGACCCTGACGTCTTACTACGCTGTATCGAACTGCAATAGTAACAGCTTTCGTTAAATAGTGTAGGAGGTCCTGCAGCAACATTACTCGAACGAACACCATCGTACCGTACGTTAACTTATCATTTGTAGATTTTACGTATGTTCCATCTTCTAGTACCTATAACAAGAAATGTAACTTTGCAATTTGCTCTATCGACAACTAGGATTTATGAACAGTTCTGTTTACACAGATTACGCACATAATTTCCCTTTCAAGTTCACATCAATAAGATGAGATTGCATTTCTTACAGGAATTTTGTGTGAGAAGTTACCTTGGCATTCTTCATCAACATATTCTCCCGTGGTATCCTAAAGTCATGAAATCCGAGAAAGCCATTGTTAACGCCGTTCATCCCCAATTTTGTACCAATTTCTCCAATTCTAATGCCTAAGAATTACATACAGATTAAATTTACCCTTTACTATATCCATTGTTCAGCAAATTTGGTCTAGATTATAAACGAGGAAGTTGTTTGATTTCATAATTGTTGTTTGATAATGTGAATAGTTTGTTCTCTTTTTTTCACATTGCAATATAATATATAATTAATTACAAACGATTAAGACATTTATTTGTGTACCCTTTAAAGGTTCATGTGTCTCCACGTCTCTTAATTGTACAACAAAAGGATGAATTCCTCTACATTCTCCCTGGGTGTACAATTGCGCAACGACTATTGCATGGTTTGCAGTGTGACCCACTGAAAATTATAATTATAAATAAATCATACTGTTTTAGTGAACAACATTATTATTATGTTAAACAATTACAATATACTTACGTCCGCCTGGCCACCATTTATAGGATGTCAAAGTTGGACTATTCAAAACAAACTCTTTCGTTTCCGGATCGTACGTTGCAGTAGTTTCCAAACCCCTGAGAAATGTTCCATGGCCTAGTTCAGTCTGAGGCAGAAATGCAAGATTAAATTTACTTGAGAAACTTTTAGAATCTGTGATGATCTTGTTTAAAAAGAATGTTCTCCTTTACGTATTACCTGCGCATATGTTCCTATAACATCACCAGTCCAAGCTCTGTTTATCCAATATGCTTGCTGTTCAGAATTTGCTTGTCCTAGAATAGAGGGTAGAAACATAGCATAATGCAGAACCAATGGATTTCCACCTTCGAACAGTGCAGACCCAAGTCTTGCTCCAAAGACATTTCTGCAAAGGTACTACATTGAGGATGTTTTTTTGCTATTGTATAATCAAGGAAGTTCTATTATTCTTTAACACTGAAGAAAAATATCTAAATGATAAAGAAAGAAGCTAATTTAATCATTAGTAAATTATCCTCTTATTCCATAATATTGAGAAATATAACATTGCATATTTCTTTTTATCTAAAAATGTAGGAATATTTCTTTTGTCACATAAGGAGAAGTATTGGAACTTGCTTGGTTATGTAACAGTTTCCTTGAGGTAAACTTTAAAATGCTTACAAAAGAAAATCAATATCTTCTATTCCTGAGTGTTGCAATTCTCTAACTTTGTGAAGAACATTGCAGGCAGTTCGTAAAGAATCTTCATATATTTCTTTATGGCTCTTATATTTTATTGCTACATTTTCTTTTAATGCCAGATCATCCAAAAAATATTGTTCTGAAAATAAAAATTATCATATATGAGTATATATAGAATAATGAAAAAGAAAATAGAAAAATGCAAACTACTAGAAAAATAAAATACAACAATGAAACACATGTGCAATTTTTATTATGGAACGTTATAAATGTATAAAATTTTTAACAATTACTATTATTCATTAACTGTTAATTTGCAGAATTAAATACAAGGAATATAATAGATATATATTCACATTTAACATACATATGAAATGCAATGTAGTACATATTGCATAATGACTATGTTGTAAGCTGCAAATGCATATCATCTTGTACTTGCAAGTATAAAAAAGATATCTTTTTAGCTTCGTTTAGTGTTTAATATGTATGAATATGTTCCAATGTAGATTAAGTTGAACTCAATGACTAAGGTCAATGTTTAGCTAATTTAATAGTATTCACAGTAGAAATATGAGAACTATGTAAATTATTTTACAACAGAACTGATTATGAATTGTGATAAAAATATTTTTTGATTACAATGTGCGGATTGATATGAAATTCAACTATACCGTTGACCACACGATTGTTAGAATTTACATCATATATTAAAGTTGCAAATAACATAAAATATTTGAGAACTGGTCTAAAATTCTTCGCAACATTATCCAATAATTTAAAAAAAATCAGAATCGCGAAAAAAATATTTTTCATTTTTTAATAACTTTCATATCTTAATCTATAATGAAAATTTAAACAATACGTTTTGTAAATTTGTGTCAGTTATATCCATGCTGAAAACCATCGAAATCGGTTGACGCAGGAACAAATGACAGGCATTGATAAGTGAAAAAAAGATATAGATGTATTACAGTTATTCCGAATGTCGCGGAAAAATACGATTTGCATGACTTTTAATCGTTCGTAGATCATAGCAACGGTTACCAATCTCAATGAAATTTTCAGCATGTATATTCATGTATAAATGACATAAATCTACAAAATTTATTTTTTGAATTTTTATTATAGATTCAGATAAAAGAGTTGTAAAAAGCGACGTTTACTGTTTCGTTCGCAATTTCGACCATAATTTTTTCAAAAATTTTGTACACATCATCTAATACACAAATCCTTGTAACTCAGAAAAACTCAAGTCACGATTGGTCCTATTTTTAAAAAGTCATTGCGTTTTAAAGGATGTGCCAATAGTATTTGATACTGTAATTCTTTGATAAAATAAACTTTTTTCTTACATTTTCTGAGAAACACATATCTTAAGAATGATGATAAATTTTATGAAAAAATGTATAAAATTATTTCTTTTACGTTTTCTAAATTACTAATTAACAAAACGACATTAGTATTTATATATTCTGTGAAACTGATCTAAAGCTTTAGAACATGCTATCGTATTTTTAAAAAAAACCTACCAAATGATTTTATTACTGATGCACTTAAGAAAAACTAATTTTTCTCAAAGTCGAAAAAGACATTTGGATCTGATTATTTAATATTTTTTTCATCATTATTATTGTGGCACAATTTCAAGTTGTAATTTAGAAATTCGTACTGAAAACATTGTAAATGTATTATTACAATACTATTAAATTATGAGAAGCATTAAAGTGCATAATATAAAGATCGTTTGTGTGAAGAATTTTCATTGCGAATTAGGTGCCGTTGATTCTGATGATTAAGGGGGTCTTCTAGTTTAGAAATTTGAAAAAATCGATCTTTTTCCATATTCTCAAAGCTTAAACCTTTAAGAATATCCTTAAAGGAAGAAAATCCTTAAAAGGATTTTTCAAAATTTAAATTATTTTTGAAGATATAGCTGTTTTAGTGACGCGTTATCCAAACCGGTTCGGCTGGTGTAAATGGCAAAGAGCTGCACATGAAGATACATTACACGAATTCGATCACGAAAATCCTCCTCTGTGTGACGACGTATTGAAAATTATAAAGCCGATTTACGAGAGTTTATCGTCAGAGGTGTTACTGAATCGATGTTTAGGTTCAAAAATCCAAAATAATAATGAATCTCTGAATTCATTGATTTGGACTCTTGCACCAAACATATACATGCCGGAACACACATTATTGAAATTGCAACTTTTATAGCAGTTTGCATTTTTAATAAAGGCATCATTCCCATTTTAAAAATGATGACTCTTATGGGAGTAACAATTGGTTCAGAAGCTTATGCATTCGCCGTTAAACGTGACAATACCCGGATTGAGCGTTCAGAAATACGAGTATCTAACGCTTCAAAGGAGGCCAGAACTGCTCGTTTGGAAGAAAAAAGTGCAGAAAATGATTAAAAAAATATAAGTATAAAATACCATTGTATGGCTTATACTGCGCGTAACTTAACCCGAAACTTTAAACGTGTTTTTCTCGAAACTACTTTTTTCGAAATTCTCGTCATAATTTCTCAAGTTCTACTGAACTGATTTACTTGCAATGTGGTATGAGTTTTCTCTATACACTTCTCTATCGTACTAACTAAAATCATAATAAATTTTCAATTCTTACTATTTTTAAAAAATTCGGAAAGGTAAAAAAAATGGATAAAAAGCTTCTTTTTTTCAGATAGCCGCAATTTTGGGAAAAAATTGTTTTTTCAACTTTTTGTTAGTTAGTACGATAGCAGTATTTCTCTAGATTAATAATTCTTCTTTTTTTTGTTTGGGATTACTAGTAGGGTTGCACTCGTGACAAACTCCGTGCGCCATTTTTTTGACACCACCCACTTCATCAGCCTGTAACTTTTTGAATTTTTAATTTTTTCACTCTTTTTTTTCATGTATTCTTTAAACATTAATAAATATCTTGTAAAAAATCGATAATAAAAATATTGCTTTTTTCTTATTGCACCTAGAAAAATACCTAAAATTCATGCCTCCAGACTAGAAAACCCCCTTAATAGTGACTGAATTATGTAAATTAGCAATGATTAATAGATCTGAATCCTGATTAATATTAAAATATGTAAATAATACATCTACTTAATATGAATCAGCCTTAAGGTATAGGTCAGTTATTTAAAAAAACAGAATAGATCACTTATTAACCCTAGAACACCATCTAGGGATTTTTCTATTAAGAATTATGTACAAATTGTAAAAATATATATGGAATGTGTTATCTTGTCGCGAGGTATATAGGTGGTTATAGATTATAGGAATCGATTTATATCTCTAATCTGAAACGAACTTTGAAATGACTTAATTACCGACTTTATTAACTAATAACATTCTTTCCATTTATTTTCAGTATTGGCCATCTCGATAATACTTTAAATTTCGAACGGGAAACCTTTCTTTCATTAGTAGAATCGATATAAATTATTATTTGGTGAAAAACTTATAGTAAAAAAAGTATAGGTCAACAACGTTTCTAATGCGTACCTAAACGCGATAATTACAATTAAAGTTCTATATTTCTACAAATAAAATAGTAATATATAATTATATTTCGATCTCGTTAAAAGCAAATATTAATTTTGCCAAAATAGCAAATATTAATTATACTAGTTCTTAATAATTGCATATACCTTGTTCACGGCGTCGTTTCGTCTTTTCTGGACTACCATCGAAAAGATACGTAACTTCCACAGGGTCAAACGTACATCTACTTCGTTCATATTGTAGATCCTTGTTCATGTTGATTTTCTGCTGCTTCATGTTATAGAGATTACTTTATACCGTCTACAAATGTAAAAGTGAATGTCAGGTCGAACAACGCACTTATCTATCTTAATATTATCTACTACTCAAATGCACGATTTTATATATAAATATACGGTTATACGTCACAGTCAGGAACTCACCGTCATGTAGTCATTAATGGTAGATATTCTCATTAAAATTTCTACTACAATTGTATATTTTATGTGTATGTGACAGCTTGGAACCTTTATAACTGATTCGCTATCGTTCTCTACAACACGGACTACGACATACATACGTGCATTTGACGTAGTAAAATCGTAAATCATAAAATAAATAATTAGTTACAGTACCGTTTAGCATTTTAAGACTAACCGTCCCCATGTAACAGCTTGTATTATTTTATGATTTACTTAATTGTGATAATTGTAATAACTTCTAACTAACAGTCTTTTATTTACAACTAGGAAAGCTTCATATCATTATTTTGAGAAATTATATATAAAATATTTTATACGAATACACAGTACCTTGATTTTGTATTACACATTTTTTTGTACGGTCCTGGATAAAGTATTAAATCCTTATGTATCCTCATCTCTATCTATTCCTACCAATTTCTGCGTCTTATAAATGAAACATGATTAATATTGGAACTTACTACTGCACTTGCGCTGTACTTGCAATCTTATCGGTACGAAAACGGTACCCGTATTCGACATAACAATATAAGGATGTAACCTATTCTATATCACATCTTTGCTTGTTAACCAGTCCTCTTTTTGGCGGGAAATTATAATTTCGAATATATCTCGATCATATATCAGATCATATGTCAGGACCCCTTTACACAATTGGACTAATATTATTACTGAAACTTTTTCAAGTAAGAAATTACATGTTATCAGACTGCAAAATAGGAGGCAAAAATATAACAACAATTCTTCATATTCAATACATTACTTATATAACTTATATATATATATATATATATATATATATATATATATATATTATATATAAGTAATATATATATATATTAAGTTGTATTATATACGACTTAATTTGTCGCATTTTATTGTTATTATTTAATAATCTGAGCGATATGTTTTACATATTATATAAATATAGACATTCCTCTATAAAATAATGTTTGAATTTTTGCATTTCATGTATTCATTAAGAAATTATGATCATTTGAAGTTAGAATTTCAATTTACCTTTCGGGGCCCCATCAACTTCAGCTTTGATACACATTACAAATTACAAATCAGCTTATTATCTTAGTTACCATAAAATAAAAGAAACACATGCATATATTAAAAAATATCTTTCATTATGAAAAAAATGATAAATAATGTTTTTTTAATTTGAACTATTTTCATAATCACCGATACAATAGTACTGAATTTGTAAAATTATTCAAAATAATATTGTCCTTCTCTATTACTTCCGCTTAATGTCGATACGTAGGAAACGTTGATTCTGCCATCTTGCACTTTCTCACTGAAGGGAACTTATACACTTCATTATGAGGTATGGACCGTCCAGAAATTTATTACTACATTTTAACAATATTCACTCAAATTTAATTCGTATTATTCACAAAATCAATAGAAAGATCTGTATTACTAGTATTTAGTTGAAATTATTATATTTTGCACATTTTATATTAAATAATTTGTTGACAACTGACCACATGGTTTCATGATTGAGATTTATGTATTTTAGATGTATACTTTCATGTCTAGAAAATTACAATTAAATTATAGTAATTGTTATGTATATAAATCATATCAGAATGACGTTTTAAAGCGATAAAAACTGTGTTTGATATTAATAATTGGTTATCACAACATAACCTCACTTTTTGATTTTTCAGTTCTTTAAAGCTTCAGAAAAGGCTTGCAGCCTCTGTTATGCGATGTGGGAAGAAGAAGGTCTGGTTAGATCCCAATGAAATCAATGAAATTGCAAACACAAACTCTCGTACGTTCTTCTGTGAAAATTAAATTGTGATTTCTATCGATGTATATAAGTTTTTATTTACTTATTTTTCTTCTTAAGGACAAAGCATTAGAAAGCTGATTAAGGATGGTCTCATTATTAAGAAACCTGTTGCTGTTCATTCAAGAGCTCGAGTTCGCAAAAATACAGAAGCTAGACGTAAAGGGCGTCATTGTGGTTTTGGTAAAAGGAAAGGTACAGCAAATGCTCGTACACCTCAAAAGGTAAATATAAATTTTCATAATTATCCTTTGGAAAATCATTTCTTCGTTACATACATAAATTATAGTAATGTACTAAAATAAATTATATAATTTTTTGCAGGATCTTTGGATCCAAAGAATGAGAGTTCTTCGTAGACTCCTGAAAAAATATCGTGAAACAAAAAAGATTGATAGACATCTCTATCATTCCTTGTACATGAAGGCTAAGGGTAACGTGTTCAAGAATAAGAGAGTTTTAATGGAATTCATCCATAAAAAGAAGGCTGAGAAAGCGAGAGCAGAGATGCTTTCGGATCAAGCAGAGGCGCGTCGTACTAAAGTTAGAGAAGCGCGTAAACGTAGAGCAGAACGTATTGCTACAAAGAAACAAGAATTACTGCAGTCATACCAGCGTGAAGATGAAGCCGCAGCAGCGCAAAAAAAATGATCTAACAATTTTTCAGATTGTTGAATAAATAAAATCTAAAAAAACACTTACTTCTTTTAATCTGATTGCTTATTACCATTTTTATTCTTTGTAAGGATGTGAGATACATGTATAATTTGCACATATAATACATTCGTAAAGATAAATTCATAAAACATGACATTACTCCATAATAGTGGAACGATTTTTTAAGTAATTATTAATATTATCATTATTATTTATTTTAATTATTCCAATTATTCATCATAATAATCTGAAGTGGGATATTAGTCATGTTTTGAATATTTAATTTTTGTTTGATGTTTTTTAATTTTATATTTTAATGAAATTTTTTACATTAAGAAACATTTCCTACGAATAAATTTTCATTTACTGCTAATATATTTATAAAAGAAACTATCAATTATATATGTAGTTCAAATTTATATATCGAAATCTGAATATTTATTTAATATTTCTATAAATTTAATTTCTGTAAAAATTATATTATAAACTAAGGATTTATTTTTAAAGCTAATATATAATTGTGTCTGCAGATGGAAGCACTGTTATTTCCTAAAGCCATAGGATATAGCGAAGGTATCAAGTATACAACCAAAAATTGACTAAAAGTTAAGGAACACTATTCTTTCAACGACGCACTCTTTTAAGAAATATATATTGCAATATAAAAGGTATTTATGTCAAATATTCAAATGAAGAATTATTTTATTCTGACGTCCATTAAAAAAAAGCACTCGCAGTAGGTTAGGAATATTAAATTAAAGCGTACGAAATAATAGAATCTTGAAATAAAAAAGATAATAAAATATCGTTTGCCAAAATAAATAATTTTTTTACAAAATTGTATGTATGCTGCAACCGTATGAAGCAATTTATATATTCTAACAAATCAGCTTATTCAATAATAAATATTATTTCGTAATACATTTTAAGTAATGTAAATTGTATTACGAGTCGTCATGTCTATATTTAAAAAGTAATATAAGAGATATATTTAATATTTTGTATTACATGAACGATAATTATTTTAATAAATGAATAGATATTTCCAAGGAAAAATGATATTTTAATCAATAATTTATGATTTTTTAAACTTAAATTATTGTTTACAGCTGTATACTCCTCATGTTTTACTGAGAACTGATACAGTGATGATGGAGCAAGAGGAACATGTCCGTAAATATTTATACGTTTCAACTTAGTACAAGAATTTCTAATTCCTTTCTTTTCATATTGTACGATTATTTTCCTATGTAATTGAGAAGATTATTAATTCAAATTCATGAAATTGATGAAATTTGTTTACAGAAGGTACTGAATTTAAGAAATCAGCAGTTACACCAATCAAAATGACCAACAAGAAAGGAACTGTTCCAGAAAAATCAAGGGAGGAAATAAAAGCAGAACGTGAAGCAAAGAAAGCTGCTAAAGCTAATGCTAAGGCAAAGGCGAAATCCACTAAAACGTCAAACAAAGACCCTTCAGATAATAATAAACCTATCCCTTCCAATAGTATTAAGATTAAAAAAAGCAATGGTATACCAGAAACTGTAACTAACAAAAGTATTGAATCTCCTAATGAAGTACTAGTACTGGTACCGGAACCAGTACCAGTACCAGTAATCAGTAAAACTCCAAATACATGTGAGAAAAATGAGAAAATAGTACTAGAAAGTAGTGAAGGGAAGAGTAAAGCGGTATTACGAGCTGAGAGAAGAGCAAAGCAAGAAGCACAAAGAGCAGCCAAACAACAAATTTTATCAGAAAAAAATAAAGTTAGAAGCAAGGAAGAAGATAATAATAATAATAGTAATAAACCTGTAACACACACTACCAGTGTGACAGATGTAGTGAAAAAAGTATCAACACAAAAAAAAATCATTCAAAAAATTAACACTCATGAAATAAATCTGTTCAAACATTTATATCACGAAAGAGAAAAGGCCATTGCTGATGTATCCTTTGTCAATTCAAATATACACCCGGCAATAATTAGATTAGGTACGCAATATGCAAGCAAAGTAATTGTAGGCAGCAACGCAAGATGTGTTGCTCTTTTAGCTGCTGTTAAGCAACTTATTCAGGACTTTGAAAGACCACCACAGGCTGACTTTATCCGAGGTTTCGAAGCAAATTTGCAAGAATCTGTAGCCTACTTGCATCATTGTAGGCCATTGGCTGTTTCAATGCAAAATGCATTGAGGCACTTAAAATGGCAAATGACACAGTTTCCCTCTTCATTGTCTGATGAGGATGTGAGTAATTTTATATACATTTTCGTTTGATATATGTCTGATGATATTTTTGAAATGAAATAAAAATATCATATGTTTTAGGCAAAAAATAAATTAAGGAATGCAATAGATACTTATATACGGGAACAAATAGAGCTTGCCGATAAGGCAATATCGATAACTATACAAACTAAAATATCCAATGGAGATGTTATTTTAACTTATGGCTAGTGAGTTCTTATTTTAAAGACATCTTAAAAAGCCTCTGTATATTTTCAACATTTGCAATAAAATTTATATTGTTTACAGTTCATCTTTGATACATAAAATATTGTTAGACGCGCACACTGCGGGTAAAGAATTTCGTGTTATTGTCGTGGATGGAAGACCATGGCTAGAAGGGAAAGAACAACTTAGGCGTTTAGCAAAACATGAAATTGAATGTTCTTACATTTTAATTAATGCTTTAAGTTACATGATGCCTGAAGTAAGCAGAACTGAAAGATGATTTTTATATTACTTAAATACTTTTTAAGATTATTGACAATAATAAGACTATTGAATAGGTGAGCAAAGTGTTTCTTGGTGCTCATGCAATATTAGCGAATGGTGCGGTAATGTCGAGGGTTGGTACCGCTCAGGTTGCCTTAATGGCCAGAGCGTTTAATATTCCAGTGTTAGTCGCTTGCGAAACTCATAAGTCTTGCGAACGCGTACAGACAGATTCTATTGTTTATAATGAATTAGGTAAGCAGAGGACTTTATGCTTGTTTTTATATCACTAATTTATTTATTCATAACTATTCTATATTAATATAATGTATCTATATATTTTTATTTTTTTCTCTATTGCTGATTCATTCATAGGAAATGCAGATGAGCTAGTACAAGATTATGGAAATGGTGCGCAAAAATCATTATTAACGAACTGGAGAACAAGAAAGTCGTTGAATCTTTTAAATATTATGTACGATGTTACACCAGCTAATTTAGTGACAGCTGTTGTTACAGAATTAGCTATTCTACCATGCACTAGTGTTCCTGTGATTTTACGTATTAAGCCATCAGAGATATAAATTTTACTATGCCTCGATTATTTCACATAGCGTTCAAATATCAATATAAAACGTATAATTACCGCGTTCTCTATACCCGTGTATATAAATTTGTTTTTAGCCAAATTTTCAAAATTGTAACACTTCAAGAACAGGGAAATATACATTGCGACCTGCTTTTTTACACATGCCTTTAAAGGAATTATTTTACATACTATTATTGTATATTATGTTGTATACCTTAAAATAAATTTCTGAAACCTTAATTGTATAATCATATTTTGTTAGTATATTATTATTACAATAGAGCATTGTGAGAGATAACTAAAAGATACAATATAACATACTAATAAATTTATTGAAAGAAAAAGACATCTCCACATTAAAAAATTGTAATTTTGTGATATTTCTATATTTGTAAAATTACTATTCACATAAATTTTAAACAAATAATTGCTTTTTTCAAATTATTAAAATACAGTTTTATCATGTTCATTGGCAATCATAAAAATTGTAATTAATAAAAATGCACATCATATCCTTTCTTTTCTATTACTTCATAAACTAGAGTACAAATCAGTTGGATATAATATTTTAAAGTCCATCTATAATTCATTAATTTTATGGTATTGTTTTATGGATAAGATTCAGATCCATCTAATCTCATGATGGTTTCTGGGATATTAGTAGTAACATAAAAAAGAACATTTTATAATTTTATCAAATTGTTATTATTTTTTATAATCGCATAAATCAGTAATATCTAAAATAACTGTGAATTATTCATATATGCGTTTAATTGTGCTGAATTTTATAGTTTAAATGAATAAAAATAATATTTTTATTTGTTTCGTGGGTTAACCTTCAAATTTTTTAATTTTTTTCCTTCTTCCGATATCTAGCTGATTATTGTAAATAAAAGTAAACCAAAATGCTTAGCCAAAGATTTGCAACAAAATACGTCATAAAACAATTCGAAAAATTAATTTCCCCTTATTCAACTCAAATAAAAATTGATGACATATTAACTACACATTTAAAACTCGATGATAATACTATTGAAAAACTTTATAAACACGTACAGAAGAGTAAGATTATGAATATATCGGAAAACAAACTTGTTCGGAATTGTATAACATTGCAGGTAGGTATTATTACTATATATTATTCATAATATTATTGAATGTTACACAATCTGTATATTATTAATAATTCATTAATTTCATCCTGTTTTACTAGAATTTTAATGTAAGTTTAGAGAAGTACGAGTATTTGATAGAATGCTTAATGCTCAATCCTAAAATCTTGAGGAATAGAATTCTTGTGCTTAAGGAAGTCGGTATAGATTCTGTAAATTTATCTCATATTAGACGGTATGTCAGTTATTTTTAGGTAAATAAGGTCACACTTTAAAGCTCAAGTATAATATCTTGCAATTATAAATTTTAACTTATAATATACAATTATTTCTTTATTTTAGGTTTTCAATATTAATGCAAAAAAGTGTGAACCAGTTCAAAAAGTTACATGGCATTTCATCTAGTCAAAGTATTATGAAAACTGTATTTTCTAATATAGGTATAAAACTTGATATGTCTGATCAAGAAATGCTAAAAAGAGAGATTCATATGCAAATTGGTAGTTATTATCAATTGTGTATGATATACCATAAAACATTTCATATGAAATTAGATAATGAATTGTTTTATAAAAATAAGAAAATGAAATATGTAAGTCTTGCGGAAATGTCCAGAATGCTAGATGTGCTGAAAAATAAATGTCAGCTTGATGTAGCATTTGTAAGTATAATTATTTGGAGAAAAAAATACATTAATTTATAAATGGCCTAATCTAATACAATATTTTTTACAGTTAAAACAACACCATTATCTTCTAAATGTGGATATTGACAACGTTGAACAATTGTTAACTGAATTTAAATACACAAAAATAAATAATAAAAGTATAATTGAAATAATAAGAATGTATCCTCGATTCCTGTTTCGTGACACAAATGAAGTAAAAGAATTATTACAAATTTTCCAGGACTTAGAAATACCAAATGATTGTGCATTTTCTGTAGTGAAAAGTTTGGAAATAAACAAAGACACGTTCTTAGAACGGTATATGGCTATTAGAGATAATTCAGACTTAACTGTATGGTTGAAGCATCCACGAATCTTGTTTATGATTTCTATCTACAAATCGGTCATAAACCGTTTAACATATATGAAACATTTAAACTCTATGAAGAATGCAAATATTCACACATACACATCAAATAAGAAATTCTTTACGAGGTAACCATTCAAATAGGATATAAATGTTATTAATAATTGTAGTATGATGTATATTTAAACTCTTTAACAGTAATTCGTAATTTTAGATTTGTGGAAGGAGATATTTGTTTTACAGCAGTAGGAAAATATATAACATATATTGTGAGGAAAGAACTAGGGCATGACAAGGTTCATGTTATGTCTTCTATTCGAAAACATGCTTATTGGAAATATGTTCCACTGTTGCGCATCAATGAAACGATACAATATTTGAAGAAACATTTTTCAATAGATGATATATGTAAAAATATTCACATTATACTTTATCCAAAGTAAGAAAATGTTTACATTATTTAAAAATGTTGAAAAATGTTATATATAAATATTAAAATACATATTATATTAATATAGGTCGACAATTGATAATACATTAAATTTGGTGTACAAAGAATATTCCTCACAAGGTGAACATAATTATACTCCTGCACAATATTTGGCATTATGCTTGTACAAGTTAGAACAAAAACATCATTTCAACGGGGATGGAGTGTGGCAAACCGAAATATCGGTTTTCAAACCAAATTTATTGGAGGATATATATGAGCTTGATAATCTTGTTGATTGTATAAATGATGATGACAACGAAGTGATCAATTTAAGTGGAGCAGCATGGCTTGAACATTTACTACAATAGCAGAACATTTGCTTCATAGAGCATAACAATTAAATATTTCTAGAAATATGAGTAATGTAAAATCTGTTAATAGACAAAATTAGAAACTAACTCTTTGGTTCAACAATTTTATATGCGATAGTATCATAAAGATTTTATAAGATTACTGACGTTGTTTAAACAATGTAGTATATATTTTTTTATCCAAAATATATTTTAATTGAATCATATCTATCCATATTCTAAAACAGACTGATTTAAAGATTTGTCTCTTCAAAATATTTTATTTTTGCCTATTAACCTCTGCAGTTTAGTTATACATATTTTTAATTGTCATGCTTTATGTGATTTATGTATATGTGGGTTACAATAAATTTGTTATTAATGGGTTGGCAACTATATGATCGTATATTTTAAATAAGAAGGAAAATTCAAAATTTTTGCTTAAAAATATAACTTCATTCAATTAGGTATTGTCTATTTTTGTCGATGACCTTTTGCCATCTTTCAGGCAGTGTCATAATTCCATGTTAATAAAATTTCTGATTTTTGCCAGCAAAAGACTGAATTAAATGTGATTTTACATCATCAGCGTCATAAGAAATTTTACCATTTAAGGAGTTCTGCATGGAACAAAATAAATAGTAATCTGAAGGCGCAAGATCAGGGCTATATGGTGGATGTGACAATACACCCCAACCTAGTTCCAATAATTTTTGGCGAGTGACCAAAGATGTGTGGGGCTTTCCATTATCATGCTGGAAAACAACACCTTTACGATTTCCCAATTCTAGCCGCTTTTCTTGAACTGCATCGCTCAGTTTGGCGAGTTGTTAAACGTACACGTTTGAATTAATCGTTTGGTTTCTTGGTAAAGGTTCAAAGTACAGAATTCCTTTATAATCCCACCAAACTGACAGTATAATATATTTTTGCTAAATGTCATATTTTGGTGTCGTCTGGGCTGGTTCATCTTGCATCACCCTCGATTTTTTCCGATTAACGTTGTTATAAACTATCCACTTTTCATCGCCAGTAATCAGTTGTTTCAGAAATGGATCAATTTCGTTGCGTTTCTGAAGCGAATCGCAGATGTTAATGCGTTGTGTCAAATCAACTTCCTTAAGCTGATGAGGGACCCATAAATCGAGTTTCTTGACATAGCCAAGCTGTTTTAATTTTTTTTTAATGCATGTATGCGATACATTGAGCTTTTCTGCAATCTAAAGCGTTGTGCTAGCGCGTATTGACGATCTGAATCGATAATGGCCTTGATATGGGTCTCATCAACTTCAACTGGACGGCCAGACCGCTGAGCATTTTTCTGTGAAAAATCACCAGAACGAAATTTGGCAAACCAATTTTGACACTGCCTTTCTTTCAAGGCTTCATTCTCATATACGGTATATAACTTCTTGTGTGCTTGCGATGCGTCCTTGTCTTTTAGGAAATAATACAATAAAATATGTCTGAAATGGGCGTCTTGTTCTTCCATTTTTAAATTGGGATAAAAACGAAACTAAATAACTAATCGATACAATTTTTTTACTAAATTAAAGGTGGAAGTTCAAACAACAAGAAAACAATATAAGTTAGGTGCTTTGAACACGTTGACAAAACAAAAGAATGTGTTAAGACCACCTATTGACAAAATCCGCAATCACTTAGTTGCCAACCCAATAGTATGGGTTATATATCGGAACAAGATTCCTTTCGTGATATATTTTGAATATTTATTAAAAATTACTTTCGCATACAAATTTAATATTAACATACAAAATTACAATAAGCTGTGTCGAATTTTTTATGTAATCTCAAAAGGAGTTAATTATTTAAGGCACGTTATCGTCAAATAATTGATTACATGTTTTCATTTTTAAGTGTATTTAAATGCGAGTAATTACAAACATCATAAAAAGATGGGCAGAGTACAAAATACACACGAAATATCTCTGTAAAAGACTTTACAAGTTCAGGTGATGTTTTATACTCTCTTTATATATGTACATGATTTCATATACACTACAGAGTATTTGAATAAAATACAACACAACACGGTCATTTTCATTCGGTTTTTCTTAATAACTACGAATAAGGGACAAATAATACAAAAGTACTCACACCTCATACGAACTTACACCTTTAAGGCACTAGAATGCTCTCATTCAATTAATTGCTTCCCTTAAAATACTTTATTTCTTACACGTATACGTTTATTATAAAAAAACATATTTCTTCCAGGGCTGTTTTCTTACTAAGAAGAATCAACGATTATCATATTCTTAGCGTTAAACTTTCTTTTACAAATGTAATTCCAATGAATTTTATGAATCTTTCAAAGCTATATAATACAAAATAGAATTACATTGAGAACAGAATAAACTTCATAAGTAAAAGAAACTTTCAAGATTTCTCAAAGGACTCTATTGAAGACTTCCATTCCCAAACTTCTTTCTGTCTGTAGAATAACAAATTATAATAACTCTAATTAACTCAAAACCTTGCATTATCATCCTTAACTTAACCCAAATGCTAATAAATCTTCCTAAGCACAACTCATCAAGACTTTATGTTCAGCCCTGAAATTCCTTTGGCAAGAAAGATCCATTCCAAACTGGAACCGCCAGTTGTTTTAGAGTAAATCTAGACTGGAGGTTTCGAGTCAGTTCAGAAAAGGAGGCAACTGCACATAGCTCTGCTGGCTGGTTGGCTCGCTTTTCACCATCACCTGTTCCTTCATTGCTTGGCGTCCTTGTGGTGAGTGCATCCCGTATTCTTGTTTCTGATCCTGTTGTTGTTGCTGTTGTTGCTGCTGCTGCGTGTAATCAGATTGTTCGTGCTGATACTTATCCGCTGGACTGAGACCACTGACATAATCCAATTGCTTATTCTGCTGATGTTCTTCCTCTGACATGGAGTTAGCTAGATGAGTGGGTGGCGAATGCGTGGTCACCATAGTCTGATAATCGTTGCGGGTTAGAGGAGGTGGTGGACTGTTACTGGCGTTCATATAGTCCTGGTGTACGCGCATCGTGTTCCCTGATGGTGTAGAAAATAACGAGGCATCATGTTGCGGAAGCATTGTCGCGTACGAGTATGCTGTCCCGTTGTTGCTCGGTCCACCAAAAGAGGTGGAATAAGGGGAATTAGATGGGCTAAGTAGATTCAGGTGTGGTGCCAGATCATACGCTGGAGAATACGCCCAAGCATCCGGCGGTGCTGTCGCTGTTGTTGGAGAGGCAAAGGGGTTGAGGGTATTATTCAGCGAGGTAAATGATCCTGGTGGAAAGAGAATTGCTTGTATTAATTTTTTTAGGTATAAAAATAATTCTGATAATTTAAAAAAATTTTTAAATTTAGTGTGATAATTACAGTTAAGACAACATTTGATATTTCTTATAATTTTTATAAACAAGAACATTACTTGCATTAATGTACCAAGTGTAAGTATAATTTTATAAAAATCTTTAGAAATAATATAGTAATCTATGTGGATTTTAAACTAGTATTAATTGCAAATATATAGGATTATTTTATAGATTTTTGTAATACGATGCAATTGGCTTATATTTGCAGATAGCGTTGATATTGTTTATAACTATGTATGTATGTATGTGAATGGGAAATCGATGAACTAACTGCGGTTGGTTCTTTTGTTTTTTCTTTCTTTATTTTAAACTTTGCTAAATAACTTCACTCGATCAATAATAAATAAAATCTTCAAAAGAGCAAATAATTTCCTCTGTGTAATATATTAATAATTTCTTTTATCTATTGTAAAATATTGTCTGTTATAGTTACTTTTTTTGATAAAAAAATAGTAAAGTACTACAAGTACTATTTTACTAGTATAATAATTTAAAGTTTAATAGTTTAATAATATAATAATTTTTAATAAAACTGACGAATAGCAATAAACAATATAGGTAGAAGACAGTTATTTTTGTTGTAATTACCTGATAAACCGGGACTTGCTGAACCAGCAGCCATGTATCCGGCGGTTTTACGTGGAGGTTCTCTCTTCCGCCATTTTGCACGCCGATTCTGGAACCAAACTTGAACCCTTGACTCCGACAAAGCGAGTTTTACAGCTAGTTCTTCTCGCGCGAAGACATCAGGATACGGTGCACGTTCAAACGCTCTTTCCAATTCTTCCAATTGATAAGCAGTAAATGTCGTTCTGCAATAATTAATTTGCATAATAAAATTAAAATAATCATTGAATAGTAATAACAGTTGAAGCTTCAGACTATGTAATTTTCTTTTTTGGCGGAACGTGACTGATGTTAAAGATATTATAATATTTTTAACTTTAAACTAGGCTTTTATAAAGATCCTGTTGTTAATATTTAAAAAGATATGATTAAAATTAAAGTTAGAAGAAAACATCAAGAAGTAATATACAGTTAATCTAATTTTAAGTAATTTTAAGGAAATATATACCTGGTTTTCTTCTTCTTGATTCCATTGTTGTCGGTCTTCTTCTTGGAATCTTTCTTAGCTGGCTGAGCCTCACTACTGACTATAAATATAAATTAATGTAACGTAAAATTTCAACAATTATTCCTTCTATAAATATCATTTCACTTAAAGAAAAAAATCACAATTAAATTAATTTCTATTTAATTCTATAATGATTCTCTCCTTAAACCAATTTACTCATCAATTCAAAATTTCACAACACTTTCTAAGCTAACTTTTTCAACGATTTCTTCACTTTATATACATATCAATATAAATTTCACAAGTACTTTTACAAATTAATAGAATCACTCTTATTCTCAATTAGTCATCACAAATATCGAATTATCAAACCAAATTTTCCTGTAAAATTTTCGACATCAAATACTTCAAATATTTAAATATTCACTGAAAGCACAATACTAACCTGGAGCAAGAGTGTTCATCGGATCTTCTGGCTTCCTTTTCAAAGGATTTCCAAGCTGCAGACCCTGTTGCAACGTCGTCGAGGTCGGCGTCGCAGCGGTGGACGTCGACGTGGTGACATCCTGCGTCTGTGGAAGTGGTGCGTACATTCCAGCTAATTCCAATTCCTTCAGCTCTTTCTGTTGTTGTTGTTGTTGTTGTTGCAGATGATGGTGAGACGTTTGATGATGTGGCGGTGGACTGTTGGAAGAGTCCAACTTGTGAAGATGACCTCCAGTGGGCATTAAATCGCCACCATGGTGCCCACCATGAAGGCCAAGCATCACTTGAATACTGTGGACTCCGGAACCTCCTCGACCACCGAAGTCAGAGAAGATCGGGTCATCGAAGGGACCTCCGTCCATCTTTTATAAATTTTTTTAGGATCGAAAAATTTCAATTATTTTCTCCTTTCGATTCTTCAAGTAATGAATAACAATGTTAGATTACTTTTCTAATGTTAAATAATAATTGAAATGCAATTATTGGCACGGTATTTCTTTAATAACTCTTGACGTTTTAAAAACACGTGGTTCCGTTATCAAAATCAGTTAGGAACTTCTCTTCTTTTTAATAAAAATATCATAAATATCAAATACTTTCAATCTTTAATATAAATTCGTATCTCCTTTTCTTTAATAGTTTCACAAACTGCAATTGTGTTTTCTGTTCTTCAATCACCGTGCGCTGAATAGAATTTCTTTTTTCTTAATTATATACACCTTTTCTTCAACAGATTTTCTTTGACTTCAATTATCTTTCTTCTTCAATCCTCATAGGATTAAAATTAGAACAACTCGACAGGAACCATTTCTTTCTATTAGTAAATAAATATTGAATTCCTCGCTTGGATTTTCGACACAAAGTATACGAGAGTTTCCTCTTCCTCGATGTTTCTTCAACTTTGTTCTTTATCTTCTCTTCTCAGTAGTAACAAATGAAAATTCGTCGATCGATGATCCAGTCAGGGTTTAAAATACCCTAAACAACTGTGTCCCATTCACTTCCTGCTCCCTTTATCACCGCCGATTCCTGGGGTTCTTCGTGAAGACCTCCGGTTGGCCAATTATGCAAAAAGGCGTGCGCGGTGCGCAGGATGGCGGTCGCGGCGTTCGCGCGTCCTCCGTAATAGAATCCGAGCCAATTGCGATCAATTGTTGCCCGGGTTATGATTAATTTTGATTAGTACAAGCTAACGAAGCGAGAGCCAAGCATCGTGTCGTCGGCACACGAACAGATTGAACCAGTCGATCCGAATTATACTTTCGAGAACCGGAGGAACTATACTCAAATGTTAATTTGAAAACATTTTCAAAATAAAGACAGCAATAAAAAAAGAAGAAAACAAAAGAAAGAGAGGACGAATGATTTTCCAAATGTTTACGTATATTGTTTCTCTTGCGACTGAACGGATTTTTGCTGAATTTTCTATATATCGACAACCGGGTGAGTTGATCGCGCGAAACAACAAGAGCCGCCTAACTAACCGGACACTGTCGCACTAAGCGACGATCCGTTCTGACTCTGGCTAATCAACCGACACTCACACACGCTTATATTTTCAACGGGTTGCTGGCCAGGCCGCCCCCACACATAGAAACCAACCAATCCTGTAGCACCTACTACGCGTTACGTGCTCCATGAGAGGACGGCCGTTTTATGCAGGCGCGGTATATACTGTTCTCCTGTATTTCTTCCTCTTTCTTTCTCTTTTTCTCCCTTTCCATTCTACACCAGAGTCATCCGTCTGTCTCTCTTTTTAATCCCCCTTGCACAGAAGAGAGTCACTTCCCCTCCTACCGCGTCTCTCTCTCTCTCTCTCTCTCTCTCTATATGCTCTTTCATCTCTTTGATTCTTTCTTTTTCTTTTTTTGCTTTCTTGCCTTTTCTCTGGTCTGGTACCACTCCACCACTTCAAATAAAATGGTTCGTCATGGTATTGGCTGAATGTATATAGAGGTATATGTGTATAGAGGTATTGTATCTTTGTCGTTTATGTTTCCTCTGTCTGAAGTTAGGGTTCGGGAGTTTCTCTTTGGTCTCGTGGCCACTGCCACAGCATTGCGACCGCCCCCCGGCAAAGAAGTTGGAGAACGCCGCCTCGATATTATGATGTGTGTTAGGTGATGTTGCAGAGGAGCTTGGAGGGGCATGTGGGAATCGGAGCGGGTTGGCTTGTGCACGGTCCACCGCGATGGGAAAATTGTGTACATCACGATTCCACTTCGAATATGGACGACCTGCGCTTGACCCACTGCGACCTCGATGTTTCTTGGAACGGAGATCATGGTGGAGAGAATGCTGCATGCGCGCTGTTTAGAGGAAATAAGGTGGTTTTAGGAAAAATTTACTTCTAAAGTAAATTTAATAATGATCTAATTTGTCTACTTTCTGTTTCTTTGTTGCAGCATTGTGGGATACATTTTTTGTTTAGTGATGTAAATTTCTTTGGTATAGTTCTAAATTCAAGAAAAAGAATACCTTGCATTTTTGGACTGTGTGGACGAAAATGAAGTGCAGAATACTGGAAATAGAGGTTCTTGGTTTGGTTGGTTGGTGGTTGGCACCATCGGAGCTCAGATTTAGGAAAAATGATGCTACTTATATTCTACTTCTTTTCAAAAGAAGTTTAAAAATATTGGTAAAAGAACTTATCTAGAGTCCCTTTTAGGGTTTTATAACTTCAAGAAATAGATATTGGAGATATCAAATTGAACATCGTATAGAAAAATAAGTAAACCTTAAAAAAGAATAATTTTTGTAAAAATCTATTAGCAGCTAAATTTTTGTTAATTAAACAGCATAAAAAGGTATGTAAAATATAATAGATTTACGTTTAAGACAATATGAGTCATTGTATAGTTTTATGCAGAAAGTTGGAGCAGCTTACGCAACATACTCCGACGATGACGTTACTTATAACAGAACTGCATGAAATTATCCATGTCATAAGGTTTAAGTTATTCATAGTTCACGTTTCAAACATGTACTTCTTACTTATAATTTTTTACTTATAATCACACTTGATTTATGACTTACAGTTAAGCAGGTGAAAAATAAAAATAGAGTTCGAGGCATAATTCGAACAATTACTACTTCTATAAATTACAAAGGTTTCAATTGCTCACATTACCAGTGAAGAGCAAAAGTATCCAGAAAAAGAACAAGACAATCTCATACAATTTAACACGAGTCAATCTTAAAATACTCAAATCAAATTTTTATAAACAAAGATATAATTAACACATTACCTGAATTTCTAAATCCACGTATTTCCATTTCCTAAAATTGCTGTATCTTCTATGAAATTCATGTTCTTGAACATCACACATTATCAAGTAAGTACCACCTAACCCAACTCCCATAAATTCCACTTAGTTTCCACCCTAGCCTCAGTCACATCGAACATATCAGCTATCCATCTCGTGTCTCTGTTCGCAGAAGTCCTTGAACCGGAACCTTGAACCTCGATCAAACGATTTGAGAGATCACAGAGCGCTCTCGGCGACGATCGACTTGCGTACATCGCGTCACCGATCCTCTGTCTACCGAATGCACGATCCTCCCATCGATTTGCGTCCCATGCACTATCAATGATTCGAATTGTCCCGCAATTTTACATCCACACCGTTTCGACTCGTCCTCGTATCAGTTGTATCCGGTATACACTTGAATTGTGAGGTTAGAAACGGATTAGAATCCATCGATCGATTTATGAGAAGATGATCGATCGGAAGGACGAGAAAGGTAAGAGTACCTATACTTTCCAAGAGATCCATGTCCGTTGACCGGCAGCGTGGCACTGAGCTCTTAAGCGCAGGCTCAATGAAACCAGCAATCGCCAGGAATTGCCTCGAATTGGCCCAATCAAACTACCCCCATTCCGTGTGTACACGCGTATATTAACTGCTAATTTCATCGGCGGTAATTAGCGCGCGCGAGCGCGCGCCTGTCACGCGCTGATTTAATTGCACTCTCGCGGACACTCTTTACTTCCTCCCCTACCATCCTTACGGTGCATCTTTTCCGTTGCGCTGCGCGGAACCGATCGCGCCATCGTTCCAACCGCCTGGTCTCCTCGTTTTCGTCAATGAGTTTGTTTACTCCAGATTGATGGATCTCGTGACTACCTTTGTGAGTAGATGTTATTTAGAAACGACAAGATTGGACAGAAGAACGGAAGAAATTTAATTAAATAGGTAAAGACGATTTTAGAGCGATTTTGGAGGTTAGGGATGGTTTTGCACGAAGTGGATGGATATAGAAATCGATATAGATCTCGTTTTTTATTTGAGTTTGTTGAGCAAAGTTTTCATAAATCGATTTCACTATTTAGTCAGATGATTGTATGATTATTTAATAATCCATAACCTAAATTTTGTTTGATCATGAGAAAAGATAGTTATAATTGATCAGAGTTTTCTAACATAATATGCAATTTTTCCATATAAAAAAATGGTTAATGATACATTAATAAAATATAACAGTATATTAGTAATCTATTATTTTATGATCACACTATATGGTAACAATTTCCTACCTACCTATCTACCTACCTACCTACCAGGTTATATCCTGACAGTTTCTTTTTACTCTAACAAATAAATGTACACCGGCAACACTTCTTGATATACTACAATAAATATCTATTACATTATACTTGTACATTATCATATTTCTTAAATGTTACTTCAACCAACCAATCTTATCATTCTAGAGTACAATGCTTAGCAAAATAATTATCACTCAATAATACACATCCCCAAATCTTCATACTCATACCATCTCGCACAAAATCTCTTCCACTAACCAACTATCTATGTCACAGTCTTTCTAAGATTCATCTAACCTTAAACTACCTTCAAACAGAATTCATGAACCAAGCAGTAGAAGTTTCAAGAATTTTCAATTTACCCTATATCCAGACTGAACCGACTGGATCAAACTTCAATGAAGTTGAAGGTGATTGAATGCGAGTGATCGAGCGTGCGTGCACTCATGCTTGCAGGATATCCGCGGATACAGGAGGCGGCTGACCGGGAGGATGACGGCAAGCGCGCAAGAGCGAGAAGTCGGTAACTTAACTGGCCTAAATGGGTTTAACTCGATGTGATTTTGCTGGCGAACCACTAAATTGAACGAATACGAACTAAACTGAACTCAACTAAGCTAATCATATCACATTACTAGCGTTATTAGCCGAGAGACGATATAAGTGAAGGTCCGGTGGTGCCGGGCTGCAGTAACGGGTCGCCTCCTGCACTGACCCTCTGCACGACTTTCTTTTCGACCCCTTTTTCTCGTTCACACTATCAAGAATTTCGTGTCCTGTATCATCTATCCGTATCTAAATCATAGAAACGCGTTCATTCTGCATAATTGTTACGTTTGCCGTTGTTTACGAAATCGTGTTTTAGGTTAGTTTTGTGAAACTTTGTGGAAGGTGAAGTCTCTCGGAAGAAACAGACGATTCTCGATGTACACGAGGTCTGGCGGACGATGTTGCCCGATCCTGGCCGAGCCGTAACGCTACCCTGACTGTGCAACAGGAAACACGTGCGCCCGGTGAAAGTGACAGCTCGGAGCGCGCCAAATTTGAAACGGAGATCGAAGAATCGCGTTATTCGTGTGAGTAAAATGTTCTTGTAAGTGTGTAATGATTGTTGAAGAATTCTTTGTTGGAAGTTGTGTATGATAAAAATAAGTACATATCTTAACTTGAAACTAATATGGTTCGTTGTAAGTTACATATTGAACTATCTTTTTATGACAAAGCATACTTGTATCTTGAATTCAAGTGATATGATTTAATCTATGAAGTTGTGATTCTTTTATCTTGTTGAGATTTCTTGTATATGATTCATTAACAATATTTTACATGTATAAATTCCTTAAGTGCTAATTTTATGATGATTTTATGTGCGCTATTTAAAATCTTCGTAAATATTATGATTTTTATATAATAAAAAACTTTCTATATGTAAATTTTATTTAATATTCAATATTCACAAGTTAGTCAAAAATCTTCTACCAAACTTTTACTATTATTATTTGTTACAATATTAAATTTGAATATTTTTAATATACCACTAAATTTTTGTTAAAAAATGTTAAGGTATATTTTGTAACACAAAATGTAATATTGAACAAACTGAGAAAGAAATGATATCGAAGTGGGGGATATCAGCGTTTAAAGAAAGAGAAGACAGAATAATTATCTCCCACCAACCACTTCGAAGCGACAAGAGAGGGGAATAGACCTGGAGGAAAGATAAGAACAAAATGAACACGATACGTTCCGTCCCCACCATTTCTACCAGCAGAATAGAAGGAGTTTCTCGGCTCCACCTCTTCCCCTTCCGATAATACCCTCCTTCAACGGTGGATTACGATTTGACTCTGACTTACTGTACTTAGGTACCCAGCTCTTCAACCCCCTAAGACTTCTGTTTACATCTGTCATACACCCAGAAAGTAATTTTCCCACAACCTTCTGTAATCATACAATTTTTACAAAACTGATCTATAATTCCTAAAGTTAATTTATAATTCAAATATACAATACTATTATTTTTCAATATTAATTAACGAACGCAGTAGAGCAATTTTTCCAAAATATCTTTCCTTATACTATAATGGAAATTTTATTGAAATTAGAATCTTAGAATTTTTATTTCAAATTAGAAACCTCTCCACTTTTCAATATTCGCGTCTTTCTAACTTTGTTTCTACACTATATTTTATTCCTATATTATATTTTTTACAGTATGCGATATTTTATTTTCATATTTATTTTTTAGAACAGAACGGACAGATATAATCCACATATATACATATATAATGTACACAAGCTTTTACATATATGGAGAACGCAGCGAGTTGATAATAAGCAGACAAAGGGAAAGAGTCTCTTGTTGAGAAGTATATTTAGATCGAACGACACAGGGAAACGAGGTGAAGAGGAGGGTTTGGAAGCGACTTTTTGCACGCGAGCCGCTCTTTTTTACGTCGTAGGTATGCCGACCGGATAGTATTGCCGTGTGGCCAGGCTGGCAGGGCCGACCAATTGAGCCTGTTAACGTCAATTGAGCTGAATTAGTTCAATTGGACGTAATTGCGCGAAGGCGACGGGGAACCTTCGCTCTCTGTTCGCCAGCCACGCTCGCGTTTCTCTTTTCGCGCTGATATCGCCGTATTCTCAGGACTTCCTTCAAAGTACAGTCCAAACATAAGTTCGATATAATCGAAGAATGTTGTACAAGACTGATTTGATATATAGATTGTTTAAAACGCTAGTTTTGTATAGGGATAATATTTGAGCATGGAGTCTTTTTAGGACGTAGTTTTGTGACTATTTTAGATAAAACGCTATTTTATCTAGATTTACTATGTTTCTCTAGAGCTGTTAAACTGTAGTCTCGTAGATTTAGTTGTTTAATTTTTCACTAAATGATCTCAGATCAATATCTATTATATTATCAAATAACAAATCAAACATACAAAGCAATAGGTATCTTCCTAAGAAAATAACAGAATCACAAAAAATTCACTACTTAACAAATCATTTCATCGCTTCTATTAAAATTAATGAAAAATAAAAAAGGCAACCCTTATATCAGAAAAATTCCACCCTCTTTATGTTCTCTAAGCTTCCCCCAAGCAAAACAAATTACAACATCACCGGTACCAGGATAATGGCCATCAGAGCAGGCAATTATGACAGCCGTGGCCCAAGAATTAACGTGCCCACATGAGCGTCGCGAGATTCCTGATCGAGATCACAATAAACGTTCCTTTCTCGCTTTTTTTCCTTTTTTTCACCCCCATGGAACGTTGGCGAACAAGCAACAGTCATTGATATTAGTCACTTTATATCATGCTGGTATATTTCACGGGTCAAAGCGTAGAGAGATGGCCAACAACGAAGACTTTTTTACTGCTATATGTGTTTTGAGGAGAAATACTGGTGGTCGATCTCCCCCACCCTCGATCGGACACAAAGAGCTTGGATATTTTCAATATACGCGCACTGTCTATTCAATGGTTGCTCTGCGATTCTACCTGAGATTCGATTCATACAGGAGATGAATTCCTCGTTTGAAATATGCTGGATGCGACCACGTGGGTTGAGTGCATGCAACAGGTGTATATCGCTTGCAGGAGACTACCTGTTGAGTAGATGTAAATTAAGCCTTTCGCTTTCAATAATTATATTGTCCAGAAGTTGTACTCATTAACTCTATAAATTAAAAGGAAAAAAAGATGTGTGTTGGATGTTACAATTTTTATGAAATTTCTTCAGAATTTACGCTTATTTATATTATTTTCTTGTAATACAGATAAGCTTATACTAGAGGCAAATGTAATTTGTTTCTTCGAGAAGTACAGTGGCAATCACGTGTCGGGGCAATGAAATGTAGATCAGTCAGAGATGTAGAGTTAATGAAGTAGAGTAACGCGTGAAGAATGTAAAATACAGTTGAATTAGGATGTCGTGAAATTGAAGAGAGTAGGATTTGAGAATTGAAGGGTGTAGAATGAGCTAAATTAGATTATTGATGAAAGGATTGAAGATATTTATAAGGGTCGAATTTGAGAGTTAAGGGGAGTGAAATGTACACTGTAGAATGGGATTGATTAGATTATTAATTATGAAATGTGAAGGTTGAGGGGGCGTAGAATATATGCTATGAAATATACGCTATAGAATGGATATTATAGAATGTTATAGAATATATTAAATTAAATTATTGATAATCTTATTTGTTACAATTTCGGAGTTGAGATTTTTCATAAATTGTCTCGTTTAATTGTAATAATAATTAAGCTGGTATTTAATTGCACTTTTAGATTTGGAGATCGTGATTCAAAGGAGAAAATGTAACGTCGCAGCCTGATGACGTCGCATCCTTATTAACCCGACGTAGTCACATCCGTCGCTGTCCCGTTCTGTATTCACGTGCAGGGTGTTTCTCGTAATGATACTTTGATTTACATATTGAAACCAGTCTATAGAGTTACGTACTTCAATTTAAAATTCTCTAATACAAATCATACTCTTCAAATTTACGCTGGAAATCTTATTCTTTTTTGATTTCATACATTTTCTAATTCACCGTGATATACTTGTACATAAATGATTTACAGTATATATAATTATATCATAACTCTTCCTATATCTTTTTATAAAATCAGTTAAAGATCGTCTGCGAAATTTTGTGAAGATCAAATTATTTTTTTAATGTTCCTCTTATTGTGTATAGATAAATATTATTATGCAAAAATTGGTCGCATATACTTTTATCCAAAAGAATGTTATTTTATTCAAATTTCTCAAAAATACAACACTTATACAGTAACATACTAATCCAATATATTAAACTCTTCACACTATCTAGAAGATGGATTAATAGAGTATAACTAAATTATTATAATTAATTTATAATAAATTGTTATATAGAGATTACTAAATGGATTAATAGATGATTACTAAACTAAGATAACAAATTTAAAATAATTTTAGCTGAACAATAAGGTGCAAATTCATTGTATTCTCAATATGAGCCAACATCGCTATACCAAGGTCTATGAAGCAGCTCTGGATAGATAAAAGAACAGATGAAATATTAAAGTACGTAGTTATAGATTCTCACGCAAAACGAGGGCGAACACATTCGTTGTGAAAAGGTACAGTGCACATTGACGAGCAATTAGTCGAGGACCTATGCCCTCATATTTCGTGAGAACGAGAAATTCGGACTCTGATACATGCTACGAGGTTTATATCATCCCGCATAAGATCATCTATGTACAATAATATAACAGGACTGCGGGTGGGAATTTACGAGGACGTCTTTAGATCTGATTACACGAAATTTTGGGTGTTCAGAGAACCGGTGGAAAACTGCGCCCATATCCAGAAATGTCGCATAAAAGTGCCGCTGTCAAGACTAATCTCCCTCCGAGATCCTTTTCGAAATCGACATTTTTGTTCGAATAAAAACGTAGATCTCAGAGTCGAGAACTTACTTTGTGATGGTTCAATTCGTGTATTTGAAGAATTTAACAGGAAAAGTGGCAATTATTATACTGATATCTTTGTTGATTAATTCTATTTGTTGCGTGTATTAAGCATCGCACAATCATGAGAAAGAATTTATTTAATGTAAGAATTCTGGATAAGTGTAACGATCTTGTTGTACCTGTTACTTTAAGTAGAGGACCCCACGATTTTTAAGGCAACGCGAGACAAAATTAAGCTACAACGTGAAATAGTGTAGACTATAATGTAGATGTACGAATTGAGAATTTATTTGGCAATAATTTAATTCACCTATTTGAAGAATATAATAGAAAAATGAATGGAATTACTTGAATTTCTTTGTATTATAATTTTATTCTATAAGATCCTCATGCGTTTCTTTTAATTTCTTGTTATCATAAACTGTAAGAAATTATAAATGTTTATATTTGTTAAATGTAATGTGAGTTTCTATTGAAATATATATAAAATTACCGAAAGCAGCGACAGTCGAGGACTCTGAACAAAGTTGTTTCGTCGAGTGTCTTCAGGGACTCTGCACTCTGAACCCCATGTAGGAACCATATGTTTTTACGTATGTTCATGCTGGCGAAGATGACTCTTCCTGACACGCGACCCGCAGCCACCCTAAATACTTAATTGTCAATTCGATTTTGGTGAGGGAACGATATCCGTGGAATTCTCCGCTCCGGGATTCTCTCTTCAGATTTTTTCACAATGAGGACACCATGAAATTAATAGCCCCTTTATAATGGTACAAAATATGAATGGTACTGAAAGGAATTTTTATTGTCTAAGGTTTGTTGGAAATTCTATTGAAACTATCTAGGATGTAAATTAATATTAAAATACATAGTAATTAGAAAGAAAAATAACAAGATTAAAATAAGTATAGCTTAATAATATATAAGTATAAATTCATTGTATTTTCAATATGAACCAACATCTTCACTGTACTAAACTCTTCAAAGCATCTTTGAATAAATAGATAAATCTTTGTGTATATATAGTTCAATAAATTAGATACTAGTCTATGAATTTAATCTATGAACAACATTTTATATATGCAATCTACGAATTAAATAATTATTCTATAAATACATAGGTTCTTGAGAATAAAATTTTATGAATTCATTAAATCTCTATACTTCTACTTTTAAATCCGTTATAAGATAATTGATACAGTGTCATTGGTGAATTTATAGGAAAAAATAATGAAATAATTAATTATTAAAATCTTCATGGATTATTTGCCGATTTAAATTATTTTAAAGCCATATTTTTTAATTTTATTATGAGATCATAATCAGTTCGAATTTAGTGTGTGAAGAAATCTATATTATCCGCTTAATGAAATAAACTGCTCGGTGGAGACATCTACCGATTCGTTCGAAAGTATCGTAATCGTAGACTCTCAAGGTGCATAAAAATTGTACGGAACTCATTTTCAAAATTGCATTTAATTGCATTATAGTCTCAATTAATTCTTTGCTTAAATGAAATATTGGAAACAGTACATATAATTACAATCAAAGTTTTCATTCAATCACAGTTTGAGATAATAGTTGAACTTTTGCTACAATTTATGAAACTAAAAAGCTTTAATATGCCACATTATAATACTTGATTAATCAGTATAAAAATAATAATTGAGGATGGACAAAATGTAATTCTTTACTCGAAAAATGGAATTTTAAGTGTATAATAGCAGCAGTCTATACAATTTACTATATGTAATTTCATTCAACATAAAGTTTTAATTGTATAAAACGCTGTATAATAAATTGGCACACAATTCATAAAGTGTCATAAATTTTAAAGTACATATAAAGTATAGTGTAGCAGAAACATAGCTATCGCTTAAAATACCACAGCCAATCGTCGACAAACATTCGTGAGGTCAGTCCACCGAGCTCTCGTGAAATTAGCTGAAGAGGGAGAAATAGAATGCAGCTAGTGAATGTGGCATAACAGAATAAAAGGAGCACGGTGCATCCTTTACTGATGAAAGTCTGACTCGACCTACAGGCCACCACAAAATTATCTTCTTTAACTTTCGTCCCTAGAGGAAAAATATTTTCTACTTCAAATCAAAGAAAACATGAATGCAAATGTAAAAACATAATTACAAAAATATTTCATAGCATAAATATTTGATAATATGATAGACTTTTTATAAACGATAGAAACTAACCTCTTTTCAGAAAGAAATGTTACTTTTACCTCATGCTTTTAGAAAATAGAAGGAATGAAAAATAATGGATTATTTAAAACCAGATGAAGTAAACCATACACAAAATCATATTTTGAAGAAGCTAAAAAATATTGGAATATTACTGTTATATAAAATTGGAAGAAAATTAAGATACATATATATAATCATTTTAATTATGTTGTACAAATACATACAAGTAAGAACCATTTCTAACAAGGATAATATAAGTATTTTTTACTTAAAAAAATCAGAGACACAATTCTGTAGAATATAATAAATTCTGATAGACTACAAAGACAGGCTACAGTGTAATAAAGATATTTGGAATAAGTTTTTCCGTTAGAGATCCAAATCACAATTATTCTTTCTTCAAATCATCAATATTTATCCGATTTATTATTAAAATTATCTTTAATCACTTCAATTATTAATTTTAGCCACTACATGCAAAGAACTAATTTATCTTTTTATCACTCTCCTCCCAGAACCTTGAAGACACTGCTAAAGATAGACCAGAGGATTTTTGCGGGTGGCAAAGGAAGGCAGTCGGCGAAAGACGAGCTTTCTTCGAATCGAAAGAGGAAGATCGAGTGACGGAGCGTGTCCGCCCGACAACAGCGAATCCTCAAGCTCGAAAATAGATCGCATAGCTTTCCCGGCACTTCAAACGACGTGTATCGTAATAGGCAAGCCCGCTGCTCACCGAAAAGTCTTGGCCACGGATAATTAAACGTTTATAAACACCAGAGATTCCGCAAAACCCTGGTCGCACATGAAAACATTATTTGGCGCGCTTCACCGAAAGAGCAACATGCAAGGCCACGATAAAATCTGCATTTATTATGCGAATCATAAATACGAGAGATACAAACTGAGGAATATTACGAGAATTTTGGCTTCGTATAGATTTAATTTAAATATAACCTAAAACAAATTTTGCTAAGTAATTGAATTTCATAGATTAAAATTGTTTTTTGATAAATATAAGAACATTCACTTTCTTTGAATAAGTACTGTTATACATGTTATTTAAAATTTTTACAAATGTAGTCATTCGCTATGCTTGAGGAAATAACTGAGTTGAGATAAATTAATTGCGTTTATGAATATAATTTAGTTTAATTGAGTTTAAACAAAATATTTTTTATGAATATGATACGAGTATTTACAAGACCCTTATGCAATAGTAAAACAAATACTTTAACAGAATAAGAAAAGTATCTCAGTCAAAATGTTTGTTAATATGTTTGAGAAGATTAATTTTCTTTTAGTTCTGTAAAAGTTAAAAGAAATTTTTAATAGAATATAAAGCTATTATATCTGGGTGGAATCTGGGTTAAATTGAAAGTTTTAATTTAATAAATATTCATAAAAAATACCATAAAAGATACAAGTTGTTAATTTTGCAAAATTAATTTGTTTTACGAGCGAATAATGTGGTCTACAACTGTTTGGAGTGATAATACGTATAAGATACACAAGTACCACGAATGTTTTAACGTGTAATAAAATTTTAAGCCGTAGTTTCTGATTATTTTGAGCGATGAACGATTGCGTAACGTAAACCTTGAAAGCGTTCGAAAGCTTTGAAAAATAAGCTTCCGGATTTTTAATGCCACTTATCTTGTATCTTTTTGATTTAGAGATATAGTCTGAAGTTCCTATCTCGCGAATTAATGATAAACTTTATTACGTACTTTTTAGAGACTTTAAAAAGTTTTCTTTAGCATATATTTTATACAAAGCAAAAATAGCATTTTAAATGATGATGAACTTTTTATTAAATATCATAATTGCAATATATCTATAAACAAAAAAGTGAGTTCAGATTTTAAACATTTTAAATTATTTTATATGAAATATTTATTTGAAAAAAATTCAATCTACATTTGGATGTTATTAAATCATCATTTTGCCGGTAATTCGCCTGGTAACAGAAGCTGCAATCAGCTTGTAAGCTAACAAATCATTATCGTTTAGCAGTTATTACGTGAACTACTGACGTAATACAAGTAGGTGCACGTGTACGATTTAACGATTTTTCGAAGTCGCTTCAACTTGTTATAAGCTCTCTAACCAGCACAAAAATAGTATAGCTTCCATATTCTTCGTTTTACAAAGCCTTTTTCATTTTTAAATTGTTACTAGAATCTAACGTGAGAGACAAAACCCAAGGAAACTCACTTTATTACAAAAGAATTTAGAATTAGCTGTGTTTTAATAAAAATATCAATGAGTATTCATTTTCTTATTTCTCTCTGTTTAATCTCTCACAAGACAAAATTAAAAATAAAGCTAGAAATGTCTACTTCTCTCCATAAAACAGTTAAAAGTAGTTATCGAGTTTTACAACAAAATGAGAAAAGTGGTATACTTCCCAAAAAATCATTTGACAAGAGGATATTTAATCATATAAAATTATTTTCATTTTCAAATTTGCGTTTCTGTCATTAAAATATCTTTATCTATAAACACCTTATTCCATTCTTTCACAAATTTTTTCAACAGTTCCAAAATAACGCGATGAAAAGAAAAAAAAACAGAGAATACTCGAACATTTATCACGAAACAGGAAACATTTGCCTAAATTTGAAGCTTATCAAGCGATAAAAAATTGAGCGATAAGCGACCAAAATTCGCAGGTGTGGGCTACATCTGTGAAAATTAACAAGCATCGATCCGGGACCGACAAAGATACGCACGTCCCTTACAATCTATAGCGTTAACGATTTGAAAAGATAGATATAAAACGGCTCCAAATCATGCCTGTCACATTTTGTCAGATAAATCAAAATATTCCGTTGTTCCTCTTTAGCGATTCGTCATGGCTTGTCAATCTTCAAACAAAACAATAAAACGATTAATTTTACGATTCTCGAGAACGTTGCAATTATGCAACAAAATGTTAATCGCAGAAATAACTAAATAACTGAGCTAAGCCTTGCAATATCAGGTTCCTTGGCATGTTATCAAGGAGTCATTGTTTCGTCTGATTGTCTCGTATCGAAAATTTGCCAGCAAAGGCATGAAAAGAAAAAGAAGAGAGAGAAGGAAAGATGGACAAACGCTCAAGATCGTGGGTTCGCGCAGGTAAACAGGACGGAGCTCCAATTAAATTTGGCAAGAAATTCTGGCACGATTTTAGAATGGCCGACGTAGCCGATTTCACGGCCACTCGTGCCACTATACAGTGAGGGAGCGATGTCTTAAGACGTGAGATCCCTTGCGACATAAATGACTTGCCTTAAGCCTTAAACTATTGCAGCCAGCTTACTACTAAAATACAGCGACCGTCCGTTCCATCCTTCGCTTCTCTTACATCGTTTATGGGGCTTTTTGATAATCTCGATTCTTCAATATAGGAATTCAAAATTCATACTAGTCAACTCTATAAATTAAAATATACAGAGAAATTTTGATGCTGAGAATGCTATTTTTCAAAATTTACCTTGAAATTTATAATCATTTATATCATCTTGTCATAAATGGATTTATGAAAGCAACTTGTTTTTTGAGAAGTTGAACACTCATTATACATTTTGATAACGTAATTGAAAAATGTATAAAATGTTGAAGATTATATATGAGGATGGTTCCATTCATACATAAATAGCTTAGTTAGTGTTATCCATCATTTGTTTATAATTCTTACCCACAACTCTTAGATAAAGAATTTACATGTTATTTATGGTTTATTGTAATAATATATTGATTTTGAAATAATTATTGATCTACTGGATTTCACTCTATTGTTTGCTTACCATGCTTGAAATTTTACAGATTCTCGGGAAACATATAATAAATCAATTAGAATTAGACAAATGCCTGTGTTTCTAAAGTCCAAAACAGAAATATCTGTGAATTACTTATGACATACATAATGTCAAAATTATTTAAGTTGAGTAACAATGGACTTAATGTACTTATATTTTCACTGATTAATTCCATTTATTATATGTATATAATCCAAAAAAGAATTTCTCTATTATAAAAATTAAAATAATTCAACTAAAGTCATTTTAACAGTAACTATTCTACTTGTCATATTATTTATGCTATGAGTAGAACTTTCATATTAATTGAAATTAATCGAAATTTCCTATATTATTTATAATTATTTATCTATGATATATGTATCGTGGTTACATGTGATTATCTTGTTAATTTAACATAATACATAGACAAAACCACAACCAGAAAACTGCTCTCGGAAGATGATGTTGTTAAGACTACAGAGAATCTTTACGATGGAATTGTATGCCTGACTGTACCACGGTCACGAAGATTTACATTTGCAGAGGCGTATCTGTAACGATGAGGGGAAAAAAGCCACATGCAGAGAAACAATTCGAGGAGTCGCCAGTATAATCGTCGTGTATTTCGGTCCCAGCACCGGCAGGGCCCTCCAGCCTTTACGTCTCGCCGACTTAGCGAAATTCCTCGCTAAATTTAAGCCTTGCTGAACCGCTAGATAATTGCAGTTTGCATAAGAGATAGCAGCTTCTTAAAATAATGAATCGTATGCAACTGATTACTCGCAATCTTTCATCGGGATATTATTGGTAAGGTGTTCCTTTAAATGATTCAATTGAGTCTTCGATAATAATATTATTGGAGTGTTGAACAACAGGGTGTAGATGACAATCTGTAGTTAATTGGAACATAAGATTGTATCTTCCTCCTCAACATCGATCTTCTATTGATATTGTGGTGGACTTGAGCTGAAACATGGATACTTTTTTTATGAATTTTTCTTCAATAATTTTGACTTTAATGATTCATATTTTTTCTTTAATATAGATTTCTATTTTCATAAAAATTCAATCAAGATATTATGTTCAATAATTCTCCAATAATTGTATTGTAATAGTAGAATTTAAATCATTATATTATTGACATATTGCTTAATGTAGAAGAAAGTCGATGAAAGATATGGAGCCAAGTAGAATTTCCTTTAGTTATAGGCAACAGTTTGTGTCTATCAACGGCGACAAGTTTGTCTAGGATTTGTTCAACGATGCGCTTAATTGTTCTCCTGGCTAATTTCATTGGCAGCATATCAAGTCGGTCTCATCAATTGATTTGAATGAGTTCACCGGGTTGCCGCGGATAGATTTCACAGAAAAGAACCTTATTATACTTTCTTAACAATCAAGGAAAGCTATTTAAAAAAAAAGAAGAATAAAGAAATATATATACACATTAAAATTTTTAAAAATTTTGGGAATAGCTTATCGATCTCGATAGTTTTTATATTCTAAGAGTTCTTTATATAATCTTTATCATTTTTTCAATGTAAGTAAAATTAATGATTTCCATGAACGAAATCGAAAATTTTTTCGATTGAAATTATATCTGTTAAATTACATAACTGATAAAACAGCATTAACAGAATTTATTACTCATATTTATCATGCATAACTACTTTATTGTTTTAGTGACTTAAAAAATCTTACGTGCCGATCGTCACGTTCGCTTATAAGACTTTGCTTCGTTAAAATTTTCTGTTTCAAGTTCAATTGCTTCATCGATAAGTTGTGTAAATATCAGATATTCAGATAAAAAAAGAAAATACACGAAGTTTTCAAAACATGCAAAATATACAAAAGATCTACGTGTAAAGAAGTAAGTAAAATCTAAAATTATTTGTTTTCTCTTCATTAGCACATCAGTGTCACTTTACTAAAACCTCCTCCACCTACCGATGAAAATTAAAACCAAAGAGATAGCTCAAATCACCAATAAAGTCCTCGTCGTACACTAAATATGACAGTTTTACTATTTTCGAAACGAGGAACTACGTAAACCATCGAATGGCATTGATTCAGCGAAAACGATAAAAGCGCGGCAAAAGATCGATAAGGAAGCGGTCTGGCAGGGATGTTTTCCATGCTCGAGATGCCAGCAGATAATCTTGGCACGAGCGAACATTTTCACGGAAAGCAAGTATGTATGTATATCTGGCGTAGCAGAATCGTCGGCCAATATTATGCAACAAACAAGCAAGGTGGCCATCAACGGTGGTTACCGGTGATTTGCTCCCGGCGAACGTGTCGAAATTACGAAGCAGTCAGTGGTGCTCGATCGTTGTTGAGACATTGACATTGAGAACTGCCCTTAGTCAACAGTGGAACATCGCATACCATTTTCGTACTACGTATTTATGGATCACGAAGGATTTACAATTTTGTTTTCCGTTTGCTGCTCTTCGCAAAAACAGCCATCATCCTGATAGGTGTGACGCTGACTGAAGAAACTGGACGACAAATATTTGCCGTACTCGGTGCCAGTCACGCGATAAAGTCGCTTGCCTCTTGAGACGGTTAAATCGGCGAATTAATGTCGTTATAATGGTATTGTATTTAAAGCAGCGTGGCGTTCTTACGTATGCAATTCAAATGACAATTTTCTCATTGCTTGGCCTACGATATGCCTGATTTTCCTTAAAAATGAATTACACGTCTTCTTATATTCCTCGTTCTTTCAAATACATGTATATGTATTATATTTATATCCTTGAATATGACGAACGAAACCAGAGTATCAAATTCCTATTTACGGTAAAAAAAAAATGGTTTAATATGTATCTAATGTGGATATTAATAATTTATGTAATTGACACTAGTAGTACAGTATTTACAGTTATAACTCGTGTAATGCAATAAGACGATTGTGCTAGAGTACAGAAATAGTATTTGGTTCAAGGAGGTCTCTTTTTCAAGGTCACTGTTTGCGATTTAAGGTCAATAGTAATTATCTTAGAGTTGTTCTATTTATACTAGTCTTCCAGTTTTTTCTTTTGATAATTTTCTGCTTTTTTACTTGCTTCGGAAATCCTTGAATCTGTAATAAAGATGTAAGAATAATTTATTTACTTTTTCACTTAAGCATTTTATTATAAAGAAAAAAAGTGAATAGAAAATTCGATTAAGTATTAATAGAATATTTTCGTAATTTTTATTGTAATAATATATTAATGTCTCTGTATAATATAATATTTTAAGAGTCCATGAAGATAATTCCAAAGCATTTTTTTTACAATATCATGTTACGATTATTGTGGTGACACTTGTCGAAGGTGAGTAATGAATAGATAAATACGAGAAGAGGAATACTGATTTCGTATGAACAAGGCGATGTTATATTTATAATCAATTCCAGTTACCATATCAATCTACTGAGTGTACTTTATTTAATATTATTATGATAGTTAATATATAATGTACAATTAGACATTCTGAAGTTTACTAAACAAGCAAAGGATTATTTGCTAGAGAACTGAATGGAAGAGTCTGGTTCTCGTTACACCATAACGGTGGAAACGGCATGAAACAGTTCTTAGGATAAAAATAACGGGCAAGCGAGGAAAAGTAATTTCCCCCCGGCCATTGACGTAACCTTTCTCGTCAACTCAACCAGACTGGCCAGCTCAAAGCGTTACATAATTCTTCTAATGACGATAATACGTTATAGAGGGACAGAATTTTTAGAATGTTTTTAATAATAACGGTGTGCAAAGTTGTCTTCGTTTCGAGACTCGATTTCAATCGGTAATTTCCTCGTTCATATCGTCGCGTCGCTGATAATTACACGCGTACCTCTTCCCCGAACAATAATCGTTCCTTGAAACCGATCGATTTTCAGCCATATCGATTACAGGTAATAAGTTTCCGTGCTGTCCACCACTAACTGACATTGACGACGTGAACTGGGTGGAAAGTGAAGTCGAAGAAGTGAAGCTCATTTAAAAAAACACATACATATGTATTATCTAATTATAACCATCAACTGTTACTCAATTCCATTCTTTAAGAAGTCCATATTAGATGATTGATATACATATTAACTGCAATCAAAATTTAGATAGAAAATGAAAACAAATGTTACCTCTTCGAATATATTACACACTCCCAATTAAAAACTATGAACTTTATTATAAATTTGACCTTATTAGGTATTTAAACCTTCTAATAGGATTTAACAAAAGGATGAGTTAATCCGGAAGAAATGGTTCATTAATTGAAAGAAAAAAATTAAAAATCCTGGAATATTCTTTCTTTAGCTTTATCAGAAAAAAACAAGGTGTTTGAGTAGATTGTATATCACGCTAAATCTCCCAAAGCCTGATTATCATGTTGAGTACTTAATAAATAAATGTATTTGAATAAATACCTCTTCAATGATTTCCCTGTATCAAAAATCAAAAGTTTTATTATTATTATTATTATTATTACTACTTACTATATTAGAAATACCTAGAATTTAATGAAGTACTGTATATAATTGTGTATTGGACACATATAATTGTAATAAATTGTCCAATTTGAGAGGAAGGATTTAATTGAAAAGACTATAGAAGAATAATTATTTGTTTAAGAAAGTAAGCAAATTGGGCAATTATATCAAACTGACTATCTTGAACATAAAAAGATAATTAATAGATACGAAAAGGATCATTTTGGGCATTCCCATTGGTACGATAGGGAAGGTAGGTATGTAGGTTTCGTATTGATCTCCACGTTGAGGCGACCTTTAATATCCCCTCTCCTCTAACTCTCTTGTTAGATGGAATGAGAGGAACAGAGCAGAAGGGAGGCCGAGGGGAGTCCTGAACGCGACCTACAACAAGCACCGACAGGCGCACAGCTGATTTCGTAACGGCCAGGCGACACTCCCGGAGTTCCACCGTTCTCCGGAAACGCTTCATGATCTATATATTCTGGGGAATCCAAGGAACAACGCGGAAACGGACCGTCCACCAGCAAAGCATACCAAAAGTTCAGCAAACAAACCTAAAAATTAAGAATATTCCTCTGAATCAAAATTGACATAAATTTTATATTTAGGAATTATTAGATTTATCTAATATATTCAATTTAATCAGGTTTAATATACATGGAATAGAACTCGATGAGGTTTAACCCCAAGCAGATTGAATAGTTTGATAGAAATTAGAAATTACGAGGAAATGTTGTATTATTAAAATATAATTTGGAATATAATTAACATAATTGTTATATTTCAATGACAGTAATTTAGGCTAATTTCGAATTTAAAATATGAAAAGGATAAATATCTTGGAACAATTCCAATGCACTTCAAGTGAATAAATTACACTAGAGTACTTACCTACAGAAAAACAACAATGCTATAAAGTTAAAACCGAATTACGATGATGCAAAATATATTAATAAAAATTCTGTGATCTTAAACTTGTAATTAAAATTTAATATAAAATTCAAATTAAGAAATCAATCGTCTTAAAAATATTAAACTTTCATTCAAAAACATCTGATCATTTTAAACAGGAATACATAATAACCCTTTGAAGGATTAAGTAAGGGGATTGAGAACGATGTTGACAGGTGACGTCATTTTTATGGTTTTAGAAAGTGCAGGGAGATAGCAGAATTAAATGGACGCAGACGTTACAAGTAGATTACGTGTTTTTATACGCGTGTTGTGTCACGGACGACAAACACGACGTCATAATCGGCTGAAGAAGCTCAGGTGAGAATATGGCATCCGTTATTTATAGACCGTTACATTTACACTTGTACAGGGGTCTGATTAAAATATCAAATAAGCATAGAAAGCATACATAGATATAATGCATAAACGTGTTTCTGATTATAGCTCGGTCATTTCGAAATTCCACGGAAGTTGGTCGAAATCATTTTTCAGATCACTGAACTTCAATGCTCGTTTTTGCACGAACGGTGAAAGAACGGTCTGAATACGCTTTAGCAACGCTATGATTCATAAGATCGAGAGCAGACCTTGTCCTCTGTAGAAGGATCTTGCGTTACTTTGCTGAACCTCTCATAGTTTATAAATGGTTGGAGATTAATCATTCTTTACCTCTTTTTCTCTTTTGATTCCCAGATATAAATTTTCAAATAAATTTTCATTGATCCCTGATCTGAATTAAACTATGATTAAATTGGAAAATAGTCTTTATCTGTAATAACATACTCTGCGGATGTTAATTATTTTGATATTTATTTTTTTCTTATTTTTACTATTTAAATAATAGAATTAAAACAAGCATCAAAGAAATTTCTATTGTATCTTTCGAGGTGGATAACAATCGAATAGTTATCTTCCTTTTATGTCGGTTCTTTGTTTCGAGGCCATTGACTTCGATCGTGTAATTAAACGAGATCGATTATCGATTGTGCACATTGTACTGCATCGTCTATTGAAAAATATTGCAAATATTTTGCTTTATGTTGACATCATGAAAAAATAATAAACGAGGAGTAACGTTTAAAAACATTAATATTCATTCAACAAGAGTTTCACCAATAAAAAAGATTAGAAAAATACACATTCATTGATAGTTGTTTAAAATTCTATCGTTCCATTAATTTTCATAAAACATTTCTCATAAGACATTCTCACACATACTTTATATTTCTTTCAAACACTCATAAACATTCAACTCTTCGCGTAGTGCTTTGCTCAAAGACCAGCCAACTGAATTTGGCTCGAGCTACATCCGATCTCATCGATTCGGGTATCGATATTAATCACCGACAGTTATTCTCTCGAAATCATCTTATAACCACTAAAGAATAATTCTTATAGGTACTCAAGATACTCATTCTCAATCGTCTGCCAAAAATTACATCTACAGTAACTACAAAAGATATTTTTACATACCTGTATTTTCCAATGAAGCATTTTTTTATTAGGTCCCACATTTCATTTTCATGGCATCAAGTTTTAGTCGTTACATGAAAGTACTATCAAATGATAAGAAACTTAATATATTTGGACTTAATTGATTAGTAAATAAATACTATAATAAATACAACGGTGTACAAATACTTTTTGTAACCATTGTAAATATTCCCATAAAATTATCATATATTCTGTAACCTCATAGCTACTGGTCCACAATTTTTGTAAACTTCGAATATCGTATAAGTCCATGTACTATAAGAACTTTATTAGGGCTCGATAATTAAAACCTTGAAACTCGCCGTATATTCGATTGTATGTAATGACTTCTTCGTTTGTTTCCGCAAGAATGTGGCGGAGGATAATAATTAGGACGAAAAAAGTCGAGGTAGCAACCGGAGTCCTCGTAGAAACAACGGAACGAAGGAACGTGGCTGGACCGCGGACCGTCCCTAGGAGAGGATCGGGAGGCGGGGAGGGGATATGTACAAAGGAGGGATGTGATTGGCCGAAGCAGAGAGGAGAGGTTCTCGGCTGTCGCGAGGCGAGTTGATTCCGCGCCACTTCGTTTCCGACTCGTGTACGCGTACGACGTGCTCAGAGGACTAACTCTCAGAACAAATCCTTCGATTTTCTTTTGTCTGCTAAAGGTAAGCAATATGTATTATCATATCTTCGTATTTTCACATGAATATGTGTACTTACACATCTACAGGACGTTGTTCTCAAAGCACGCTGTGAAACTTATACCGATTAGGATAAGAAATAAAAATATATTCTTGCCGGTCATACACGATATTATTTTCTGTGACCATTTGAATATTATTTCATTACATCATAGTTAAATGTTGAGAATAATTATGAAGGAAATATCAGTATATTACGTGAGAAATATTTTAGGGAGATTCGGTTACCAGTAAACAGTGGAAGGATTAATTGTCGTGACCGTTGAAGATCGGCACTTGTTCTCACGGAACGGTTGTTGAGATTTAAGGAGGATAGAAATTTTTGCTTAGTGTACCGCATATTTGGGAAATGATTCACCATTATGATCATCGATTATCTCGGGAGCAATATGCGTTGTTACGCTTTGTTACATCGAACAGATACCGGTTTTTAGGTTAGATGAAGATCGATCAAGTATATCAGATATATTCTCTTATAACAAATTACTTATAATTTTAGGTTGGGAATAATCTTATAGAATATAATTAATGCTAACATTTAATAATAATTAAGTTTTCGATACATTAAAATGCAAATATTGGAAATAGGAATAGTTTAAGTACATATTCAGTTGTATGATGGTACTTTCATTGAAATGGCGGATGATTATTCCTTTCACCTTACAGCGAAAGTAGTCTTAACCAAGTTTAATCCACTGAGATAATTATATAATTATTAATTCTGGTATCATTTTTAAAAATTTAATGAAAATCTATTTATATTGTTTCTATGAATGAATATATGATATATATGTTAGTATGACATAATGATAGTTGCTTCTGTGCCGTGTGAACGTACATTTCAATGAAATTACTAACCTCCGTTTTGTGAGAAGCATCGCAGAATTCATAACTAACAGTGAAAATTGAGACTCGCTAAAAAACATGAGGCTCTCCTTCTCGTGTTTCAAGGTTATGTATTATTTTACACTACGAAAAATAATAATTTGCAGTTTGTATTATTTTTCACTACGAAAGATAAAAACTCACAGTTTAAAATCTAAATTTAAAAATCTATTCATTCATTGCATATCAATTAATATCTAGGCATTTAAATTATTTGGAATTAAGAAATTCCAAAGATTCGACGGTATTAAATTCGAGGCTGTTCTTCAACAACAGTGTTTACTATGTTTGTACATACATACATACATACCTGCATTACTATCGATCTTATTTCTTGGGCTTCGATAATACTATATTATATCTTCGTGGTTCTTCTTCTGATGCGAAACTCCCATTCTTCGATATTATTGGCTTTTATTCTTGAAAGAGAAAGGTTAATATCTGTAGATTTTTAGGAGTATCGATCATGTAGCATTATCAATCGTATATTTGCATCCAAAATACCAAAGGGGGAAAAAATTCCTAACAAAATATGTACATATCTTTCATTGTATATCTGTAAATGAAAATTTATTAGAAAAAATTATAAAACATTTTTTTTATACAATTTTTCTTTATTTTATAAGTAATAATGAAATATATCCATTGAATTGATTCATTAACACAATAGTTCGCAGCAATTATTGTACAAATGTGAATCGATCGGCTCAATTTCCGGCGAACGTTTTCAGGAAAGATTCGAGAGTGCGCCGCGGTCTTATTTCCGGTTAAAACTAAATCGTTATGCAATTTTCCAACCCTATAACCTTGATGAACGGCATCGAATTTGATGATTTAAAAATATATCGAATATGCAAATCAGAAGGTGCGTTACATCGGATTTCCGTTGCAGGGATATTGTCAAAAGTAAATTGACAGATTACGGTCAGACCACTATACAGTAAAACGAGTGGGTGCAGCATGATTACGTAAGGCCATGGATGCACAGTGATTCTCAATTTCATCCTTCTAACGAACTTCTTTTTAATTCTCGACTTTTTATTTAAAATATCAGGATATCGTAGTTCAATGCATAAAAATATAATTAACATTCGCTATACTAAATGCCTTAAATGATAATATGAAACTATTAGTATTTAAATATGTTTTATTTTTAATTTCATTTAGATTGGTTAAAATAAACATTGTTTTTTTGGCAATGAATAGTGTTTTATTTGATCATTACAGTCAACCGATGACGTGTTGTTTTCAACGAGTTCATCCATCAGACACAAACATAGTACATGTATATAGTAGTTTCCACGACTGACCACTTAAAAACTTTATTTCTTAAAAATACTTCATCACTTTATCATTGATGTATCTAGTAACACACCATGATTAAAATTATGTATATATATATTTTTATTTCATCCGTGAGATAACCTTAAAACCTATTATAAAAAAAAAAAAAAAACAAAGCAGAAACATCTAAATAGACGAACATATCCTTTTTTATGTAAACTAAAGTAGTTAAAGCATTCGGGATATATCCTTAAATAGCTAACGTATAAAATTATACATAACCTTAAACTTACCAAACTTTTAAGAACAGGTTCGTTTATAACCATCAATTAATATCAATCAAACTTTAAAAGCTTTAAAACTTTAAAACTTAACTGAAAATCTTCTGCAACGTTTATGTCCAACCGTCATTGCATTCAAACACTACAGTTCAGTATAATCCAACCTACCTGCTTTAAGAATGTAAGGGGATACTAAGAGGTGGCGAAGGGTAAAAATTTTCGTTACGATTTCGCAGCGTGCGAAACTGGTTTATCATCGGTCGAAAAACGTGTTGTACAGAAGGAAGAAGGAGGCGTCTTATTAGCAAAGGAAAGTGCATCGATGCGTTTCTTAGTAGGAGGCTCGTTATGCCAGAGAAGACCGGAGATTCGTTTGAGCGGCGCGTGCATGCGTTATGGCGTTTGGTAATTCAAAACGGAAATTGATAGTTGGCGGTCTCCCGATCGGAGCTCTGCGTGCAAGGAACGCGTCGCAACGTTCGTTTGCGTGCATATACGAACGTGTACACACAATTACAGAACCGGAATGCACGCCTGTCTGCCGGCGATGTTTCTCTTTGATCGATTCTGTGCGACACACATGTACATCTCTTGCTCGATCGCGTGTTGAGTTTTTAAATAACTCCGAAGATGCTATAATTAACGCGATTAGCATAATTACTGTAATAATTATTAATACTAGCAGTTTTAGCATGTGTGAATGTAAATTTAAGTACATATTACAATGAACTCTTTTAATGTTTCTCTTTTATTAGATTGATATATACATATGTATGAAATGTTGTTTTTTCAGACATATATGTAGAACAGTAAGCGCATATAGTTTCTTTTAATTACAATTATTTCTACATAATTAATATTCTTTTTCAATAACTAATTAGTTTTCTTACTATTGTTTTATTTAATGGATATGCTTGGTCTGCCAAATTCAAATTTCGCAGAAACGTTTCATAGGTGCCAACTTAATAAAATCGCGGTGAGGGATCTGTATAACGGTAAAGGATCTAGAACTTCATCTTCTAATTTTCTTTTCTTATTGCGTTATGAATGATAGAAATTCAGATGTTTTAACTTGTTTCATCTTTTGTTCAATTCAGTGACACGAAGCTAAGTTTAATTCTAGATATCGTGTAATATGTTCCTCGTTTCTTTAACACCAGATGCGCTTTGTTTGGACGAATGACGACGCTATTAACATCGTATAGACACAGTTGATCACGATCGACTCTACGGCAGCGATTGCCGATATCGATTTGCGTTATCTTCCTTTCTCATGTGGCGCTCTTGTGATATTTAACTCTTTTACTCGACCATTTCACGGTGAATGAAAATCACGCTTTGCCTCGTATAATCGGATAAAGGAAACCTTTTACGACTTATTATACTTGCATAAGAAAATATCAATGAAACTGTTGAAGATAAATTTAGATTTAATCGAATGACGTTGATTTGATAAAATTAACTATGTTTCCTTCAACTATAATAGATATAATGATTTTCTATATACCTTCCCATTTCGAAGAATATTATTTTACTATTATTATATCATAATAGTAAGTTTCTTTGACGTTGTACATATTGACTTCAGTAAACCACTCTGTTCACACGAGCACTAAATACAGTGTAGTGCTTAACCAGTGTCCACTATTAATCACAATAAACGTGTCTTGGACTGCTTTCCGACGCTCATTTAGAGTGCAATTATTTCTGTTCAAAAGGTCTTTGAACTGTCGAGGAGACGCTTCCGGATCTCCTCTAGTCGATCTTGATGTTCCAGCATTGTATATTCATATTTTAAATCATTTTACTTTCTATCTCATTATAAAGAGCTGTACCTTCTTCTTCTTTGTTTCTTTCTTATTTTCTTACTTTTATTTATCCATTTCCTTTCTTTGAATAATAAAATTTCTAATATTTTAATTTTTATCTTAATTCAAAATAGATCTTTGATAAATAAATTAAAAATTAATTGTAGTTCACAATTATTAAAAGTAGAAGATTTTTATCACATATAAGGAAATAAGAATACATATGTGGTATTATCGATTAACCTTGGTCGGAGTAAATATTTCAGTCATTTCCGCCGTGTCTGTTGCACAAAAATTTATATGCACTGCTCTAAAGACACGTTGTAATTATGATCTCGAAGGTTCTTGCATCGCTGACTATAGCGCGTCCTAATAATTCATGTAGGCTCTTTAGATTTCAGTTTCTCCTTGACATTAACCGTGCACGCACGTGCAAGTCGCTTAGAACTATCTGGAACTTACGTTGGAATTAATGATTAGAAAGATTCGCGGAAAGAAGCGACACTCGACACTCGCCTTATAGAGAAATGTAAGTACGTACATTTTCTTCCTTCAGATAGCGTCATTAAAAAAAATTTCGCGTGAACGTTATCTAACGCTTGCATTTAGCATAATTTTTTTCGAATACAAAGTATAATTTCAAATAGTTTTTTATAATATAAAATACAATTTTAAATAGAAGCTCTCGTAAACGTAACTTTAGGTAAACTTTTATTTTTTAATACTTTATTATGATTAAATATCTCATACTTTTTGATTACTTTTATATTAGAATAATTTCTTACTTTACAAATTTGTTTCTAAACTATGAATAGTAACTTGGTTGAGATTGATTCAGACTAAAACTCGTAGAATTAAGGCGCAATTGGTGTTGAAGTGACAATGAGCGTGCCTATAGAAGTTAAAATCTCGAGTCTAATAATTGAGGCCAGCGATGAAGTTACATGGAGTTTAAAAATACAAATTGGCTAACTCTTGTTGTGACCAGCGAATGGTTTGCTCGTCGTCTTCTTTTAGATATTTAGTTCGCGCGAGTACTTGACATATCAAATGCCCGCATCAGTGTTGGAACTATTGCGTTGGCAACTAAGTGATTGCGGATTTTGTCCATACCAGCTAATGACAAAATCCGCAATCACTTAGTTGCCAACCCAATAATAGAGACTGAATCACGTTGAAATTTTAAATCTATTACAGATACAAAAAAAAGAGAAATCATTAATGAAATCCTTCGAGGGAAATAAGTATCTTACATTTTAGAAATAGCTAATTTAAATCTACTTTTTTTTTACATAAATGTATGATTTAAAATATTTTGTTATATTATGTAGATATAAAAAGATATTTCTAAATAGATACGTATGTGTAAAATCTGGTAAAAATATATTTTTACGTTCGTAAATTTTTAACATTATCGATTAACGTAGTTTGAATTACCGCGCGCGCTGACTCTGCGGGGAAGTAGCTTCGAGCTGTTGCCGACAGATTGCGACACTAATCGATTCGGGTCGAATAATTACGATCAATGCATCGGTAAAGATGATTAAACAGAAAAGAGACGAGATATATATATAAAAGAAAATATTATTGATATTTTTTTATTTAAACAAATATTTTTAATTATGACGTTTTTGAACATTACGATTGAAGAAACTGAATTGCATCTTAATAATTAACTTATTGCACATACTTTTTTCGTTCTCACATGATACACGTCGTAGGCAATTTATCTTCATATAACATGAAACCGGACACTGTCTAATCACTGAAACGAGCCGGTAGAAATTTGCGAGGGTGGCGCTTAAGTCGCCATTTTGATGATATTGACATGCATTCCAGTCGAAGAACTGAATACCATAAAATATCGTACATTTTTCAATAATTATCTTAAAAATATATAATTTATGAAAGAAATTATATAAAAATATCATGGAAAGAAAATTATGAATTAAAAATATAAATTTCTACATCATTATTTTATATAAAATACTTCTAAAATTGAACTAAGCTTAAATTAACTAATGGTGTGCAATTTTGTACATCTAAAATGTAAGATACGTAATAATATTGCGGATACGAAGCCAATTATCATAAAAGTGATAAATATTCCACGAATTCCCAGAATTCTACGCGATTCCATACCAGAATTAACGCAGTCGACCAGAACGACCGGCATCCGGCTAATTGTATGTATGACTTGACCATCCATTTTCTAGCCACTTATAATGGCATATATCTTCTTACTCGGTTCTCTCATATTTCTTGAACTTCTCTCCATGTTTGCATAGAAATTAGGCACTTAAAAAGGTGCCTAAGATTCCACAGTTTGTGCAGTTACAATGGAAGTTAGAATTTTTTAGGATGAGGTGATGGATAATTTTGGTAGCTTTAACATTTTTACAACTTGTTGAATATTTTATTTTTAAGGACAAGTAGAGAAGAAAATTTTTGAGAAATGATGCAGACATTTAATTTTTCACATGTCAACTGTATATTCGTAATTAATTTATGTATATCATTAAACCCTATCTTTGCATTCTGTATAACAATTTTCCAAAGTAATATTAATCTTTTTAAATTATTTGACACTAATTTGAATACTTTTTGCAAATCTTTTTCTTTATTTTATAATTAATCGCGTATCAGTTCATCGTTCTAAGTCGATTGAACATGAACTAAGTGAAAAGTTATATGGCGTAGCTTCACTGAAAAAATTCAAATGACAGATAATTGAAATCGCGCGATATTTGCAGATAAAATATCTTGGACAAATATTTGATCGTAGTAAAACCGTTTCGTAACTCGTTTGACGATAATATTATTTATAAAACCGTGTTCCTTTTAAATGGACTTGATATTTACTTTCTGCTACAAGTCTGTAGCACAATACTCATCTCCAGTGTGCAATTACTCATTGTCAGACTTTATAACCGTGACGATGAACACTTCTGGAAACCGCGCCGATTCACTTTTCACGGAATAATTATTTCTATTTTCATTCACGATCACTTGTAATTAACCGAAGGAAGGAAAACGTAAGCTGATCATTTCTAACATCTTATGAATTTTTCATCGGGTCTTTTGTACTATTTATTCTTATTAAATTCTTATTAAATTCAGTATAACTTTATCTGACTTGTTTAAAGTAAAATTTGTTTAATTTCGGAACAAACGTAGGATAGTAAATATTAAAAAAATATTTATTATAAAATGAACTATAACGCTTCTTATAAAAAATTAAAAAATTATTTATGCCCTGTATACTTAACAAGGGGAAAAACAAATATTGTTATTATTAAAATAAAAAAATGTTAAAGAAATTATTTATTTATGCTCTAAAAGGTAAATTTTTTAAATAGAAATTTTATAAATCAGAAAATTAATATTTCCAAATACCTGCCAGCGGTTTCTCATTTATAATATTAAAATTTAATTAATTTTCAGGTTATCTCTCAACATTCTAGTAGCAAACTGTTACCTTTGTGCAATAAAAATCTAGTCTCTATATATTTCAAGCAACCGGTACTAATAATAATAATTACAACAAAACAAGACCAGATAACATTGCATCAACGCATATAGCATATATTTCAATTAGGACAATTAACAGGCATCGAGCAATTTGCAAATAATTTGCTCCAGACTATTAATTACGTTTATTTGAAGACAATAATTTTTTTCATTTATTCGAATAATTCTCGAGATTATATAAAGTCGCAGAAAACAAAAATCAGTCATATGCATATTGCCATTGCGTGTTTCGCTATAAACATGAGAATTTGTTAATTGATAACAAAACGAGACGTGCAAACAAATCTTGATCGTTATGCTCCTTGCTCATATAATTCCGCGCGATTATTTCTGCAAGTTTAATTGCTCAAAATAATCGTTTAAATTCATCGTCATCTTGACTGACTTATTTGCTTTGAGGTTTCGCAAATTGAATAGAATACGAACGGTGAAACGGTATCATTCCAGTCACATGGAATTCTCCTAGTTCGTAAATCAACAAAGCGTATTAACCGGGGCCTGGAGAAAGTGGCGTTAGTTGTCTGTATAAGCTAACAGTGGTTCTCAATTTCTTAACCTCTAAAATATAATATTTATCCAATTCATTTGTGTATTTATTACGTATTAGTCTTTAACACACATACACACGCACAAACTAATTTCCAAAATTTTCATAGGATCCATACTAAATGGAATTTATTTTATATTATGTAACTCTTAGTTCTTACATTATTAAATCTTATTAATTCTCGTTTAAACAGTATATTTAAAGCGTTACAAATTGCAAACTAATACATTCCAGTTTATAGTAATTGAAAAATGTGAACATTACTTTTCATTATTTTCGTAATTAACAATTTATGAAACAACTCTAGAGATGTACAAATCGCTCAAGAATTGTAAATCAACTAAATTGCACAAAAGAATAGGATATTTAGAAACATTTAATTAAAAATTATTTTATATATTATATAAATTATATAAGCTATGATTTATAAATACGCTTTCTCATTTCAAATGATTCATTTTTAAATACTATCAATAAATTAGCATAACACTTCTTCGAAATATCCGATTTATATAATTTCCAAGATTCGATATTCAACGTAATATGTCCCATTTACAAGCGTCTACCACTAGAAGATTCTTCCATCTTTGAATTTAAGATGTTAACAAGCTCAGTTTCGTAGAATTACGTTTGTTTTACTTTTGTTTGGCACCTATGGAAGGTCGGTCGCGATTTTGCAATTCGACCATTCCATAGATCTCGATCGTCTGGATTCACTTGGGTAGAATTTATATTCTGAACGGATTCAAGGCACAAATAATGCGACAATGACGTAACAGGATGTTGCAGCGACGTTCTCGAGTATCGTCATGTTTACCGCGCATAATTTTCATGATTCACGTTGCACAATCTTTTTTTTTTCCTCTCTTCAATATCGATTTAAAGATCCAATTTTACTTCTTTATTTATTTGATTTATTTTAAGGTAGTCCTTTATATATTATAAAGTCATTAGTGTCAAAAAATACATAATTAGTGATTACATGTGTACAAGATCAAACGATACTCAGATTTTGTGTGCGTGTACGTAGTCCCTTACTTTTGATAAAATTTCTCGTGTTAAAATTGAATTATACTTCTTTAAGAATAATTGAAACCTTCAATGAAAAAAGTGGCTGAATTAAATTTTCTGAAAGAGTAGTAGGTTGCATTAAATTATAATTCCTCTGTAAGTATTAATCGGACCATTTAATTAGCTCCTCTATAATCTGGCAATTTTTCGAATAAAAGATAATGATTACGAGAAATTAATTTCTTATCAGATTTCTTACAAGAATATGTTTTTATCAATGTTATCGGTTACAAGATATCGATCTTTGAATTTTATCTTGCTTATTTGTACAAGATAGTAAATTTGCAAGTTGTGTATTTTTCGTATTCATTTTTACTTACAGTCGTTTTGCTTAGAATTTCTAATTTATTTCTTAAGTAACAGAAAGATACTTTCTTTAACTCCAAAAATTTACATCAGTCAGGCTAAGATACCTTTTGGAGTCAAAGTAATATAAATAAATTATTGAATCATTATCAGAGAGAAATATTTAATTTAAATTTCATAATCATGACAATAATTTTGCTCAACTTGGTTTTTCAAAAAAGTTTGATCAATCAGAGGAAAAATACCAAAGACTCCATTATCTCACGAAGGCCGTCGATTGTTATCATCTCGGTTATAATTTTCTAACGTGGAGAAAGGGAAACGAATAATGAAATCGTGTTGCGAAGTCCGTCATATCTGATTATTATAACAAGATAACGAAATACAGTGTGTTACGATTGTTTTATCGGTTAAGACGATGAGACGTTCTCGAAACTCGATACAAATCGTAATCACATTTCGTATCGTTGTCCTTTCTGATTCACTTGTACTCCGCAAATAGCCACGAATCGTATCGCGTTACACCTGATAGAATATCTCGAAATTTCTCTGTGAGCTCCATTATGTAACCAACAAATCGACGATCGTTTTTGAGAATTATCATTAGAATGACAGATAATAGTATTTCTAAAATTTGAGATACGCAGAGAAGCTTTTATTATTAGTTCTATTATCTTATACTTTTTATAAGACTTTTTTATATTTTTAAGCCTTTTCCCATAATACCCTTGTGTAACACTTTCAAATAAATTCGTTCAGTTGCCAATAAATTCTTTTACATTAAACAAATCTTTAAGTAATTTAACTAAGTACCTCGACTACTCAAGCACTTAAAAGATAATGAATCCGCTAATAAATACATTTGTATTTTTTTTACACAATTCATTACTTAATTTAAGGATAAAACAATTTCAATCGGATCAAAAATTTCAGCTCGAATATCAAAATCTACGTTATCTCCGAATTAATTAAATTTTCTATTCATATGCATCTTATCCCCAATTCTCCAGTTGCTCGATTTTCATTGAAATGACTCAAAAGAACAGAAAACATTCGGTGATGGGGTTGCTCGACGTTTAATTGATGCTCTTGACAGTAAATTAATCAAAAAGATCCGTTGAGATGATTACGAGTTTCCTCGATGGAGAAAAAAGAAAAAAAGATAAAACAAAATTACACAGGGCCTAGGGCGAGGATACAAGTGGCCGCAAGTCGGCCAACAAGTCGAAACAATGAAAACAAAGTATCCACGTTTACTTTGGGCTGCATGTTGCGCTTCTGTTCGCACCCTCCGTCGTTCTTTCATCTTCGTCCAAGCTTTTCAGGCTAGCGCAAAAAACTTCGAAAAGGCAGCCAAAAGACGAGTCGTTACTCTTTGCTTTCATCTTGTTTGATTCGAGCTTGTATTTTAAATTGCATCAGTGGTTCTAGGTTTTAGGGGATGAAATTTGTATGTTATAGCATTGAGAGATATAAGTATCGAAAATTAATTGAAGACTTTTAACATGTTTGAGGTAAAATGTCTTTTGTGGTGTATTCAAGAGGAAAGACGAAGAAAATAGACAAAATTTTATATTCATTTTTCTGTGCTAGGTGTTTTATATTAATTTTTTATTATAATATTAATTTATTACGTTAAGGCTCATCTTATATTCGTTTCATTCAATTCATCATTCATCGTTCAATTTTATATTCATTTTTCTGTGATAGGTGTTGTATATTAATTTATTATTATAATATTAATTTATTACGTTAAGACTCATCTTTGGATGTATTTATAAATTCATCTTCGTGTATTCGTTACTTTTCTATATTCATTCTCGAATATTTGATATTCTTCTGTATCGACCCAAACTTTTTACTACGCTAGCCTTTCAAAAAGTTTGAAAACATTTTCGAATTAGATTATACATTTGTTCGTTACGTTAAACCTCTCAAATTATTTTTCCATAAAAATAGGAATTCAGAGGCACGAAATTCAAGATTTCTTAATGAAGCTTTTCCTCTGAAGTAAAATTCATTTTCCTCTAAATTTTCTAAAAATAGACAAAAATATTCTCAAGTCATTTAATATCACTGTGTTCACTTTCTATGTTATCATCTAATTTCATATATTTCAAATAGATTCAACACCATTATTATTTATCTGTTGTTAGAACAATAGAATAGACAAGGAGTAATCAAGCAACTGTTTACGCTCGATTGTCACGTACGAATAAGGATCAGTTCCGAGAATACATGTGGAAATTTGACTGCACGTGGCAGGAATGTGCGTGTGATAGGTGTGAAACTCTGAGAATAGGTTTGCCTTAGAATCGTGAAAGAATCATCAGAGAATTAATCAAAGTCAGAGTAAAGAGAAAGTCCGCAGTTTATTTATAAGCAAATGTAATTAACACCAATGAAACTATGAACAACATAATTTATATTATCCTACGATTGACACTACCAAATAAAAACATGGTAAAAAAATAATGAAAGAATTAATCAAACTCAAACTAAAGAGAGAGTCAGTAGTCTACTTATAACTAATGCGATTAATATCAATAAAATATTGAACAATATAATTTATATTACCAAATAACCACCAAACAACATTACCAAATAACTTATTTTAGCAAACAAGACATTATCTGCCTTAAAAAATTATCTCTCTTTAAACAACCAACTAATTTACTCTACAGAACTACAAGGATCGCGAACAATACAGCGTAACCACGATACACACTAGAGAAGCTGATGGTACATATTTAGTACACACGTTCATAGTGAATGCGCTTTTTAACCCGCTTTCATTCACAAGCTCGTCACCGTAGAATGTATGCGCGCATTTGTGACGTATAGGTACCAGTGCATGCATAATATTACACAAGTGAATGAAGAAAATGACATCTTACGATCGTTCACACCTCCATTATTGCACGAGGCCGTGTTCCTCTCGTAGGATAATCATGCACTTACTAGTGGGTAATCCGCATCCCTCTCCGCCCTGTGAAATTGCGTATTCGCACAGAGACATGGCACGCAATGGGAGATGATGCACCTTGACTCGATTCTCCACTCTTAGCGGACGACCCCTCGTTGCGGTATTTTATTCACTGTTAGTCAGCTTCGATCATGATTAAACAGCCTCTGTAATGGGAACGATGGTGTGTTAGGGGATTCAGATATGTTTGAGAGTTATTATTTAATTGGAAATAGGTATAGAGATCGTGGGAAGTAGATCGAAATAAAATTGTAGAATTTTGCTGATCTATTAAAGTATAGATGTGAGTTTAGAGAAAGGTTCTTTGAAATTCTGAAAGTTTTCTTTTGTAAGAATGTCGGGAAATATATTTAGCAGAAATTAGTATATTACCACAATATTAGTAGAAAATCTGGAAAGTACTGTTAGATTTATGCGGTAAATTTAAATTGACTTTTACTGTAATGATAATTTAAAGATTATATAGTAATTAGAAGACGCCTTTATACCAAAATTATGTCAATAATTGAACGAGTTATATTTTCCTTGGTATTATTTACGACTTCATGAAAGCAATTTCACGAAACACGATATAATACGCGTGCATGAGTTTTCACGTATTCATAATCGGCCATCAGCTTCTGTTAAGTTGCTCCGAGTCGAACCGTTTATTAGGTTCTCCTGTATTATCGGTTTTCGTCGCTCTGTTCATCGTGATACGTGCACACATTCATAATGTACTTGCCTAAAGTAATTTGAGTCTCATATATGTAACGAGAGACGAATATTAAATTCCAGGGAATTGAGTCTCGTCTGCTCTTTAAAATATGCATGGCGATTCTTCGATGTTTATTTTATATGATGCATTTAGGAACCTGTATAGAACGGTATTGTTGCTTTTTATAAATTATAAGAATTCTTTGATCGCTACTGTATTTTTGTACTTTGATGTTTCAATTTATTTTAATAAAATAGTAGATGTATATTTGACTTTTATTTTCTACTCAGAATATTTGAAATCATTTGAGATAGTACATTAATAAATTTAGAAATAATAAAGAAAAATTATAGATTATTGTAATTGTATTATAATTAAAGTAGTATGATAAAAATAGGCAAATATTTCTAGCTCGCTAAAGGACAATATTAATTTTGTCAAAAATACTTAACATGATTTTAATAGGTTTAAAAATAAAAAAAGTGGAATTCGTCAATTTGTCAGTCTGATAGTTATCGTTAAAATTACTGTAACTTTCCGATATGTTAATCTTTAATTTCGATTACGTCGTGCTTATGCGAAAATCGAAGTGTTACGAAAGATTAATATGCAGAGAGCAAATTGGTCGAGTAAACGTGACCGAGTGTCGTTCCTCTTTTTTTGTTCTCGGGTGAAGTTTCGCTGAATTCGACTGGCTCAGCTTGATCCAGAATTTCTCGATACACCGGTTCTCCGTCGTTTCCCGATCTCCGCGAAAAATTTAGAAAGTTGCGCTTGCTATAGACAGATCATGGAAACGCGTCTTGAAATCGTAAAGAAAAAGAAAAATCGATGGAATTGACATTATCGACTAGATTCATTGTCTGTGTAGACACATTTATGTAATTCTGTCGTGGACATAACTTAAATTTTTGTCAAAAAGCAAAAATGTTGATACAGAGCATATTAAAGCGAATACATATTTATTTTAGTAAAACAATAATATTCAGTTTTATAAAATATAAAATATTCATTTTTGTTTTGTATGGCGCTTTGCAAATAGGGGGATAAGTGGGCAGTGTGATTCCCATCGACTATATTGGATACATTTTATTAAATCAAGACTTAATACAAAACAGATATTTAATAAAACTTGATCTTAATTTCTCTGTGGTTATTTATACAGTTTCAGTTTTCTATGGTAATACACTTTCATAACGGGAATACATCTTCATATTGCCTACACGTTTGACTTTAGTTGATGGGAAAAGTATATAAATCCCATTGCCTATAAAAGGGTTAACCGAGACATGTCTACTACCCTTTCAAAAGAAATATTGCAAACTACCTAATTTTAAACATCGATTTTCATGTTAGTATTCACATCCCTTTTGGAAAAATTACTTCGTATTAAAAGTAGTTAACGGTAATAAAAAATTAAATTAATACACTCAACTTAGATTGCAAAGAAAGAAGAAAGGAAGATATTACAAATACGTTTGTATACATCTGAATTAATACCAACATACTTAAGTTTAAAACGCACTGCGGTGTTACATTGAACGTCATACGTTTTTAAGCAGGGCCGAAAACTGCGACGATTCAACCATCCTGACACATTCTATGTCCACACATATAATTTCTCGTCTGTACGAATGAGTTAGACGCGTATGCGTGATTTTCCACGCATACGTAACACGGGAGGCTGCTGGCTGGTGTAGGTGTAGGTGCGTGCTATCGACCGGGTATCCTTCTGTGCTGGACGCCGGTGTGCCCCACCCTGAAGTGAGTAGCGTGCAAGAGCGCTATACGTCGCGAGTAAGACGAGGACAACTAGCGCCACGAATGGTAGGTTCAAAAAGGACAGACGATCACGAGCGAAGAGAAGCGAGAGATGCAGTGAGCGAGAACAAAAGGGACAGAGGAGCACCGTGGAACCGGGAAAAAACAGAGATGGCTTTAGAAGAGGAAAATAAAAGTGGATCCGATGGGAAAAAGCGGGAAAAAGAGAGAGAGGAGGAGCGTGAATTCGCGAAAAGGGGGAAAGTCGTTTAAGGGGAGAGAAGGAGCGAAGTAATGACAGAGTGACAGGAGTAAAAAGAGAGGGCAAGCGGAGATTCGTGTGGACGAAAGGAAGAAAGGGACGGAGAGTCGCGGAGAGAGAAAGAGAGAGAATAGTAGACTGAAAAGACAAGGACATAGCTAGTGAGGGAGAGGGAGGTAGTGAGCGAGACAGATAGCGAAGGAGCGAGACAGAGAGAGATCACGGCACGCAGAAATGCCTCCTGCTTAGTGATAGCGTAGAGACTGTAGTGTTCACATCACACGCGACACGCCGAGAATTTTTCGCAAGTTCGACGCGCGCCCAAAGTATTATCGTTCCATTCCGCGACACGATAATTGGATACGTTACAACAAAACGCACACACTTAACGTGTATATACATATTATATAGAAGAGCGCGAGCGCGCGACCATCTCGACAAAACGCACACATATATAATACGTACGCACAGGACAACGCAGGAGACAGACCGTTCGAAGGACACACGAACAGAGATATAAAGTACCAGCGAAAAGGATACTTCTCTGGTGCAAAAAAAGACACTATCTACCTTCGAAGGAACAACGACCATATACGCACATTCTTAACGACTGTGACCAATTTTTAGAAGGCGTTCTTTTTGCGAGGATTTTTCTCGCCGAATCGCGCTCTCTGATCGTTCTCTTTCCTTCTTTCGAGACGGTGAGTAAGAGACCATACATCGATTGCACTGGCTAATCCTTTTCAATATTTTCTTACATAATTGTAAATTATTATTTTACCATCTATTTATTACATTTTTATACTGTAGTATTTTTTGGCGCGTTATATGAACGATATACGTCCTAAAAAGGATCGCGAAGTTTTACAACCGGAAGTCGCGAGAATTTCTTCACGTTTGCGTACTCGATATCGATTGACGGCCGTCAGGGTTCCCCGGGACACACGCAATCCGCTTTCATTTTCACCCGCGACCAGGAAAGACATAATAATAGAGTGTAGACGCATTGATCGCGATTGCTACCAGTAACAGACGCCCATTCGCCGAATCTTCCTTCTTACCGGTTCTCAAACGTTCCTTATCTCCCACGACTGATTATAACCCTAATACGAATTCTTTACGATCGAGGATCGCGTATCAGCGCGAATAATCAATTTTCCAATCGACCGTAGCCGGTGTACGATTCTGTCAGCGCCTTCCGTACTACGCTAGTCAGCCAGTGTGACCGGAACTGCACCGTTCAAGAACAGTTAGAGAATTTATGTGTTCACTAATCTAAATCGACGGAAGTATCAAAATAACCTACCATTTAAAGAGTAATATTTATATATAAATAATTATATATACAACAATATTATTTACATAATATATAACAATATTCCAGTGAATCATTTACTACTAGTTACAATTTATAATTCTCTAACTAAATTGCCCGGTGATGTTAACGAAAATAAAAATTGGAAAGAAAGAGGGGAAGAGACCGACAATCGACTTCTCGGCTTTTTTAAACCATCATTAGAAAGTTTATTCGCGAGAAGAGGAATATTTCGACGAATAATCCCGTGAAAGGGGACAACGATCGGGAAGACACAGGACCTTTGACTCTCTGCCAGGGGTGACTACCCCCCGTCGACGCCAAGGACAACCGGAAGTGTTCCGAAGTACACGCTACGTACACAAGTATAGCGTGTCCCGTGTATACCACGCGTTCGTTTTCCGTCCATCTTGCCTCGTCGAGGAAGTGTGCCGCCACCCACACCCTCTCTTGTTCCCCCCCGTGAACTTCCGGTCTCGAAGATCCTCCTACAGGACGTTGGGGAAGGAGAATCGTGGTGAAGAGGTGAAGTTCGATTATCGAGAGGTGAACACACGAGGTTCACCGCTCTCTGTCAGTTTCTCGCTTGCTGTCTCTCTCGCCGGGGCGTCGTCATCGTTGTCGTCGTCGTCGTCGTCATGGGCGGATGTACCTCTAAGGATACCACGTCGAACGACGAGTACGTATTCCTTGGATATTTATGGCGAGTAATTTGTAAGAACGATTACTTTTAGGATTTGTTTGATCTTTTGTGAGAATGGTATATTATGATGGATTATGTGTACATTTGTCTGAGTATTTTTATGGGTCCGTTACGTATTTATTGTTGTTGGATAAAAAATTTTAAGACAGATTATTTGGGGTTTTTAGGTTTTTTGGGAGAATGCTGTATTATGTGTGTGAGTCGGTTTAGGGGTTCATCGGTGACGTCACTTGGCTCGGTGCCCGCCTAGTGACGTAGCAGGACGTCAGATCAGACATTCATGGAATTCGTAATTGATGCATCGAGGACTCGAGTGAGTCATCTAGAAGTGTGTAGTTATTATGTATAGGAAAATTGTGATCTTATTGGGGAGAGATATTTCTATTGTTCCTTTTTTTTAATTTTATTAATACAAGGAATGGTATTTAATACGTTTTGTCAGTCTTACAAAGGCATAAAAGAGATACGGCTTTATTCTTAATAATTATTTAGAACAAATTTTTCTCAGAATATAGAAAAAATTTGGTACTGAATGGGTTACAAATATTTTAAAAAGAATCGTCAAAGTAAAATGCATCCTATCTGTTGAATAGCGTTATAAAGCATAACCAGGATCTTTTTAAAAGACTTCTACAAATATTGGTAAAATAAAACATACCGCATCTATTCAGTAGTATGAATACAGGAAGTAGAGGCAGAGATAGAAACTAAAAAGAATGTGTAAAACAGAATACAATCTCTCTATTCAGTAGCAAGATGAAAAGGAACCAGGTCTAGTTTGAAAAATCTCTAAAAACAAATTGGTAACAAGTATAAATACAAAGTACATTCTCCCTATTTAATAATAACATAAAACAAACTCAAAATTATTTCAAAAAATCTCCAAGAAATATTGGTGCAAGATATAAGACTAAAATATTGCTTGTCATGTAAAAGCACAAGCTTTACGTATAAAACTCGTAGTATGAAAAAAGAAACAGATTTAATTCGAGCTATTCGTCAGCAAACCATCGAAGTTCCCATCGCTCGATCGTTAAACCTTGCTTACAAGTTACTCAGGACTTCATTATCCTTCGTATTTCCCACACTTTAAGTATCGAACCGTCAACAGAGTTTATGTCCTCCGAAGTTTGACGTACAGGCCAAAGATCCCTCTCGACTGAAACTTTTAGTGTCTATTATCTTAGACTCTAAGAGTTAGGGAGCAGTTTCATTCGCCAATGTCAAATTAATTAGAAACCGCTTTTCCATTTATCTATATCTATAATTAGTGTATAGTTATTAATTTTCTTGATACTGGATCATAAGAAAAATTTATTTTTATTAATTAATGTCGTGTTGTTTCTTAGCGAAATATTAAATTGGAACTTTTTTTCTACCTTTTTTTATTTCATTCTATTAGTTTAGAATTAAATGTGTTGTTTGAACGTTCTCTTAAGTTCCTTATAAAGGAGCTTGGTCGAGTGTGTAGCCGACGTTTATAGTGGGGTAGGGACTACCCTTGTTGGTTCACACAAAAGGGTTAACCCTCTGCCCTTACGCAGGGGCGTGGACGAGAAACAGGTCGACTGAAAAATTTTATTTGCATTTCGCACGATATATCGGCCTATGTTCACTTCGCCTGCCTTGTGTTACCATTGTTACACTTTCCCAATGAAATATGCTCGCTGGAAAATATTTCAAAGGCTTTTTTTGCGATTTTTAATTCTCCCTCTTTTTTCGATTTACGAGGAATGACTAATGTTAATATTTTAATGACTGTGTTATTATTTTATTGCAATTTGTAGAATACTGTTTTATTTAGTGAAAATATTTTTTTAGGAATTGTTAATATCCTAATATTTAGAATTTAGAGTATTATTTTCTAAGAACTATGCTCTAGTGACAATATTCTTTTTTAAATTGTAAAATAACAGAATAATAATAAAATATTTAGCAATTTAAAACAATAAATTTTATTATAGATTCCATTTATTCTTTTGTGAAAACGAATTTTCCATCTATTTACAATGAGAAAGAGAATGTACTCAATGGAAAACGTTTAAAACATCTTTTTCCCACTTTTTAATTTTTATTTTATCTTTTATTCTTTAATTTAAAGAGTTCTTTGATAAAGTTCCTTTGTAATATTTAAAATAATTTTTTGACTAAATTATGCTCTAACGAAAATATTATTTCTAAATTTTGAAATAATAGGTTTGTAATAAAATATTTATAATGTTCAAGTCATACTAGATTTTGTTATAAATTCTATTCATTTGTTGAGGACAAGAATCTCCAATTTTTTTAGAGCAAGGAAACACTTCTTTCTGTTAATTAGTCACACGATAAATATAAGAAACTTCGGTAGAAATTAGTAATGATTAAGCGTAAGATTAATTGGTATAACAAGTATTTGAATCTATTTCAATAAAGATATCGTGATGAGATAAATTAAAAGATACTGTCAGATTATTATTTGATTCTTATCGTTTGCTGTTGTCCGTCGTATTTGTAAAATATCGCAAGGAAACTTAAGACAACAATTGATTGGACTTGGTATGGGTAAAGATATTATCTGACAGCATAAGAGTGTAAGTCATTTCCACTGGCATATATGAGAATATAAATAAATATGTGTACAGACTATTAAAAAAGATGTTTCAAGAATGTAATTATTAATTATAATTAATTGAGTAGGCTTAATCAACGTGGATCTGCCCGTTCTATCTCAGAATATAAGAGTAAAATTACTTTTGTGTATTTATAAAGATTTAATAAATTAACTACTAACGTATAATTATTTCTCATATTAGTGACCGAAATTAATCTTCATTTTTATATTCTCAATTCTCCTTTTTTTTTTTTTTTTAATATCACGCTGTATTTAAAAAATGGACGTGCAATATTTTAATCCTTTGAATTATTTGTTTAGAACAGAATTGTAGATCGGTAGCTTATGGAATAATATAAAATTTTCGTGTATAATGTTTTGATCAACACAATTTACGAAAGATATTTCTACATTTTTCTAAAATATCTATAAATATTGTAAAATATCTATAAATATATAAATGTTGATTAAGATCGTAAGTTAAAATGTGTGTTGTTTAGCATCTTATCTTATCATTCATTATCATTCGTTGTTTTTATTTTTTTATTAAGTCGATGGAGGATTAATGATCGATTGAAATCGTATCTAGGTTTATTCGATTACTATGGTAACAATCATTAATTTTTATTGAACAGCGCCTCCTTTTTCTACGTATATATTTAAACAAAACTGTCAGTATAAAATATACAAATCTCTAGATTTATATTTCACGATTTATTAAACTTTCATATTACTCCTGACGATGAAACATTTTTATATTAATCTTGATAGCTTTTTCCAAATATAATAATCACTTATTATTTATTACCAAAAACGCACATCATACAGCAGATGCTTTTCAATCGATCAATATTGCCGCATTGATAAAAAAACAGCTATAGAAATTATAGCTATATCAATAAAGAACATCAAACCAAGAAAATATGAAAGCAGTGAAGGAATATGAGAGAACACGGAGTATCGCACTAAAAATTCAAACTGAAATGACAAAATTCAAGCACAAAAATCGTCACACAATTCTCAATCACTAAAATGATTAATTCGCCATAAAAATCCTCGGTGTCGTAAAATCTCGTTTGAAGAAGACATACGGAAGAGAAGAAAAATCTCGTGTCTGAGCGGGGGAAAAACAGAGAGGCGAAGCTTCGGAGACGCGATGGGATCGCGTCATCCTAAACCTGGTCGACGTCGAGTGACATCGTTGTGATTAGCGTCTGGCTGAGTTCTTCCTTCTCATCGTCTCGTGGTCGTCGTCGTCGACGGATGCACGGTTTCATAAGAGAAAAAGAGGATCGACCGTTAACTGTTCGTGTCGCTTATAAATAGACGCATAACCCGGGGCGATAATCGAGGCATAATCGGCGCATAATCGTCGACAATGGGCGTATGCACGTCGCTGGGCATATGCGAGTCGGATGAAACGAACGTCGAGGACGAGTACGTATTGCTGGTTGGCACAAGCAGTGTTTCGACTCGGCTAAAAAGCCACCATCTGTCCGAATATCTGCAGTCTCGCTCGAACTTTCTCTATTTTACATTTCAACCCTTGTATAAGCAATACAAAGTCTGCAATTATCATTAAACAGAAGCTGCATTGATTAATTTGATAAATCGTAAGGCAGAGGGAAATGATGGTGTTGCAAATACTATTTTTTTACATTTACCTTGGAATCTGCTCTATTACAGTAAAAACAAAAACATCACAGCTTACCACAGTTCTCGGATAAAAGTTCTCTTTCTTTCCTTTTCGCAATTTTTTGCAGAAATAAAAAAGTGAATTTAAATGAGCGAATATAATTACAAATGATCTGAAAGGGGAGAAAAATTTAGCTAGTGATTGTGAGATTTTTAATTTTTAAAAATAAAGTGAAAGTTATTCATAATTATTGTGGAAATTGGACGAGGTTGGAATTCCTCCGTTTTGTGAAATAGAAGCACGGAGGAAGAGTAATTTGAGAATTAAAAGAATTTTTATTTTGTACAAAAATATCACTGAAGATTAAATGTGATTATTGTACAGCGATTAATCCGTATTATTATCTAAGAGATCTAAAATATCGCGATTATTGCAAATAAAATTCTACAAGCATAGATACACATATATGTAATATGAGATTTACAGATTCTTATAAACAAACATCGAAATACCATTAAGTATATTGATAATGAATTTCTTATTTCAAGTAGTATCACTATCCTTATATCAGTATCTGATGATGAAAAATTACGTGAATATTTGTATTTAATCCAAATAAAATCTGGCATTATTATTATCAAGAAAAGTTCGAGCGAAATATTATGTGTATCAAAATGTGTTTCAAAATGTGCACCAACGACGAATCACGCCTACGTCACTAATCGTGTAATGGGTACATTTTGCAATTTTGCACAAAATAATTAATCTCAGCAATTCTATGTTTTTAAAAATGACAAAGTTTAAAATAGTTACTTTATCGTAATTTCAAATGTTTTATTATTTTGAGCAATGTATCTGACACCTTACAATACAGTCATAGCATTAATAAGGAAATACATTTTGTTAATATAATATCCTCTTATGTTACAATCTTATCTCTTAACGATGTATCATTATTTATCGTATTATTATCTCAATTTTTTCATAAACGATGGACGTTTTCAATGTTTTAATTCATAGAAATTATTAGATACTTAATACCTAATGATATTCTCTTTATTAATAACCGCTTGAACTATGCTTTGTACATATTCGTCCCCATATTCATGTATGAAATCGACGCCATGTTTCGAGAACGCGCCCTATCCTCATTCGGTTCTAACCTAACAAACGCGAGTAACGATGAGTCCTTTCGATTCACGAGGAAACGCAATAGAAAAGTGCATGAGATCCGACAAGACAGCTGTTGCTATTGGGATTCTCGATGTCAGGCTCGTTTAAACTCCTTAAAGCCCTCTCCGCATCAAAGGATACCTTTGTGAAACCATTGGCTCGACTCTTTGATAATCCCATCTCCCGACAAACTATTAAACTATTTGGAACTTGGTGAGTAGCACCAAGGATATTTGATTGACTTCTAACAAATTTTTCTTTTATATTTTTGTACGTTTTCTTATTGTTTGTACATCACCATATTGTTAATTATTAGATGTTTCATGGTAATTAGAAAACTTGTGATTTATTATGATTGAAATAACCACGTAGAGCTTATATGGGAGAAGAAAAATGACCAAAAAGTGACAAACTTGTATCCCTTCAGGCACTTAATATTCTAACAAGGCATCACACATTGCATACTTCGTCGTTAACGATGATTTTATCGAAGAACTATCATCCGAAGAAGAGAAGGATGAAACGTAACAATAATTTTTCGTATTCAATACATTCCATTTGTTTTCGAAGTAAGTTATAATATAATAACAGACATGTTTCATAGAACATTTATATTGTAATGTTTTACCTTAATTTGTCGCATGTTATTGTTATTAAGTAACAATATTAATATCAACTTTTCTTTACAAAATAGCGTTTGGACTTTTACATTTTTTTTACATTTCCAAGTTATGATCATTTGAAATCAAAAAGTTCCAATTTACATTTTTTTGCCATAAATAATTGTATTTTTTATGATACAATTATGACTTATAGAATGATGCCTTACTAGAATTTTGTATGTGCTTTAAAGGGGTACTTTGCCACTTTCCGACTATCATTCTTTGTTGAAGCATCGTTATCATTGATGAGTTTTGAGTATGTTTTGAAGATTCGACTGACTTTTAATAAATGTTTCTTTTATATTTTTCTATATTTTCTTATTGTTACTCATTAGATGTTTCATGATAGTTAGAAAACTTGTAATTAATTATGGTTACAATAATTAGTATATAGAGCGTGTATGGGGAAATTTGTTGAAGCATCGTCATCGTCGATGAGATTGTTTTGTGATCATGGAGTTGCAAGAGGGTTGTGAAAGTTGCATTACGATGAGGGTGATGTTACGTAAAAGTTATATGGGTTATGTACAACGTACAAGGTGTTTCAAAGGAAAATAATGAGTATAGTGGGGGGACGTTTTAGGAATGGATAATATGTAGACTATGTATTTTTATGCGTTTATGAGAAATTTAAATATGCAAAAATTTATAGAATATATATATAATACGCAGAAATATACAAAATATCCAAAGTACATCATCTATATCTAACATATTACTCCTTTTCATTTATTTAATTATATTCGTAAAAGTTGCATAAATATCTGTGCTCTATTAATAAGGTTGTTTTTGATTGGGTTTAGGGAAACTAGTATGAAAGGAATATTTTTATTAACAAATTAAGGACCAAGTAGTGAAATAGTACATAGTACGTAAAAGTTAAAGAATGAAAATAAAGAAAATGAAAATAATTTATATATCATTTTTAAGATACGAAAAATGCATTGAATCTCTTTCGTAGTCGCAATGTTAAAAAAGAACAGGATTCTATGATGTAAATTGATTGAACAAAAAATTAAATAAAACATTGCGTTAATGCGTTAATATTTCAATAGTACACCATAATATTTAATTTTTAATAGAACATTAGGTTGTAATAAAAATTGTTTATATTGTATTAAATATTGTAATTGTAATAAAATTGTTATTAGCGCACTTTTTATTCTATAACATTATTTAACATTAAATTTTTAAACATTAATAAACAACGTGTTTTGATAAGTTACGTTTATTACTTTAAATAGTTTGTTTAAATTAATTCCAGAAGAGAAAATTAGACGTAATTAGCTTGAGATTATTATATCTCCTCATATAAATAATGAAATGTAAAGAATATGTTAGTGGTTATAACTCATTCATTATAGTATAATATACAAATACCTTTTAGTGATAATAGATAGAATTTTTTAGATATATTATATTCATATATATTAAATATATTAATTACAATACAATTTTTGTTAAATATAAATTAGCAAAATATATTTAATAAAAAAGAGGGAAATGAAGTGTATACTTCATCACAAATATTCAAAGCTAAATTCTGTTTCACCGCAATTAAGAACTTCAATATTTGCACTGCTATCTTGCTGCTTATCACCAATTTCAAAAAGCTTCTAAATTTATGATATGTACATAAAAATGCGACTGTTAAACCAATTTTTATACAAGGCAGATACTATGTATGCATATCGATACAGCGGATTTTCTAAAATCTCGAAATATATTCCATGGTACTATCGCGGATATCGTAATATAGCGGACAGTCTTGACTATCGTAGACGATCTAGTACGAATAATACGTGCAAATAAACACGTAATTTTTCACGATAAGATACACTGATAAGAAATTAAACAACCTTGTTACAAAAGTCTCGTCTACCTACGCTATAATTGATTTCCAATCTATCATTGAAGTGAAAAACATTATGTATCGAATAACAAAGAAGGAAAGACTAATTCTCCTGGTTCTATTAATCTATTTGATATTCTTGTGCTTCATGTAAAATACGGTTATCTTATAAGTGTAAAAATCTGTTTGTAGATCCATTGCATTACTTTACATTTTGCATTCATGATTTTACTATCTTACTGTCTTGTTCTTGTATTAATTAATTTGAAAAAAGTTCTAGATTCAATCTACTATTTTTTTAAAAGTAATCAAGAATATTAAAAAAATGTTCAAATTGTTTTAAAAATTATTTTCTATGTCGCATATTCTTTCGGAGAATACTTAATTTATAATGTAATTCAATTGTTTATAGCAAGAAAAATAGCAATATGGTTGACCAGGCAGTTTTGGACAAACTGGAAGCTGGCTTCTCCAAAGTGGCTGGCTCTGACAGCAAATCTCTGCTGAAGAAATATCTGTCCAAAGAGGTCTTCGATCAACTGAAGACAAAGAAGACTTCCTTTGGATCCACCCTCCTTGATGTGATCCAGTCTGGTGTAGAGAATCTGGACTCTGGTGTCGGTATCTACGCGCCTGATGCTGATTCTTACACAGTTTTTGCTGACCTCTTCGATCCCATCATTGAAGACTACCATGGTGGCTTCAAGAAGACTGACAAGCATCCACCAAAAGACTTTGGAGACGTCGATAGCCTTGGCAACCTTGACCCAGCTGTTAGTATTGAGAATTGTAGTCTAAATGCAATGAAACGCACAGTATTTATTATAACATACAGGATTAAGATTGATATATCAAATATTATTGCAAATTTATTTTTATTCGGTAGTAACTATAAAACTATAATTATAATAAATTCATACTCATTCAGTAGTAATTACGATGTTAAAAAGGGAACTAGATTTATCTTCAAATTTATTCTTTCTAAGAGCTATAATTACTATTACATAGAAATTAGAAGAATGATTTCTAGGCAACTTCTAAGATAACCATTCCTCTCAAGAATTCAATAAATATAAAATATTCATTAATCCTTTATTCTTTCCAGGGTGAGTTCATCGTCTCCACCCGTGTAAGATGCGGCCGTTCTCTGGAAGGCTATCCATTCAATCCCTGCCTGACTGAAGCTCAGTACAAAGAAATGGAAGAGAAAGTCTCTAGCACTCTGTCTGGCTTAGAGGGTGAACTCAAGGGAACTTTCTATCCTCTAACTGGTATGAGCAAAGAAGTTCAGCAGAAACTGATCGACGACCACTTCCTGTTCAAGGAGGGTGATCGCTTCTTGCAAGCTGCCAATGCTTGCCGCTTCTGGCCCACTGGACGTGGTATCTACCACAACGATGCCAAGACCTTCTTGGTCTGGTGCAACGAAGAAGATCATCTCCGTATCATTTCCATGCAGATGGGCGGTGATCTTGGACAGGTACAAAAAATAATTAAATGAAGTATAATTAAACAAACATCCACAATCTAATGACTATATCAATGATCGTAGGAACAAAACAGTCTATAGCCTTTCAAGTTAAGTAATTAACATTCTTTTTCTTGAAGGTCTACCGTCGTCTGGTGAGCGCCGTGAACGAGATCGAAAAACGACTTCCTTTCTCCCACCACGACCGTCTTGGTTTCTTGACCTTCTGCCCTACCAACTTAGGTACTACTGTCCGTGCCTCTGTACACATCAAACTGCCTAAATTGGCTGCTAACAGGGAGAAGCTTGAAGAAATTGCTGGAAAGTTCAATCTCCAGGTCCGCGGTACTCGCGGCGAGCACACCGAGGCTGAGGGTGGTATCTATGACATTTCCAACAAACGACGTCTCGGTCTGACCGAGTATCAGGCTGTGAAGGAGATGCACGATGGAATCGCCGAGCTGATCAAGCTCGAGAAAGAACTTTAAAAAGCGCGCCAGAGAAAAAGAAACCACGCGATCATTTCCCTCTTTTATTCGCCCTTTAGACGTTCTTGATACATCGAGGATCTCCTTTTCTTCGGAAAACAAAAACGAAATTCAAACATCTTTAAGAAATCTTCATACTGTTTCCCGCATAAGCTGAAAGAAATGCGTATATCGAAGAGGAATTCGAAAAGAAATTTTCGAAGAGTTTGTAGCATGATAAAAATGTATTATAGTTTGTTCACGTTTTCAAACGTGAGGAAGGAAATTAAAGAATAAAAGGACGATATCCAAAAAAAAAAAATAATTTCTAAAAGACAATGGGGCATTTCTGGGATTTCTGATCCACGCTTTTTGTCACGTGGTATAATAATGGTGGTATAATATGGTTTTGGTCCTCGATGTGCTAAGATCTCTTCACGCAGCTATAAAGCGCGTTCTTAGAGTTCCAAACAGGGACGATGTAAGCGCCGTTCACGATAAAAATTGATTCTAGAAAACTCTAGCTAGCCTAGTCGAAATCTGAAGATCGGATCTTAAGTATCCTAAATTTTTGAAAAAATATCTAGAATTGTCATGGACGGTGAACTTTTACACGTCTCTACGGTCTCCACCTCCCTCTTTACACACGCGATATGATTACTATTATTATTATTAATTAATATTATTACCGTTATATTATTATTATTATTATTATTATTATTATTATTATATTGTCTCTTACGTTAACTCAAGTTCCTTTGTATCAATCCGTACGAACAAAAAGAAAATGGAAAAGAGAAGAGAAAGCTTGTATTATATGTTCTATATAATACGCATTATATTATATCTTTAACAGTATTTTAATTTTATTTCACCCTGTTTTCTTCTTTCTTTTTTTTTCTAAAGACATGTAATATCCAGCATGTAGAAAAAATACACGCAGTATTCTTTCATTTTCTCTATCATTCCTTTCTTCGTTTTGCCTCCAACCTTTTGCTTTTCTCTTTCTACCACTATGAACCGGTAGTATCGTTGTATCTGCACCATGTTGTCTCGCGATGGAAATAATTCAACATTTGTAATGTCTAATGACGACGGAAAAAACGAGATATATCGTTATGTATGACGTTTACATCGATCGAAAACTACAAACGGGCCGTGAGACCTTTTGCTTAACACGTTGAGGACACCCTGGATTTTTGTACGGTGTTCCATACGAGAAATCGATCCTTTTTGACCCTATTTTCGACGAAATAAGTCGCGTCGTTTGATATCAATATAAAAGATGAATTTGTATGGATAAAAAAAAGGCAAGAAACATTTTGTCGAGAGTATTACAATATCTGGATTTAATTATATGATTCTACATCTGAACTGCCGCCGCTTTGACAACTGTCAAAACTCTTCTGAAAGTATTGTCTTTAACAACCTTTTATGTTTTAAAAGTAATATTATCTCATCTTTCTGCAAAAGCGGAAGAATTTACGCTCAATCCTTGCGACAGTTTAATGTGTACAAAATTTATTATCCTTTTTTTATAAAAATTGCGGTAAATAATAAGAGAAGATTCTCAAGCGTTAAAAAACTGGTAGATATGACAAAGAAGTGTCAAGTCTCCATTTTGAAACCTAAATTTAGCGCGTGAATCCGGTCCTTGATGTGTTAAAAAGACGCAACGAATGCAATATCTGCAGCATCTCGGTGGCCGTTTTCTAACGTGTGTAGGAAAGGATGTTACACACATATTGTTTTTCCATTCTCATTTTTTACTAAAACCAAGAACATCTGCGACGAATATAACATACTATGTGCTGCAGCTGAGGCGGTAACAGCTCCACTATCAGATGTATGAAGATGTGAATTTAAAACACGAATAAAGAACATACACAATAATTCTCCTCCTTTATTTAACTTAATTCCTTTTGATATCTTTACATGACAATAAGGAAATCTTTTAATCATACAGCAGAATTAAGTCTTTTATCGAAAAAATTGACATTATTTATGATGAGTAATTAAAATTGTTTCATAAATATTCAGGCAGTTCAAATATTTAACGCCCTTCAACAAATGCACAAAAATATAAAATGAGTATATATAACCCGCAATTATAAAAACTTATGTATATACAGTGTTTCCGAAATAATAGTATAAACAGAAAGCAGGTGATTCCTTATGTATAAGTAAATCGAAAATATGATAATAAATAATATGATAATGAATAAATAAAATATTTTCGTATAGAGCTCCGTCTTCGAGAAAATCGAGTTTGAATATTCATTAATATGAGTTTATTCAACTAAAGATATGAAATATGAGATATAGGAATTAACACATTATCATCAGTTCATGCTTCTTTAATTCGCCAAGCAAGTACATAGTATCTATCTGTGATACAAAGACATTTTCAATAATTTATAAACCATTAAAATAAATAAGTTGTTAAAAGTAACTATATTAGTTACAATTATACTAAATCCCGATTGATATTCATAAAAATGAATAAAAGTAAAGGCAACTAACCAGATTTGGTGAAATAGGCAGATATGAACAAATTTCATTCTATATTTTCAACTTACTTTTACATGAGAAATCACCTTCTTTCTGGTTATATCATAATTTCAAAAATACCCTGTATAATATATATACTGTATACATATATTTGCGTTAAAGCAAATTAAAAACTTATAACCTAATAATTCGTGTTCATAACACTAGAAATATTGCGGAAATCTTGTAACAGAAGTCGTAAAACTTCTGTTCTGTAAAACTATTTGTTCGAAAACTTCTGAATATCTTTATAGGAAGATGAGGAATATATATACACACGTACAAATATATTCTACAAAATGTCCAAATTGGACAAATTGTGAATGAAAAGAATTAAATAAAAAAAGAACGTACAAATATGTGATAAATTCGTTCCAAAATTAAATACAAAAATAGCAATGCTGCTGATAGCTTAATAGCATTTGTACATCAAATTTGTTAACAATATTACATGTATTCATTAATAATTTGGTATAAAAAATATGGCGAATTTTAAGCTTAGAAAATTTAGGCAAAGTTGAAATCTTTCAACATCAGTGATTCTTCACTGCAAACCGTTTACCTTATATTATAATAGAGCACAACAATAAACTATTCATTTCAGATCAGTAAATAGGATTCCTTTAAGCATTTTACAAATTCTATACAGAAATCCTTTTGGTGTTTTGTTCGAAATACATGAAATCCTAAAACATAAATATTTGTAAAATCGATAAATTTATTGTTATTAATATATATACAAATCTATCTATATGATAACTTACGATGAGAATACAGGCACCGAGTAAAACAGCTTTAATTTTAACATCTAAATCCACAGGAAAACGTAGGCTGAAGTTATCAGCGTCTGTAAAAACTTCTGCAGTAAAACCACTCCATTTCTTTTTAATTTCTCCAACTCTGTGTACTCCATCGGCAGACTTTATCTGAGGGAAAGGAGAAAAGAGTTATGTAAATACTAGTTAAATGATCTTTAAAAAGATGTTCTTTAACTATTATTACAATTAATATATATTACAATTAATATTCTACCTTATATGTCACGTTTCCGCAGCATTTAAAGCATGGTCCCTTAATCCTTAAAACTGTTTTCCCAGATGCATCGCGAATAGAAAACGAAGGCCTAAAAATATGGCAGTTTTCTGTTACAGAACCGAGAAGCATGTCTCCAGAATACACCTCTAGCATCTGAAAATAAATTCAAATTCAAATGCAAATTAAGTTAAATTAAATTCGAGTTTATATTTAAATATATAACCTTTTATCGTGCAAGGGAAAAGAATGACGGTAATTTCGAAATTCAAAACAACTATTAGGAATGATTGAAGGAAGGAAATAAATCTGATTCTAGTTTTAATATTTAAGTACGTCCAATATTTCTCTGCTAAATATTCATACGTTGCTATTAATAAATCTGAATCAAAGAATTCATGAGTATAAAGAATGTGAAAAAAAGTTTGGTCAGCATGTTGACTATCTCTATCTTTTACAAGGTTGCGCAAGGTAGATGTACAGAAATCGGCATAGCGTGCTTGCTCCATGCATAATTCAAACGTGTTTCTTTCTGATCATAAATGAAAGCTGCAAAATAACATTCATGATAACTAATAGAATAATTTAAAAATAAAGAATTACAATTAACCATGTTATGCTCGTTATATCCAAAATATTAGTTCTTTCAAATTTACAAATAGTAATTTTGAAAATATAAAAAAATATCACAAAATTAGTATGTTTCAACACGTTGACAGCCATGGTCATCAGTAATGCACGTTACCAAATTTTTTAAATGATTGGAATAAGATAAATTTCATGGACTAACAAATGTTCAACAATGTGAATGACTTACATAACATTGCCAGAAAAAAAAATACAAATACAATATACTAATATTTTGCAAAAATTAAATATTACGGTTTGCAAAACGTATTATCTTTCTTTATAAATCAGAATGGATGTGACAGATGCTTGAACCCCTGTAAAAATATTTGTTATTACGTATTATAAGTTATCCGTACGACTTTCTTCTGTAACGACTGTGCGTTCGAAAAGTATTTGTATTAAAGGGTTCTATTTACAGCAGCTCTTGTACGAGGATCGAGTGAGTGAGGTTCTTCACTAGAGGCCGAAACAACGTATCCAAAAGCGGCTTCGACGAGCGGGACTGGTCAAAGAGTATCGATCGTGACCGGCTTTTCTAATGTGCCGAATAACTTTTCGTCAAAGGTAATCGTCACAGATGGTGTGCACGTGCGAAGAAAGTTTGCGCGTTGTGTGCACAGCATGTTGGAGAAGAAACTCAGGCGTACGTTTTGCAAACCGTATCTATTGCCCGCCATAAATTACAGTAACGCAGTTGCCAGACGTGTCCTTCGTTAACTGATCGGCTAACTACGTGACGAAGCTTGTAAAAAATATTGTCACGATGTATTATTTCAAAGAAACATATGTGGAATGAACATATTCTGCATTGCATATGGTAGCATTAAAATAGAGTTATTTACTATGAATTCCTGCTAAACATTTATATAGTAACACATATTCGTTACCATCCATTTCGTACATCGTATTCCTTTTCGTGTTATAACTCTAACTCTTTTGTGTCATAACAATGCTTCCAATGGCATATGCTATGTCACATTCTTTGCTTATTCTAATCTTTAGAATATACTGACAACGTATGGCCAGAAAAAGCTGGGACATTCTGTATATTTCCAGTAGACGGCCAAAGGGGTATGAATCAGAAATATTAGTTTTGCAGAGAAGTATTTATAATATTTAAAGTTATTTAAGATCAGGTATCAAATTTTAGATATAATATTAACACCTCAAATAAAAGAGTGAGAAAGAATTGGAATTGAATTGCATTATTGGAACCAAAGGCAAAAAAAAATAATGTAGAATATATTAGTTAATTCTCAATGAAAATTGATTGTAAAATACACCCAAATAAAAAAAAGAAAAAGGATATATTAGCGTACCCTGTTTTGACCAAAATTTGACAATATTCTGCCTGCCAATCATATCACCATATAGATACGTATACAAGTACAAATTTTCTATTCTATTTATCAGATTGATATTAAAGGATGAAATACCTGCATGCAACAAAAGCAACAGCAACCTGAACACCTGCAGGGTCGAACCATACGTAGGACTTCCCTGTGATTGGTGTCGCCCACGTGTAATTCACAACTACGTAGAGTACCCAGGCATAGACGCCCGCATATATTTGACTCTTCCATGACATAAAACAGTGGCTGGCCATTAACATTCGTTACAAGATATTTGTTCTCAGTCTCCCATCCAACGACAACTGTAATTATTTAATTGGTTCATTGACAAATTACAATTGTTGCAACTGGACATTTGTATTGTATAGTAGAGGGATATAGCACGTTGTGTTTCGAATGATACAACACTAACCTTCCAATAATTCAAGTTGTTGCTGTATGTACAGACGATCAAGGACTATAAGGTATTCCAAGCCGGGTGGACAAGTCGTATTCTGCGGTGACCAGCCACCTAAAATGAAAAATTTATTAAAATTTAAGTTACCTCTTTTTTATGTTTTTTCTAATTATAGGTCATTTTTTAATATATTTCAAAAAATTGATTTAATCCAATTTAGCTATACATCCCTTGAATCATCTTCGATCCAAATATCCTTTTTTTAATCGTTAAAAAGTTCTTAAGTTTGAGGAGAATATAAATATATTATATTTATATTTATTATAACAAAAAATAAATATATTATACAATTTCTTGTTTCACTTTTACGATAAAGTTTACCATAACAATATTTATAAAAAGTAATAGCTATAAAAAAATATCTAAGTACAGTATTTATAGAAAATATTGATTATAAAAGATATTTATAAAAAATATAAAGACTAAAATACTAATTTCCTATTTCTTTAGACGAGAACAAGAATGCGACGTAAAAATCAGAAAACTGTGGCAGGGTTAATTTAAGTTCCAATTTCAATTTAAAAACAAAATGATCATTAGTCTCAGTCGATCTGTGACCATCAAATTTTCAAATTTATATTTATAAGATGAAGGACCTCCATAAATTTAATTTCAGGCCATTTAATCAGCAGACAAGCGTGTAATAGAATCACCTCTTTTCCTCATCCGTAAGGAATCTGGTATAGCCCTTCTTCTTTGATCTATATCTCTTTAACGTGTTTCTGACCAAAGCGCGGAGCCGTCTTCGAATCTGTTGTATCTTTCCCTTCCAGGAAGTTTCAAAATATTCCGACTCCATCACTCACACACTTTTTCCACGACCAAAATCTTCACCTTTTGCTTTTCATAATTGTAATAAACATTTCTGACTTGTTTATTAGCTCCACTAAAAATTTCTTATCAATATTACAATATGTACTATATTCTAGTAATCATTCCTCAACTCTTTCTCATTTTCTAACGAGCATTTTTATGAATAAAAAATGCATTTCATAGACAAAATTTCCACTCTTATTTTTTTTAGAATTATAAACAATAATTTAAGATTGTTTATTAGTTCCAGCGAAAATTGTTTTCTAATATATCAGTGTATACTATTTTCGAATAATTTTTTATTTTTCCGCATTTTGAAACGTTTAAAAAAATGGAGATATACTTCACGAATTTATGCAATGCGTAAAACTACGTTATGGAATACCGAAACATTGGCAGCACTCAATACACTAATGTCGGCTATTTTCTCAAGTTTCTCCTGCTCAGCAAAATGATAAAACTTATGTACTTTCCTTAAGATGGTTTTAGTTAGAACGGTTTGCTTTTTCACGTTATCTTTGTAGATAAAGAAAACAATAAATGCTCCCCCTAAGTTAAAACTTTCCCAACTGTTTAATGTAGTATCTTAAAATAATTCCAATCTTTTCCCCATACTCTATTTATTTTTCCACATTTCTTTATCTCCTATGGATTATTCCATATATTATTTATTTTCTTAAGATAATTCTGTTTATATATATGTTTTGTTCCTATATTGTTTTTTAAATTTTATGTAATTTTTTGCACAAAGTATTTTTTCTAAATACAATCATAAATTGAGTTTTTTAAATAATTTAAAAAAAATTGCATTGTCTTATGAAAAAAATGCGATTGAAAATTTTAATTATGTCAAACTTACTTAAAATTTACAATGAGAATTGATTGTAATGTGCATCCAGATAGAATAAAAAAAAAAAAATTATGTCAAAACTCTGAAAAAGTATTACAATAGAAGCGTTGTGTTAGAAAAGGTAACAGCAAAATTGGTCTTTATGGTGCCACAAAGTGGAATTTTATGCAACATAATTATCCAACCCTTCGTCGATAGCAGATTGTCAATTTGACGACACACTTCCGACTCGTTGTTTCATAAATTAGTCAGAATATTCTTTAATCTTTGTATACCGCAAATTAGCCATGAATCACCTTAACACGTGACCATACTACACAACTGCCATTTTACTATTTGACCATCACGAGGATCAAAGATCATTTCGAAAATTTCGTTCAGATAAAATAATTTTCCTTTCATTGAGAATCCTTCAGCACATCTTATAGAAAATTGTTTATAGAAAAAATAATTGTAAGGAATTAATGAGTTCGAAAGAAATGTTAATTTTTAACATCTTCAATTACTAATTCCATCATTAATAGTTTATTCATTTTTGTCATAATCTTATTTCTTAGTGACTATCTGCTCAATGAAACTGCTTAAAGGACATAAAGAAGTGGCAAGTCGGTGATAAATAGACTGAAAATATTTGTGCATTTCAGAGAAAATTAAATATGCAAAAATAAGTATATGGAAAGTGTGTAATATTCTAAAAATATACAAAATATTCAAAGTAAAATATTCCCTGCTATATTTCGAGAGTGCTATATGTTTATGTATATTTCGCTTCTTTCATTGAACTTAAGTATTAATTTACATTTTGCATAATCATCCGCAGTCTAGCGATAAATAAAAGTATCGTGTTACGATTTAATTAGAAATGGAGTTTTCATATATCAACGATGTAGCGCTTCCAAAGAAGTACAATAATAGAAAAGTAAGTATACGAAGTGCTTACAATAGTCACATAGCAACTCTGATCGTAATTATATATAAATTTTTACATTCATCCATAACCAGATATTATAAATCAACTCTGGTCATTAATTATCTACTATAATATCGCTGTAATAACATTTCACTAATGAAAATTTTTATTTTCCACGATTCTTATTAAACGCTTATCACACAACACTTATAATTAGTTGCTGGTCAATATTTAACACTTATAAATAACTGCTCTACCGGTATTTACATAATACGTTTTTTTCTTGGTCACAAATAATATTAACTGATTTAAAGTGGTGACACACACGATCTATAGATGAACCATATTAATTGATTTACATTGTATCTTTTTTAAAAAGATTTAGGAATCGATCGAGATCACAAATAGTATTTACTAGCGATAAGAGAACGATGCGAGCGAGAACACGAAACTGGATGTCACTTATCCTGCATACGTGACGCTTCCATCAACGAAGACGACTATTATCTACTTACTGATCGTCACTTGGCAAACAGCGGCTGTATCGTGCTTCGTTTACGAGCCTCTCTTCTCTTACTATATGTACGTACCCAGATAATATTAGTGAGTGATAAATTCAAAGTCGAGTTACTACCTGAACATGGTGAAGAAACTTTGTAAGTATTTAAAAAGCTACAGGATAGATTTAATTTTATGAATATAGATCAGATTTATTCCTCTCGCCTAATAGTAATTATAATATTTATATATACAGTCTTTTAGTTACAAATTTCATAACTTTGTTCTATCGTTCTATGTACTTGTTCAAATGATATGTAATCCAAATAGACGAAGAATATGACATTAGGCTTAGGTATTTATAGTTAGTTAAAAAAGTTTTATAATTTAATTCTGTATTAATGTATTAATTACTTCTTGATAATTCACGTATTTTAATTAACGTTTTAATAATCTATTTCTGATTAGTATAAGTACAGTTTGTGCCAACAAGTCTTTTATCGGAGATATTCTATATAAAGAATAATCTTGACGCAATCTGATAAGATGCGGACATCTCAAGGGTGCTTTAATCAAGAATTTTATATCTACCTCGTCAACAATTTTATATTATCCCGGTAATCGCTTGAAATTTTCGAGCAGTGAAAATTTTTGTAAAATAACGGAAACCTATAGAAATATATGTTAAACATTTACAAATAGGTAACCATATTTATAGATACAGGAACCACAAAAATAAATGTTAAGTAGACAAAACAAACTTTAAATAATTTTACCTTGTGGTATCATTGGTAACTCGGGTTGTGGTGCTTCAGGTCCTGGCATTGATATCTCATATGGTGGTGGTGCAGGTTGTGGTATCCCAGGTGCCATCCCAGGTTGTGGTATCCCAGGTGCCATCCCGGGTTGTGGTATCCCAGGTGCCATCCCGGGTTGTGGTATCCCAGGTGCCATCCCGGGTTGTGGTATTCCAGGTTGAGATATTGAAAATGCACCAGGTGATGGTGCAGTAGCAATAGTCGGCGGATATGGTTGTAACGCAGAATAAGAAGTCGAATTCATTTTTTTGTTTAAATAAATTACTTTCTTAAAATCCGCGACAAGATAAAACTTCTTAAACTCCTATCTTCCCTGAAACTGGAAAGAAAATCATGATTAGAAATCGATCAATCAAGCTTAATACCTAATTTTAGTAAAGAAGCTGCAAACATACAATTCGAATTCTTTTAAAATGTAGTAACATATGTATGTATATGGCATTCTTAGTATGTAAGTAATTTCATTACATGCATACAAAAATATGAATTTGCATGTGTATTTTGTGAAGAACTTACTGTAAGTATTATACAAACATTAAGTGATATAATTCTATGTAAAAAGGTAACAATCAAAGCATTTCTCTTCGCTTTGTTTACTTTTTGTTTCGGTATCTAGGTTATGTTTGTGTATATCCCCTAGTCGGTAACGCTGTTCGTATAACGACCTTTCTTATCAACAGAGTGGTTGCACTGAGTGTAGTTACGAAAAAGATCGTGCGGTGACGAAACTCTAATCGTATAATACTGTTTATGTTATTGAAATTGTCAGGTCATTGTCCGCTCGTAAAGGTCGTTGTAACTTATGGGAGGATATGAACTGTATGAACTATAGCCGATAAATTTCCATTCTTTCATTGATAACAATCCTTTGTCTCTCGATATGTCTATGATCGATAAATTACACGGATATTACTGGTCAGATACCAATTCAATCATAGTATAAACTATACTATTACAAATTCAATTAGCATATAATTGCATGATAGTGGCATTTGTTTTTATCTTTTCATTATCATTGTCCATACATCAATTAAACATTATTCATCACGTTTTCATTGTTTTGCATATTGAGTGATTCATAGTTATCTCAAGAGTTATTAAGGGTAACAGCAAAATTCTTTTTTGGTGTCTCAGTTCAAAAACCTTTTGCTAAATATATAGGTGCTACTGTTAACATCCTTGGGAGTATCCTATGAAAGATTTCAATAAGTCGTAGAACGATTACTCAAAAGAAAAATTTGTTATTGTTTCTAATAATTTCCAAGATTATATTTTGTAACTTCATTACTAGACTGCAGATGTTTGCATTTTTGGAAAATTTAATTTCCAAGATTTCTGTAAATTTCCAAAAATCTACAAAATACATAAAATATATGCAAGAATATACAAGACATCCAAAGTAGAATATATACTATGACATTTAATGGACAAAACAAATTTTCATATAGACTCCATTTCTTTAATCAGGTTCATAAAAATATAAAATCGTACAAACATCCGCTATCTATCATTATATATAAAACATACTGTATATTTTTCTAAGGACTCTATATTTCCACTTTTATTCGCTCTATTTAGGTTATGTACATACATTTTTACGGTTATAATATATTTAATATGGGATAAATTAAAATTCTTACGAGTTCTTATGTCTTATTAATTTGTAATGTAACACGATATAATTTAAAAAAGAAAAAGAAAAGGAAAAAATAGTTGGTAAAATAAACATGCAGCAAAATAGGCAGGAAAGTGTAGTGCGAATTGAAAAGAAAAATAACACCTTAATCTAGTTTCGACCTCATTGAATGCACTACTTTTTAATAGCCTTGAATTAGATTTCATGAGACCTAATCGACGGTTTCCTCGTTTGTTACGAACAACCTCGATAACTTTTCGTTCGTACGATCTTTTTTCAATGCGCGCGCTCGTAACACGCACTGATTACGCTTTTCACGGTGAACGAACGACAAATTATACGAATTAGCGTTACACGATCGGAGCGAACCACATTTCGGTGATGCTCCAATTAATGACACTGAAAATCATCGATAAGCGTGGCGATAAGTGCACGTGCGTTTCAAGAACCATGTTCATTGTTCTGTATATTCAACGATAGCTGATTCAATGATATTTCCAAATAAATCATTTGCTTGCTCGTACAATTATCAATTCTAGCTTACATTCTGTTTATTTATTATATTAACAAGCACTGACATTCGTAACATGTTTATAAAGTATAAAAATGTGTAACATGTGTTATTATATATTTGTACAAATTTCTAATAAAGTATAATTTATTATTTTACAAATAAAACCTAGCTATAATATATTTGAAATTATTAAAATATGACTGCAGTATAATTATTTTTATCAGATTATTATATTATTTTTATTTAGATATTAGATAATTCCTAAAAAAAAAAAAAAATGAAAATTCTTGTACTAAAGATAAAAATTAACTAAACTACAATTCTTCTAGTGCGCAAAAGGATGGGACTTTTCAAAAGATTAATGAGTATTAACCTTTAGTAACTAATTATCACCATTCGTCACCAAATACTACGTAAAGTGATGCATTGTTCAGTTATGTACACTTTCATCGGATGATGTCATCGTGTCTCACATGTGTCTGCGTTCGCATACCACAAGGTCGTTAGTGCTTGACTATAGGAATGACGTATATCTACATGGGGATACACCAATACAAAAGAAACGGGAGGTCTCTGTAAACCGCAAGATACGGTAGCAACATGCGCTTCCAGTTTTTCAGAAAAGTATTAGCTACGCCCTTTAACGATGGAAAACGAAACATGAACTTACTTGTAGCTTCTCGTTATCTCTTTCTTTTTCTTGTTCTCGCTGTTTCTCCCTCCCTAACCCTGTCTTTCTTTTTTTTCAACACTATGCAAAAGAAAAAGAAATACTCAATAAAAACATACGAAGAAACAAGCTCAATAGAAATCGAATTTTCTTGTCACGCACATCTCTTTAGATGTTTTTTTTTTTATTGATCTATTTTAGGAATATCGTATTTATGCAGTGTTTTCATGTAAGTGAGAAACTTTGTATAGACGCATAGACAACGATTATTTTTCTATTGCTCAGTGATGCAATACGATTGACTTTGCGAAAAAAGCAATTAAAATTGCAAATATCATCAACGAAAAGTGGTTCGTGTTCTATGAATTATTTAACAAACCCGGTATAACATTGTACCTTTATTTAACCACTATAGAAGAAAATATGCAATTCCGATGACTTTTAATAAACGATCAAATTTATGCTAATACAAATTACTATTACTGTTATTATTTGTGTTTATTGTAACGGGAATTAAAACTTTGTACAATCTTTGCTTACAAATATGTACGTTTAATACAACTTTGATTGATTTTTAATTTATTACATATATATGTATTACTACAACTATGATTATAAGTTAATATAAATAACGATTATTCCAATTCTCATTTTAGAACAAAAAATTTTGTTAGCATAAAATTTATTAAAAACCAAAAATGAACAAAAAACAAAATTTTACAGAATAATTTGTGATATTAATAAAACTCACTGATGAATGCTTGGGAGTTCGTGGCTTTTGAGATCGTGGATAGTGCTGTCTGGAAGATAAGAGAATGACACTTGCATCCGGTAAAGGGAGTTTCCGTGATTCCTCTCTTACTATTTTCCTCGAGTGTACGATTATACACAAAGAAAGAGCGAACAGTCAGTCCCCTCATCGAGCGCTCCGATTCGTTACGACTTTTCCAACCCGATCGGTATTCACCAATCGTAGAACAGTGCGATCAAGTAAAAAGGAGCCATGCCGGAAAATTTGGAAACAGGTCTTAAAGCACAATTTTTCAGTCTCTTACGAGATAAGTTTTGGAAAGATATATATTGAGTAGACGTAAACTAGTTATAGGTTGAAAGCGGATAGAGGCAGTTCAGGCAGTGGTCCGATGTTCGGCGCAGGAGGTACGAAAAGAAAATCCAAGTGTGATAAGATGGCGTCACGCACGTCAGATCTAGGGAAGAAGTGAGGGGTAGAGGAAAGACAGGAAGGAGGCAGGCCAGGCGAACGTCGCCAGGGGACTGCGGTGTGTGACAGAGAGTGTGAATACGGGTGCTGTCATGTCTTCTTCGGACCTTAAGAACGGCTACGTTTCGATCACGGTAAAATCTTGTGCACGATTCATCGTTTAATAATATCATCAATGCCTTTGTCCGGCAATAAGAATCGTTCTAGTTCTAACGCGATCGTCTCATCGATACGAAGAAGACGGAGTTAATATAGCGGCAGTCAATTTTTGTAGTGTTCGAGAAAGAACAAACGTGCAACGATAATCGGCTAAAAGGTACTCGAGAGAGAGAGAACCTTCCTCTCGGTCCTGGACACGTCGAGGAGGAGGAGGAGACGGAGGAGACGGAGGCGAACTGCCAAAGAGATGCGCGAGTTCAAGGTAGTCGTCCTCGGCTCGGGCGGGGTAGGCAAGAGTGCACTTACTGTGCAATTTGTTTCGGGATGTTTTATGGAGAAGTACGATCCGACGATCGAGGACTTTTATCGAAAGGAAATCGAAGTGGACAACTCGCCGTGTGTACTCGAGATCCTCGATACCGCCGGTACCGAACAGTTCGCGAGTATGCGCGATCTATACATAAAGAACGGCCAAGGATTCGTCGTAGTTTATAGTCTGACGAATCATCAGACTTTCCAAGATATCAAGGCGATGAAGGAATTGATAACGCGCGTTAAAGGTACCGAAAGGGTACCTGTATTACTCGTCGCAAACAAGCTTGATCTCGAGCATCAACGCGAAGTGGATACCGCCGAGGGTAACGCTCTGGCGCAACTCTGGGGTTGCCCATTCGTCGAAGCATCTGCAAAACATCGCACGAATGTGAACGACGTGTTCGCGGAGATTGTACGCGAGATGAACGTCAGCCCTGAGAAAGAGAAGAAAAGCTACTGTTGTTGCAGCATCCTCTAATAATTAATCAAAATCCTGAACCGTGGGCTAATTGAGCCATGTTAGGTAAAGGAAATGCATATAGTGGCTGGATCGCAGTACACTTGGTGAAAATTTCATTCATCCAGTGGCTACGCTCTCTCTCTTAGGCTCAATGTTGGGCTTGTGCTGTGAATTCGCCAATCTGTAAGACTAATATTATGATTGTAATGCCTGGATTTTTGTGAATTCAAAATACGTCAAAGACTCATGCCGTCTCTCTTGGTTCTTTTTCTATTGGAAAATCGTAGCCTGCTATTTGGCTGGCTGTTAAATATTTTAATATACATGGATAGTATTATGTGTAATATTATTGTAATATATAATAGTAGATATAAGTGGGCAATGAAAGAGGTAACTCCGTCAGCAAAGGACCAATACTCGAGAGAGAAAGAATGAGAAAAAGGAATAGCAAATGGAATAGGAAAGGACACAGATACCATCGAGGGTGATAACAGAACTGCCCTGCAGTAGTTGTTACTTGCTAACAGCAAAACCAAACTCGATACGTCTAGCTTTCTGCTCAATCTAAAAGATACACCCATTGCGTATTTGTTCCAGTCCATGAACCTCTATTACTCGCAGGTTAGATTAACAAAGCATCCAAACTATTTGCAGATATTGAAGGAATCACTGTGATGGTCAGCCATTTGAAATAATAAAAAGAATTGGAAACATTAGAATAAATGTTGTTTACAATGTACAGTCAAGAATTGGAAAGAAGATAGGTCGTTTTAGATACATTGTGCAATGATTTCCATTAATGATATGTTACCTATGCTCAATGTCAGAGGCTGCAGTACATTATATAGATGGCTTGAATGGTGTGTCGTTAATGGTACTGGTATTGATTGTACAGTTCCAATATTAGAAATACATTTTATTGAGGTGAACATGATGGAATATTAAGAATGGTCACTAATGAATAGAATTTTATATTTAAGACCAGAATATAAATATCAAAAAGATTCCATAGTATACCAGATATTGTGCGTATTCTTATTTCAATAAGAATTACCTTGATCAGAATGAAAACTGAGAGCGTAACATCCAGTGCTTTAATTGATCAAAGCATAAAATAAAAAGGAACAAAAGAAAAGATGAGGAAAGAAAATTGCAGTAATATTACAGAAGGATAGTAGTGTATAACATCAATCATAAACATAATTATAGGATTTACATGGTAAAGTGTGTACGATAGAAACAAAAATACAAGATCTTTATACAATTCCAGAAAGTTTTATGGCCAATTTGAAACAAAAGAAACCAGCAAGAGGAGAGAGGTGAGACTTTGAAATGTGTTTTTTCACAAAGGCTTGCTGGTACATTGATCCCTTCAACTGCAAAATACGTATGTGGTACTCATAATAATCAATATATCCATTGCTTTGTACGAACAAAAAATCTCCTTTCGAAACTGATTATCATTGGGTTCGTGAATGTAAACAAATAGATGTAACAAAAAAGAAAAAAAAAAAGAAGCAATGGACTCCCTTATAAGTAGTAGTAGGTCGTGTGTAATTTTTCTCGTGTGATCAAAAAAAATCATATTATCCGATGTTAAATACCGCTTTTATACCATAACAGTCATTACATTAGCTCGATACATTATTATTTAATGCCACCATCGAAGTCATTAATTTCCGTGTGATCGCTGCATAACGTACCTTAATAAAAAAAAAATAAGGGTTGTTCAATTTGATTATCTTCTCTTTTTTTCTTTTTTACAAATTTTAATGAGAGGATATTAAATCCTGATTTTATAAAAACAAAAGAAAATGTGAATTTATAGTTTGTATAATATCTACTTGTTCGTCTCAATTATCTGTCTTTCGGATCGATTACGAATGTTGAATTGTACACGACCGACAGCGCTTCCCGTATTCGAACGTGTCGAAGGGCCGCGATATCGAACTGAAAAGTTTCAAACGAACTGATGTACAGTATTTCTATCATTGGTAGTTAGAGAGAACAAAAAAAAATGAGTCCAACGATATAGAATTCTTGGGAAGAGTTATCGATCGTACACTTAATTCGTTCTCTCCAATTGTCGGTGCACTTTTAGAAATGTCGTTTCGTAGCGAATATGCGAAGCTGGATGTTCTTCTTTCTAACATCGCAAAGCATTTAACTTTGTGCATTAATAACTATTATACATGGTTTGGAAATTTCTGTTTTCTTTTTCATTTCTCATATTAAGTTTAATTATACGTTTCACATTAGATAATTATATATTATAAGTTTAAACGATTATTCGTTATTTTTTACATTTTAGTCTCATTCCAAAATATTAGTATTTATAATTTGATACTTTAGAAACCATTATACATCATATACGTATATGTATATGCATTAGGGGAACGAAGTACTCAAGTATATACAGTAGAGAGTATATAGAGGAAGAATCCGAAGTAGCCTCGCATATTCGTCTAATGAAGGGTGCTAATACGTTTCGTCAGTTTAAGATTGGTGAAGCGTATACCGACGTAGCGAATCGGCCATTTAATATATTTCGTTATTGTACTCAAATAATATAAACACAGGCAAGGAAAAAAAAAGGGGGAAAAGTGAGTGGGAGGGGGGAACGGGAGGTGGCAACACAGATATAATTATTCGTATCCTCTATTTTATCACTCGGAAAATTCATAGTCTCGCTGTGATCCCGTAGATTATAACCGCAGTTTTTCTATTAAAAGGCGACGATAATAACCGCGTATAGAAGCCTTTCAACGGCGAATCAAAGGGCCTCTTTGTGAAATGTGTAATCGCTCTCGCTCTATTATCGTTACGTTTTTTCGCCCTCCTGGGTTTTTTGTGCTTCGCGAAAACCATAGATCGGCAAAGAGAATAATAAAAAAAAGAAAGAACGAAAAAAGGAAAGAAAAATGGTAGAGGGAGGGGTTGGACACGGGGGTGGGGGAAAAGTAAAGGACGCTCATTGACTGCCCGCGGGATAGCTTTCTAAGTACATTATATACACACTAAATGCACGAAAAAAAAACGGAATAAAGGAAAAAAGAAGTTTCTATATTTGTATCGCTTCTGAACGTACACGCATACGTTTCTCCGGCGTGGGATCGCGTTTTAAGAATATTTTTCTAAAGAATGCACTGAAAACTTTTGTACACAAGAGAGAGAAGAAAATGAAGAGAAACCCAAAAAAATGAAAAATGCAAAAAAAAGATGATAAAGTACTACTACTAATAATAATGATAAAAAAAACTGTCCTCTTACTTGGAAAGCTATCGAGCATTAAGAAAATACTAGAAAAAAAAAAGAAACAGAAAAAGAAAAAAAATCGAGCTTCGCCTGAGTGAGCATATCAAGTGTCAAGGACCAGGTACGTTTCGTTCCCTTGTTTCTCGGCCAGCAAATATTTTTTAGTATTATCTATCGTTTCTTTTTTTTTTATTTCTTTTATAACAAAAGTGAAAGAAGGAAAAAGATTAGGAAAAGAGAAAGCACAAGAATTCACCACCTATAAAAAAACGATTCGCATACGATTTTATAATTAGATATAAATAAATGAATGAATAAATAAATGATATAAATATAAATATATAAATATATATATATACATACAATATATATGTATACATGCAGATTTGTTACGCAACTGGGTCACATTAATTCGAGAAACACCACGATTTAGATGTATATCGGCCTTTCAGTACTACCTGCGTATGATATTGAGTACGAAATACGTTATATTTTTTACAATGTGAAGAATCTGTAAATATTATAGCGTCGAATTATATATAATAATAATAATAATAATTAATAATAATATTAATATTAATGAAGGAAAAAAAATTTGAAGGAATACTGATCTGACATTCGAAAAGACAACAATGAGAATGGCTTACAGTAAAAAAATGTGCATTTCATTGACAAACAACCTTTGCGAGATATAGTTATGTTCTTTGTTGTTTTAGCCCGTCTTTCTTTGGTTCGTTATTCTTTGATCGGATTAACCATACTGTTCGAGCGATAATATCACTTGGGTAGACAAGAAACAGATACTCGAGACTACTCGATTGTAAACGACACCATTCGTAAAAATTGTTCGCTGGTATTTCGAATTCTTTTTTTTCTTTCTCCACCTGAGATGTTTGTTAATCGCGTTGATAAAAGAAGCAGGAGAAATAGGCGAAATGAAAACATGCGTTATTTTTTACCAGTGGCGAAAGAAAAAAAAGAAGTAAAACACAAGAGTACGTACCACTTATATATTTCCTTTTTTAAAAACGCTAGTGAAAATAAACGAGTATCTTTTTTTGTGACAAAATATTCTCATTCTTGATTTCGTTTTCATTTGTCAAAAATGTACTTTCAATTATCAAACGTTGTATTGTATTCCATTTATATTACCAACATAAGAATCTAGTCACTATAGAAATCTTGTAACTCAATGACATGGAAAAAATGTATGGTTCTTAACTTGGAGAAAATAATGGTTTTATTATGAAAGGCATGACTGTACTACCCTATTGTCTAATTAATTAAAAGTCGATTCTTTATATTGAAATTATTTTAAATATTAATTTTTTGATATAGTCTAAATGATGTAGCATGGATCTAATATTTGTAGATTAAAGATAGAGATCGTAATTTAATTTCAAAGACGATAGGCTGATACAGCAATTTTGTCTCATATTGCAGACCAAATTTTTTTCCATGAAAGCATTGAGACTATCCAGAGGAAACTACCCACTTGATTTTTGCCTGTCTCAATACTGGTGCACATTTTTTCTTTGTATGCAATTTTTTCACATTTTTTTATTACTAACCATTGTACTGGCATTTTGGAAATATCGCACAAATATAATATAGAATAAAAACAAGCAACTACTTTAGTACTGATTATAAAATATCCTTTAGGACGTAAAAATCAAAAGTTGGAAATTTTAATAAGATGTAAAAAAATTTTCGTTACAAAGATTGAAAATACATACAAAAAATCCCTATAATTTTTAAACTTGTAAAATTTTTAATAAATTCTTTTACATAAAGTGATTCAGCAATAGAATAATCGAATTAGAAATTTATTGATCGTGAAAATATTTAATATCCATTTGCGTTAGTTGTTTTATCGTTTATTATGGAAATAATTTTTTAAATACTTTATAATTCGATAAAAATCGCACAAAAACTAAAATCTGTAGGCTCAAAGAAGAAGAAAACAAATTGTGTAACGAATTAGTGGTAAGTATATATATTTATATATATATTTACAAATATAGGGTGCGGCAATAACTCTGATCACTTATGAATATCTCAAGTTCACCTCCGTTTTTTTAAATTCCGTGCCATACTTTGGTATGACTGGTAGAGTAGAGAATGATTTCAACAACTCCTAATTCAATGTCATTCAACAAGAAATAAAACAGTAAACAACAAACCTTACGTCATAATAAATGTTCGAAGTGGTATCCATTTACATCGATACAACTTTGAAATCGTCGAATTGTCAAAGCCCGTGTACTTGTTATCACTTCCGGATTGATTGTGGCACATACTGCAATGAGTCTTCGTTTCATATCTTATAATATTCTCCCTGTATTAGTCGTTGGACATATTTACATTTGTAATAAATAACACTACTGTCTCACGCATTATGCACGGTAAAAACTACTTGATAGAATCTTCCTCAACCGATGGATAGGACGTGATGGGTCAGTTTCGCGGCTACCTTATCTTCCTGATATTAGTTTATTATTAAAAACACCATTCGATTTCTGTCGAAAATATTAAAAAATACTGTGTACCAAAAAAGCTAACAATGCTATCAGGCACGAAACAAAGACTCAATTAATTTGAAAATAATAAGTGAATAGGCTTCGGCAATTCGATGATTTCAAAATTTGTACCACTTCATCATGATGTAATACTTGTTGCTGTCTTGATTTGTGTCTTTTAATCGTCTAAACATCCTATATTTTACCGAACATAAAAAAGTAATTTAAAAGAACGGACGTGACCTTGAAATCTTTGAAAATTCTTCACCTACAAAAAGATTATTACTGTTATATTATGGCCTCCTTCAGACCATACAACTTTTATAATCAAAATTTCTCCATATCTCTAAAAATAACAGAAATATTCAAGATGATCAGAGTTATTGCCACAGCCTGCGTATTAATCTTAATATTATAAATACAATATATTTTACCTAATGCAACTATTGTGGCATATCACGAAGTATATTAAATTTCTACTCTAGCATTTTGTGAAGTTTCAGGATGGTATCGATAAAGGCCAACTTAGATCTTTTAATAGTAAAAAAATGAAATAGATTACATAAATGTAAACTTAAAATATAAGTAGTTTAAATTCAACAAAGAATCAATATTCATAATCCATTCCCACTTCTATTTATTTTGGGGTAAATAGATCGTTCATTCTCCTAATACACTCATAAGCTTCTGTTGCAGGTACTTTCATACAAGCAGAAATTATTTCGTAAGTTACATAACAATTTGAAACTTTTAGAGAATGAGGTATTTTATATGTTGCTTCACTATATTCACTGTACTTATTATATTCAAAGCACTGTTCACTGAAATGATGAAAAGTGTCTACAACATCATGCAGAAAATTTGCAGAATCATTTTCTGTCTGATCATTTAAATGCGTAATACAGGTAGTGAATAGACCCGCATAAGGACTATGTCTTATGCTTCCATCGAGTCGGTTGATATTTTTAATTAACGTTTGGTATACTTTCTCATAATTTTCTATTCCTTCAAGCGATACAAAAGTTCTACAGAAACGCGTGAAAGATCTAAGTAAAAATGTGAATAAATCGTATCCACCGATAGATGGATATTCTAGAGATAAACAACACGCCTCCATCGTCACACGTAGAATATGATCGTATGCATCGATTTCGTCATTCCATCCAAAAACGAACCAATAAATTATAGTAAGCTCGGAACATATTCTCTGATATTCTTCTTCGGTCGAACGAATAATCAAATGGCGCAGAAAGTCTTCTCTTAATAAATTTAAATTAGACAAATAATGTCGCAATTTTTCTGAAGATTTTGGATCTTCTTTTAATCTGTTCAATACAACAAAACAACGTCTTTCATAATCTTCGATTACATAGATTACACTGACGTCTTTTTGTATAAAATACCAAAGGGAAGCGAAATATAACTTGTCTATTGGTTCGATGACAGAATCAATCCCATCAATAATGTCTTTTTTCATTGAAACAGGAAAATTTTTGTTTTCCAAAAAATATGGCAATATTCTTGTTATCTGAATAAATATTTCATTGCTTACATATTTGGAGATGCTTGTATTTTTTCGAAGGAACGACATTCTTCTTGAAAGAGCTATTATCAAGTCTTTAATATTCGTATTTTTGGTACATTTCACCTTCAATTTGCGAATACTATTAAGAACAGAACTTATGTTTGATACATTAAAGGTATCTTGCCTTAAATATGGTATATAAACGTTATTTATCAAGTCATGTACTTTAATTACAGAATTGTCTAACATGATATTCACGAGATCCATGAATTTCTTAGCATTCCATTCTGTATTTTCTATACAAATAACTCTTAGCACACTTGTTAATAATATTTGATTATTGCCTTCTCTTATTTGCATAAATGGTGATAGTAAAAGTAAATCATTAGGAGAAATCATAACATTTCTATAACGAGAATGACCAATAGTAATTTTTAAAAGTACTATTAGTACCATTTTAGGATTTTTTAAAAGAAACAGTAAAACTGTTTTTAAATTCGTGGAAGTTTGTAAATTTATGTTTCGCATAATAAACTCGTGAAATGCTTCATCTGTGTGCGGACACTCTAAATAACTTTTACCATCATATTTCGTTAAATACATCGTTATAATTTCGTACATATCTGTTACACTTTGACACGATAATATTTTTATAACTAAAGTGTAACTAAATTCTTTTAAATCTTCCTCTGTTGATTGCATAAGAACAAAAGTAAGATATTCTAACAGTGTTAAACAGTCCTTTTTTTCTAGTAACGATCTATTGTCATAAACGAAATCAAGCGCCGTGCGGTCCCATTCTTTGTACCTACATAGTAATTCTCTCATAAGCTCCTTTTTACCACTCTGTATGGCNACAACAGAGTTCTGATAAACTTAAAGCAAAGCTCGACTGTTCAGGAACTGATTTACATGATAATTGCTGTAAACACTCTATCAAATGCGTGTTCTCCGATAATTCCTTATCATTTGATACAAAATCTATAAAATAATAACATTCAATTCCAATGGAACGTTGTAAAGAGATCATATTGTTCTCTTGGTCATCCAACTCTGCCCAGCTTAAGTAAATATTACAATCAACTTCTTTGATTTTGGTCAACAATAAGTTCACCAATTGTTGATTTAATGTCGATATAGTATTCTCTATCAATGTACTTTCACACTTTACAAGTGCTTCTCTTCCAAACGTAATGCTATACAATTTTTCAAGTTCACTAGAAATCAATATCTTTTTACTTTTGTTTTCCAAACATTTTCTTATTGTACAAATTAACTTCTTTAACATGATACCATGTCGTTCATATTTCTTTAAGCCTGATGCTTCCATCAAATAAGGTAACTTTGGATTTGTTAACAATGGTAAAAATTCTTCAAAACTTATTAATAAATTTTGTACACTTTCCTCAACATTCTTGGACTGTACACTACATTCCTTTAATTGAGAGAATTTAGTGTATACGATTAGTATCAATTGATATATAGCTTTAACTAATCTTTGAAAGGATAATCTGTCTATACATTTTGTAACTATCTTCACTACCTCTGTACACAGGTCAAGTGGCATATGTAAAAGAGATTCAATTAAAACCTCCTCATACTCAAGACTCCATAATATTTGTATAAGCAAATATGGAGATAAAGGTGGACACATATCAACTAAGTGACCACTGACAAGATCTTCTGCCAAACGTTCTTGATTCTCAAAATTAGTATTTAATAATAAGTATTTATATGACTGTATACATCTTTCATTATTTATTGAAGTTTTTTCCTCTATAGGTATATTATAGGTTTTAAATATATTGTTCATTGATTTACATATGTGTTCAATATGATTATTATTCTCAGTTGTAATGCACAAAGTAAGTAATTTCAATTCTCCACATTCTTGACTCATTTTCATTAGATACATTTGAATCTTTTTGTAAAATTCATTTAGTTTGTCTGACCATTCCATTTTAGTATAATTAATTAGAACTATATTGTTTCACGAAAGCCTTTCCTTTATCAATAGAGATTTATATATACATCTTTATATAAAGACCTCTGAAAATTAAATACAATTGCTAATAAATATATCAATTACTAAAATGACATTAGTAAATATAAATTCAATATACATAAATAAATATGATATATGATATATGAAATAATCCAAACTGCATTAGAACAAATGATTTGCATAACATAAAAATAAAAAATATATAAAAAATACATAAAATATTAACATTATATATAATATAATATAATATATAATATATTAATAATATATTCATCCTTTATATTTAAACATAATTACAATAAAGGCATGTAATTTTTAATTTAAAATTATGCTTCAATATCAGTTGCTCAGATAAGTTTATACGTTTCTTTACAATCTAGCGAAAAATGTATACTGAATCTATAATAGATAATTTTATCATTAAGGTTACGACATTAGCGAATAACAAGTTATAAAAGCTACAACTGAGTTAATCAGATTTGTTCACAGAAGAAAAATGGTTCGTGCGTGGTACATGGATAACAGCGATGCCGATCAACGGTTAGAACACCATAAGCAACTACCTGAATATATTTCTCTTGAGGATTTGTTCAAGAAAACAGGTGTTGAATATTTTAAGGTTAGGTCACATTTGTATACTTCAGTAAAAATTTTTCGTTATTGGCATCTGTCGCTCGGTTGTGATTTTGTAATCGTATTAGTTTCGTTTTATGCTCGTGCGCATTGAATAAAAATTATGTAAAAAAGAAATTATCTTCAAATTCGACCTTCATATGTTATTGAAAAAATTACGTTGTATTAATGTTCTATTTTTCATATTTTATTTATATATTTAACTTGATGTTAACGTAGATTGATTATAAAAACTATCAAAATGATAATACGTTGATGATATTAAAAGCAGAACGTGGTTATACATACGAAGACGAAATAGAATGTTCTAAGGAATGTCTCCCGAATTACGAGGAAAAAGTGAGTAAAATTTCTATTTCTTTCGATAAATTTCCATGATAATTTATCAAAATAAAGTAATACAAATTATTTCTTAAATTTTTAGTTAAAAAATTTCTTCACTGAACATCTCCATACTGATGAAGAAATAAGGTTAGTTTTGGATGGAACAGGATATTTTGATGTTAGAGACAAGGACGACCAATGGATACGTATTGAAGTTAAAGCTGGAGATTTGATAATTATTCCAAGTGGAATATATCATAGGTTTACCTTGGATATTAAAGTAAGTATTCTATTACACTTTTAAGTTTTATTAAAAATTACATCATTATGGTTTTCCAGAATTATATCAAAGCAAAACGTTATTTCGTGGGCGAACCTGTTTGGTTGCCATACAATAGACCAGCTGACGGCATGGAATGCCGTAAAAATTACCTAAATCGTTTAAACAATGGCTTTCAAATAAAATCTCTTTAATGTTTGCTATAAACTTTATGGAAATATATATTTTGTAGGAATAAAAGACTTATATACAAATTCCAATTGTGCAAAATTTACATAGATTTAGATAGTATACAATCATATAATTCATATTCACATTCCTGGCTATCATGGAAAATACTTTTTTCTGAGATTGTTGTATCACAAAAACATCCAATTTATATAAAATGAATGTATAAATTTCGTAAAATTTATCAATTGTCATTAAAGATATAAACTTTTCATATATATATAATTGCATAGTAATCTTATATTTACGATAATTACCAATTCCCGCTACTTATAATAAAGATTATTATATTTTTTACATTATATACATACATATAAGCCTTATATAAATACTGAATTGTTCTGTCTCAATTGTTAAATATTCTTGTTGTCCATTTGAACTTCTATATTCCTATACAAATTTCATTGGCATGCTGTTTTATGAAATAATAAGCTTTTTAAAGCAAAATTATTTCTATAATTGAATATAATATATAACAAAACTCAAAATAAATGTCGCAATAAATGTACAATACACTTCATTATAACTTCATAAGAAATGTAGTCAATGAAGTAGATTCAATTGTTATTGAACTCTAAATATCATTGTCAAAATATAAAAATTATAGTAAGAAATAAATACAATTATCAATCTTATTCTAGTAATATACAATGTAGTCTTAATCACTGAGAAAAGAAAAGAAGCAATGAAAATTATTTCCATCTACATAGATAAGTAAAGCATATATAACATTCTTGCTTCATACATAAATAAAAAACAATCAAATCGAACTCGTTATTGTTTTAAAAAAAAGAAAAAAAAACGAGATAGTCAATTTTCCTATTACCGTCACCTAGTAAATTAAAATTCAGCATTAACTGTAAAATTGCTTTCGACTTTATTTTGCATTACTCCCCATTTTTGATACTCTCCTACTTTCTTTTCAAAAAAGTTCGTCTTACCCTCTAGAGAGATGTGCTCCATAAAATCAAATGGATTTTCGGACATATAAATCTGAAAATAAAGATATTTAAAATTAATATACATATTAATTTGGTCAATATTATCATTAAAATTATAAAACTTTTACAAACCTTCTCACAACCTAATTCTGTAAGTAATCTATCAGCAACAAATTCGATATATTGACACATAAGTGTACAGTTCATTCCTATCATTTGAACAGGTAAGGCGTCCGTTAAAAATTCTTGTTCAATTTTGACGGCATCTTTAATAATTGATGTAACCCGATCGCAAGACGGTTTTTGTACAATATGTTTGAACATTAAACATGCGAAGTCACAATGTAGTCCCTAAATTAAGTAAACTAGTTAATTTTATGTAGTACTGTAACTTTTGTACTCATCCCATATATATATTATGCAAAGTTGGAAAGAAGACTGACAGGATTATATAATCAACTGAACGCGCATTCTTTTCGCTCGTCTTCTTTCTAGTTCTGCATATCATTGATTCTTTTATTATGTATTAAAACAATTGTATACTAACCTCATCTCTAGAAATAAGCTCATTACTAAATGTAAGTCCTGGCATTAAACCTCTTTTTTTTAGCCAGAAAATAGCGGCAAAACTACCGCTAAAGAAAATACCTTCCACTGCAGCAAATGCAACCACACGTTCAGGGAATGTGGCACTCTCATGATTTATCCAATTTAATGCCCAGTTAGCTTTTTTCGCAACACATGGCAAATTTTCAATCGCATTGAACAGAAAGTCTCTATGAACAAACAATATCAATGAATAGAAGTTTTTTTTTAAATAAAAGTTGTACAATAACATTCAATAATTGATAAAAAAGATACTTCATTATTTACCTCTCTTTGGTATCTGTGATATATGTATCAATCAATATAGAGTACATTTCTGAGTGCACATTTTCTATGGCGACTTGAAAACCATAGAAACAACGTGCCTCGGTTACTTGTACTTCCTGACTAAATCGTTCGACAAGATTCTCATTAACGATTCCATCAGAAGCCGCAAAAAATGCTAAGACATGAGATATGAAATGTTTCTCATCACTAGTTAAATGATTCCAGTCAAATATATCCTATGAAGATATATAATATAATTATTAACTTATATGTTTCTTTTTAAGCCTAACTATTTGAAGAATTATACTTTAGAAAGATCCACTTCTTCCACAGTCCAAAATGATGCTTCAGCTTTTTTATACATTTGCCAAATGTCAGGCCATTGAATAGGAAAGATAACAAATCTACGTGGATTTTCTTTCAGTAATGGTTCTAATTCTGGATTGAATCCATTTTCTTTTAAAACCATCTTTTTTACATCTTTGGCTTTAGTTCCCTGAAAATACAAAAATATTATAAAAATCTTATAATTAATCATCTTAATCATATAAATGCAAAACAATTATGTATTACATTTTTGGTACCATTCTCTTGTGAAATAATTGGAGAAATACATAATTTCTTTGGAGAAGTCTAAAAACAGAAATATTAAAGTTAATACACAGAAGATATTTTACTAAATTAACCGTCACAGTCACGGTATCAAATAATTAATAAGAGTTATAAGTAAAAATGGTTTGCTTGTCATATACCTATTAGATTTAATATGTTACTTACAGGAGATATAAAGAATTTCTTCAATAGCACTTTGAAGAACAGAAATACATAGTAAATCATGAAATGACAAATATTATTATATTGCATAATCACATGTAATAGTATTTATACAATTCAAGAAAAGCTATGATAACCTATGTATGAATTTATTTCTTACTGAACAAAACATTAATAGAATAATATAAACAGTAAGTAATCCACAAAATATCACAATATTCCACTTTTTTAGCATGTATACTAATATGCTAATATTCATACATTATACTTTGTTATAAATCTAAGAAATTTTATATAACATAACACAGATTACAATATAAATATTTAATTATTAACAGTATTTTTTGGTTTTTTCAATAGATTATATTTAATAGAATTATATTTATCTATTTACAACAAGCTGAATATAACAAATCGCAATTTTTCTATGGAAAAATAAAGCAAAAGTATATCTTACATCTGTGTTAGACATGTGGAACTGACAAAAATAATTTAATATATTAATATATCATGTAATTTAATATTGTAAGTTCTGATTTTCATTATCTAATAAAATTTATAATTCGTTATAAAAACGACTCATTATAAAATTAATAACTTATATCTAACAAATCGACATAGCTATCTTTTATGCTGAATTAGTTTCTCAATATATGTAGAATATTTACAAATAGTATAATATAATTTGCATTTTTTATTATAATTAATAAATATAAGTACTAATAAAAATAGAACCAAAAAGGCATAAAAACTCATCTTGATAACAGTTTTAGTAATTAACATAGATAAAAATTCTTTAGTAATAATTATACTGAGAAAGAAAACTAAGCAATAATCAATCTAGAATAAGATTTCAGATAAATTAGGATTATAAAATACATAAATAAACTTACGTTATCTTTCAAAGAAACCTTTTCAAGATGTTTTCGAATATTTTCCTTTGTTGAAATTTGAAGTGGCATTGTAAAATTCAATGAATCTTATAAAAAAAAGTGAATAAAGAATAGAAGTTTCAAAAAGTTGTCAGCAGTCCACGAAAACCAACCAAATGCTCAGAGTAAACTATAAGTATTCCAGAAGTATACTTTACCCATAATTTCCTTCTGCTTCGCGCCAAATTACTGGCAACCAATCGAATAATTACCTGTTGCCGCCAAAAACGCGTTTACATCTACAATATCGTAAAAAGCACATATTTGAGAATGATATTTATTTGAAAATATTTAAAAATAGTTATCTTGCATTCTACAATGACAATAAGAGTAAAAATTATAATATGTTGATATTGGCTTTTCCCGCGTATTTCTCAATATGTTGTGGAAAAGAAACATTATTATGAATATAAGGCATAATCTTCAACGGAAGGCCTAATACCAAAAGTTTTGCTTTCAAGGAGATTCAAAGCATATGGTCATCGTTTACTAGCTAATTATTATCTTCGATCATTATTTTATTTGTCTTAATGATACATCTCCAACTCCAAATTATTTTATTTTATCACTTCATGCTTAATAACGAATGACTAAAAGATTATATGAATTAGGGTCCGTTTACATTGGACCTGCAATAAATGATAAGAGTGACAATGAGAGCGAAGCACTGATATATAATATTGTGTTATATGCGTACAGTGTGCAAAGCGTTTTATGCGTGTATAGACGTCACAATTGCATGTATTTCTACATTTCGTTCTTATCGCCACTCTTCTCGTTCATCGTAGCTCCAACATAAATGTAGCCTTATTTGGTAGTTAGGACATATAATGTGAAATGAATGGAATACAAATAAATATATGTATATATAGAATAAATATGTATGATATTAAATTTAATTAAAAGGGCACAAATTTTTAAATATTGGAACTATCTAATACTTAAACTTTACATTAGAAATATTAAGATAGATTCGCAATTATATCTGTAGTAGATCAAGACGCATACGCAGCAGTATAAAATATCGACACAAAACACAAATTTATTCAATATTTAGATACGTACATATTTATTGATATTAAAAATGTATTCTGTATCTATGAATGAATTTGTAATTCTTAATACGTAAATTTAAAAAATTCATGCAAATGGGAAATTAAAAATAAAGATACATTTTAATATAACAATTACAAATTTGTTTAAGATTATGTTGATATTACCTCGCATATTTTTGAAAAATGTATTTTAGCCACTGGAATTGATCAAATGCTATTGTTAATTATTATTAAATTATGATAACAATAAAATGTCAAATTTAAAAGAGCGCCATTTTATCTTATCATAAAAGATTTGGTTAAGTCTATATCTTTATGAAATATATTGTAATTTAAATATTGACTTCCTTTCGTTGACATTTTTAGCATTAAATATTCTTTTTGATAATATGTTTACCATGAAAG
>JACXIL010000217.1:118854-322645 GCA_014737365.1 Bombus soroeensis | reverse complement strand
TATATATTATGAGATTATATCATAATAGGATACATATAAGTACTATTATTATATTATAAATATTGTTTTGCTTGGAAATGTAATTAATTTCATCCTTTTTGTTATATCGTAATTCACATAAAAATATTAATTTAAAAATTATATATATATATATATATATTTTTATATTGTTTGATGTACATTTAATATGAATTATTTTAGGTGAAAAACGTAGGAGGAAAATATGGCGTTACATAGTGTACCGCCAAAAAGAAAAGAGATTTACAAATATGAGGCACCATGGCCTTTATACAGTATTAATTGGTCAGTAAGACCTGATAAGCGATTTCGTTTGGCTCTTGGTAGTTTTGTGGAAGAATATAACAATAAAGTACAAATAGTTTCATTGGATGAAGAGACTTCTGAATTTAGTGCCAAAAGTACATTTGATCATCCTTATCCAACTACAAAAATTATGTGGATACCAGATAGTAAAGGTATTATTACATTATTGAAATAAATCTTGATTACATATTAATATTATTCTTATTTTTATCTTCATTTGCATATTTTATTATGTTCATAGGTTTGTTTCCGGATCTTTTAGCCACATCTGGAGACTATCTAAGAGTTTGGAGAGCAGCTGAACCAGAAACTCGTTTAGAATGTGTTTTAAATAATAACAAAAATTCAGATTTTTGTGCTCCTCTTACATCTTTTGACTGGAATGAAGTAGATCCAAATTTAATTGGTACTTCTAGTATAGACACAACATGTACTATTTGGGGATTGGAAACTGGTCAAGTTTTGGGTAGAGTTAATATGGTCACTGGCCATGTTAAGACACAGTTAATTGCTCATGATAAAGAAGTATATGACATAGCATTTAGCCGCGCTGGTGGTGGTCGTGACATGTTTGCATCTGTTGGCGCGGATGGTTCTGTGAGAATGTTTGATTTACGACATTTGGAACATTCGACGATAATATATGAAGATCCACAACATACACCGCTTTTGAGACTTGCGTGGAATAAGCAGGACCCTAATTATCTTGCAACGGTTGCAATGGACGCGTGTGAAGTAATTATTTTAGACGTCCGCGTGCCATGTACACCAGTTGCGAGACTTAATAATCATAGGTATGTAACGTGTATTTATTGTATTAGTTATATTTATTGGATCTCATGTTTTATACATTTCATATTAAATTTTAATTTTAATATTCCTTTTTAGAGCAAGCGTTAATGGTATTGCTTGGGCACCACATTCGTCTTGCCACATTTGTACGGCGGGAGATGATCATCAGGCATTAATTTGGGACATACAACAAATGCCACGAGCCATCGAGGATCCGATTCTTGCCTACACCGCTGCCGAAGGAGAAGTGAATCAAATTCAATGGGGCGCCACACAACCTGACTGGATTGCAATTTGTTATAACAAAGCGGCGGAAATTCTCAGGGTGTAAAAAAAGTATTTTTTATTAGGTTTATACCACTCTGCGTGTAGCAAAATTTTTCTTGCAAATTATCTACTTAAATTTATTAAATGCGTTTGACCTTGGTATTTGTACAGAATTTCGCCTATGCTATAAGATTTTTTTATACTTCTTTTTGTACCTGTAAAATAGACGTGTATAAATACTAGATATTTTTTAAAATATTGGAAATGTCTGAAACGGTTAGCATGCATCTTTTAATCAAAAGTCTGTATAAATTTTAAACTTTTTTGAAGAATCCATGCTGAATGATTCCATTAATACTATCAATTTTAATTATTGGAATAAATAAGGCTTAAGCGGTTTGAAAATATCCAGTATGTGTACATGTTAATTTAATGCAATGGCTTATCATTGTGTCACTGATATTTTACGTATCTAAGGTTTGGGATCCTCAGGTTTGTCGAATAATAGTCATGCGATCGACTACAATCATACAAATTTAAAAAAGCTCATTGAATAACTAAAAGTTAAGTAGTAGCATAAAACTAGGTACGATATATAAATAATGATGAACCACGTGTATATTTATATTAATGTATAATGAATTAATCGATGTATCTTATTTTGTGGTGATATGTACATGATGAGGTTCCAGGAATAACGAATCAGTTTGTTTATTACAGTGATCCTAGAATACTCAAGAAACGTTCGAATAACCATTTTGCATGAAATACAACAAAATAAAATATATCCATTACATTATACAATTGTATATATGTTTATACTTACACATTTACTTGATTTTGTAGAAAAAGATTATATAATTAGGATATTATAACTATCAATTTTTCATACACCTTTTCACTACATTCATAATATGTATTGTTGGAAAATGTATGCAAAAATTATTAACATAAAACGCAATGCATATTCGTACTTTAATAAAAGAAAAAAAACTTTCGAGTTCTTTTATTAAAATGAAAAAAGTTATAGCAGTAGCGCTCGTGATATTAGTATTAGTAATAAAATATTTACTTACGAAATTATCGATCAAAATTCTGATCGAAGATAAGTCTTTTTATATGTTATTAATTTAATTCGATAGTTTTTAACATAATTAATAACAGAGGCGTTAATTATGGATCATATTATCTCTATACCGAATAACCTGATAGGATTCATAATTAGTACAATTTATGTTTTAGAAAAGTACAATTTATATTGGTACTCAAATGTTTTATAATTTACAACTACATAATGAGCGAGATGCATTATTTACAATAATGAAATGTGTGTGCGAGACAAAATATTAGTCAATTAATACATTAATTTTTCACGATAATCTCCCGTTCGTTTTCCATTAAATATCCGATAACTTTACACAGATATAGGATTAAACTATTATAATGCTATCGCTATTTCAATAAATATTAGTAACTCTGATGCAGAGTAAGCCTTTCACTATCTATTTATTTAACATAGTCAATGATCTTGCGTTTCTTTCCTTTTTCTCAATTTAACGTCAATAGTTAAAAGGCATATTTATACATATAGCTACGTCGAATAAATTTTAAAGATATTATCCCTATCAATAATTTACATTAAACTTTGGCAAGACCTATTTTATCTTGTTCTCGCTAGGAATATTCCATTAAATTTCATATATATGTATATATATGTAAAAAATAAGGGCTAATGACATGTACTTTATCTCACTGTAAAGTGTATATTTTGTTTTTTTTCACTAGTTCCATGATTCATTCATTCCTTAGCCAGGTGATTCTCTTGTATTTTAACTGGAGTCACACGTACGATCCACAAACACACACATTGCACTTCTTTTCCGGAGAAAAAGAGGAACAAATAAGAGATTAGGTGATCAACGACAAAACAGTAATTATCTCACAGTTAAACGTAAAAGAGTTACGTTTATCGTCATTCGTGTATCGTTACATTTTTATTATAATTAATGCATCGCGTTAATAGTAAATTAATAGGTCATGTTCTTTTTAGAGAATTCTAGAAAGTATATATTTTTCATTTTACTGTAATGCCTAAATTACTGAACGCTCGTTCTACAGGGATATAGATCAAGCTCAGTATTTTCAATCTTTTTGGATATGTAGAGAATTCTAAACGCGTTATAGAATACTCAATTCGTTCTTTTACAAGCATATTCATCAGCCTTATGAATTGCTCTTTTTCTTTCAAAGAACATATCGGATATTTCCATTAAATGTCTTCTGTATTGAGAAGCAAACACTATATGACGTTGAAAGCAGTACATATTAGCGTTTCTTTGCTAATGTACTAGTGTACTAGTACTCTTTAGAGGATTCTGAACACAGATATATTCAGTAAAACTCATTACTTAGGGGATTAAAGGTGTTTTTAAATAAAGCATAATTTACTAGCTATATAATGGAGATGTAACACCGTACATCCCATAGTCAACATGTTTCCCATTGCTATATAAACATGGACACGTCTAAAGGCTTGATGAATCTTTAAATAGTGGGGGCAGTGTTTCAGAGGACCAGGATTATGAACACCAATCTCGTTGCCGACACCAGCAGCACGTTCCAGAATATTCTTCTGTACTATTAGCCGTAGAAGAGGCGGAGTCAAGTAGAGTCGTATCAATAGCTCCAGAAAAAAGGCACTGGACATACCACCTACCTGAAAAATATATATTTACATTAAAATAATATAAAATAAAATATATGATTTTCTTCTATACGGACATATAGAGTGAATTACCTAAGACTAGAATCGAACATATTTCCGTTGTTTTTAATAATATGAAAGAATATTTAAAGACAAAGCATTTGGTTCGAAAAAGTGAATATCATGAAATAAAAAGAACTTTAAAGAGATACAATAGCAAGTATATAAATAGCAAACACCTAATTGTATCGTGTAATGTTTTATTTCTTCTCTATAACGCAAGATTTAAAAATAAATACACTTCTTGTACTTTGAAACACACTTGAAAGAACACCTCCTAAATTTTTATTTTAAATAATGGTTACAGACTAAATATAAAAACTTCTCATATTTATATGCTTGATATTGTATCAATTTGAATGATTATTTAAATTGTATGCGCTCACATTTTTTAACTCTTCAAAAACGCGATTCTTAATCTGTTTTATATGGCGTAATAACTGTTCTGAACTTTCAGTTAATTGTTTTACAAACCTGAATGGCAATTTCAGTGTTCCATGTGTGTATAGGATGATGTTTGACGAAAATAAGAAGTGTAGTGAGACTAAGGCATGCATTAATGGTGAAGTATCTTGGAAACAGGATACGCTGCACCTCTCCAAACGTGTGTCTCGGTAATGCGAAGTACAAGGTAAGACCTGTGTATCCAAACAAGAATTTCTTAATATTCGGTCATCTTTGTGATTATTTCTTTCGGTTCTATCTCATCTATAGTGATTACCTGATACAAAAGTCATCCAAATTTGCGCACCAAGATGCATCACGAATGAAGCTAGGTAAATAAAGGCTGCTATTCTCGATTGAGGATGACTAACGTGTATTCTGTCAGTAGTTGGTACAAGAGCCGATGTCACGCATAGGACTGCTGCGATCATAATTACATGAGCCGGTTGCGTCGTGTAAAATAGAATTCTGTAACAAAAATTACTCACTTATATTAGTATTAAAATCTGGAATCATAGTTATAGGAAATCTTGGCCAGAAAAAAAAGCAAAACGGTAACAGTAGTTGATAATTTAGTTAGACAATTTACTTAGTTTATAATTTCCAGCTATTATATTATATATTATTATTATTATTATTATTATTTTCGAAAAATATATTTTTTATTTAGAAGATTCGCCCTTTAAGTTATTATACCACGTAACAATTTTGCAAAATTATTTAAGGACAGTACGAAGTTGATAATTTAATTTTTATAACTGCATTATTTCATTTTATCATATGTTTTTCTAAGTTACTATTTCAGACATCGATATGAAATAATATGAGCATTCCTCTGGCAAAGTATAATTTGTTTCGACGCTTTTCAGGTGATAAGAAGATTTGTATGGCAAGTCAAGCATCGCCCCGATCGATGCATCATTTCACGAGTTAAAGACCTATAATTTCAGAATACAAGGGTGATCGTTAGCATCATTGCCATCGTTCGCAGAAAGCCATTAATTACAACAGCCTCGAGCATTTCTAATTAGAACTCGAACAGCGGCTGCTTTGTTAGTTAACTGCTAGAAATATTCGTATTTTATATTCCATCGCAAACATTGTGTTTATACTGACAGTGTAAAATTAGTTATGTAACATAATGTAAATCGTAATTAAGGAATATTAAATCTCTGTAAAATTAATTCTTGAGAAATATTAAAAATTATGGTACTTGTAATTTATATAAATATAATCAAATTGAACTAAATCAATTAAATAGAAGTAAATAATAGTAATAAAATTTATAATATAAGTCGACATGCGTTACGAAAAGTAGCATGTTTCATTTGTTTTACGAAGAGTAGCATAACTCGATCTACCGTGAGAAGAAGCATATTTTACAGTTTCTGCTGATAACAAGCACGTTTCAGATATACCACGATAGCAAGCGATTCACATTTCGCCACGAGCAGTAGTTTATTTCAAACGCTGTAGCGAAAAGTAGCATGTTTCATTTATTTACCGAAGAATAGAATATTTCACATTCCAAAGAGATGTCGTTAATCTTCTGTAACTACCGGTTGTCTTTATTGTCGCTTATTGCTCGTTCATTGTGGATAAAACTTAAAAATATCGTTGATCAACTTTAAGCGAGTTTAGCTAAATAAATGAATGTAATATGTCTCGTCCAACACCTTTAGAAAATAATATTGAAAATTATGTAGTATTGGAGGAAGTTTCTGCTGGTGAATAATAGATAAATATCTTTGTCAATATTACATAAAAAATGTGTCGTGTTTCTTTTCTCATTATAACAAGGAAAATGGTTATTTTTGTTTCAATAATAAATTGCTATAAAAAATAGATATCAAGTTTAAGACTTGTATATTATTTTGCTTTCTTCCAAAAAATATTAAAAAATTGATTATAATAGGAAATTCCAACAAGAAGATCCACAACCCGCAAATTCAAAAAATTATGGAACTTTGGGGTATGTAGAGAATATATATATATGTCGTATAATTTTTTTGCAACGCAGATTTCCTTTAAGCGGTTGAAATTAACCCTTGAAAAGGTGTCTAAAATTCTTATACCGAGAAAATATAGTCAATGTTATAATGATATTGCTAGAAACTTGATCAAGTTTCATTTATATCATCGCAGACGTTTATTTCACTTAAAACAGCCTTTATCTTTTTATTTTTCCAATGGAATTGTAAGCAACCTACGAACGTGCTATCTTTCTCAGCAAGGTACCGAAATATTCGACTTTTCGTCGCGAAAAAGCGTAACATACTATTATCCATGAACGAAAACATATTATTTTTCGAGACGAAAATCGAAACGTTCTGTTTTTCTTGGCCAGAAAGAGCAGAATGTCAGTCTTTCTAAGACAAGTGAAATGCGTTATTTTTCGTAAGGCACGTCGAAATAGTATTAAAAAAATGTATAATTCATAATAACTAATTTAGAAGGTAATATGTTATAAGTTATTTGTAAATTATAACATAACAAAAGATGTATAGGATTATAATTTGCCTGCAAACATCCACTCTTTAAAGAGGTATCTACATGACAAAGAATAAAAAGGATAGTTCTTCCATTCGTTTCAAAATGTACGTCATCCGTATATGTTCTGGTTCGTCTATGCTAAATACATAATTTTAGAAAAAGAAAAAACAATTTCGATCAGGTTGAGTCCTAGAATCGACAGACAACGAATGCGCCAGCCTCATCATCGATATGGTTTACGCTACTCGCGTGACCACATCTTATTATCGGATCCGGTTCTCCGTTAAGTTAGATTCACAGGATTCAGCCAGTATCATCATCGTCTCGAGCACCAGACAGTAGCAGAGCACCAGACGAAACGATGTTAGTTTCACGAAAGTCAAATTCATTTATTGCCTTCTTCTAAATTAAATCGTGCCATAGGTCATCCTCTGCTTACAGAATAACGTCGATGGAGGAAAGAGAAGCATAGAGATTAAGAATAAAAAATAATGAAGTTAATTATAAGGAATTGTCAGAGTGTTTCACAAAAAATATACTACAAGCTCTGAATAAAATGATTATATAAGATATCAACAGGTGTATATATGTAGTTATCATTTGTATAATTTTTAAATTTATTATCTCCTTTAAATCCTAAAGAAGCTGCATTATTGAATAATAATAGAATCTTTATATTGACAAATCTGGATGAAGCGATAAGAAAAGAAGAGATTAAAATGATAATTCTCCGATTTCATAAGACTTTGATGAACGTTCTTTTTTAAGCAAATACCAGCTTACCATGAATGATGAATTTACCAATTATTAGATAAGATCGACTATAATGTGTTATAACATCTTATGAAACTGGAAAATATATGGATCTATAAATAAAAAATGCGGTAATATATTACAGGAATAAAAATGAGAATAAAATACAAATAGAAGTACATATTTGTCGAAAGATAAAAGTAGTACGTGAGAGGTGGGAAGGAAAGGGACATTTCTGTTTCGAATAAGATATAACAAAAACTAAAAGATAATTTCATTTTTAATTGATAACATTGAAAAGCTTAGTTATCAGGCTATAATTGTACGTGACAGTACTAAATATTTTTCTATATTTACCTGTTTATATTTTAAAAAAGTATTTTTTAAAAGTTTGCGCTTTTCATATATTGGCTGTATTGAATAGGATAGCGCAATAAAACAGGATAATATTAATGTTGTTTTTTAGATATTAGAATCATAATATAATCATAATACAAATATAACAAAATTTTAGCTACCTATTTAAGGTACCTATTTAAAAACGAAAATAATTATCAAACTAAAGAATAACAAGCGAAATAAAAAAATACAAAAAAATAAAGTAAAATACAAAAGTAAGATATAATTCTTAAACTAATCAAAATTAACGAAAACATACAATATTAATTCGTAGTAAAATTAAAAAGTCAACAAGTGAAGCTTATAAAGCTAGACAATCTTAAATTACCATAAATAATAAATTCATAAGCTATTGTTGCGCCCTCTTCGTAAATATGGCGACGATATTGTAAATCCAAGGAAAAACATTAAACTTCAGGTACCGGACATTTCATATTACCATTTCTGGATAAATACCTGTTCTGATGTAGTACTTCAGGATGAAGAAGCTGCTTGCTAATAGCACAGTACTTCGTGCAGTACAACGTAGTACAACGTAGTACAACGTAGTACAACGTAGTAAAATGTTTCTGTAAACTGCCAAAACTTTTACTTCTGCCAGAGAAAAAATTCAATCGTGCCTTATTGTTACGCTTGAAATAACAACGACTTGAAACTGCACGCGATTGTGCACGCAATAATGGTGTTACAAAATAAAAAAAATTATCATCACGAGCAAATCTTTCGTCTTTTGAATATTTGCAGTGTCCCTTTCAATCCTTTCAATACGTGTCCCTTTCATCCTACCTCTCCTACCAGATACCCGAGAGCATACGATGCATATGCCTCCATATCGAAGTAATCAATTCGCACGTAGGCGATAGAAGCGGTATCCCGTTATGCTCCAATGTTTTGCTAGAGATTGCAAATGTATCTTTCTAATATCCTGCTGAGATTGTACAAATTGCGGAAAACTGGCTAAACACACAATTTCCTGAATTCTTGTTAAGAATATTTCTCGTGCAGCCACTCAATATGTATAATTAAATTACAGAATATTTTTCAAAGTTGTAAGAGAATCGTTTAGATACTCGAAACATTCCTTGTATTAAAAAATGAACATTATGGATTTTCGATAAGAGAAAGGTATATAAAAATTTTATCGAGTTACGAAATGCTCGATAACTGTATACAGATTTCTTGGATTCTTGGAATTTTTTGGTGAGGAAATTTGATATTGGAGTCAGTAGATTAGAAAGTTGCTTAGATATTTGCCAGTGATATCAATTACAGGCCTTAATTCTCTTTTTTTTTTCTTCCTCTGAACTTTGATTCAGGCATTTTTCGATAATACTTATCCCTCTTATCTGTCTGCTAAAAAAACTTAAATCAAATCCCTCTAATTGCTATGCAAATAAATTCAGCGAAGCACATTAATAATATCAAAGCTAACATGTATTAAGAAATTAGAACTGAAACTACCCATGCAGCAATTTATTCAACTTTCCATTTTGTTTCACAGGCTCATTTTTCAGAAAGCTCCTCGACTACTTTTAATCAGAGCACTTTTGATATCTAAATATCCCTGTCTGCTTTCTATTTCCATTTTTCGTTGAATGATTCTTTCACGTATAGATATAACATACAGATATTATGTTACGAAGAGAATCCAAGTGGAGCATAATGTGGCAAGAAAAGAGGTTTTGTCGGTAACAGCAATATTCGTGGAAAGTTCGTGCTATAAAAACTAAGGCACACCACTGTCCACGAGGATGTTGGTACACGTGGTTTGCGTGTACTTAAATGGATGTTTTGTGTCTTGTTATACGTTGTGTTTGAGGTTTTGCTCGTTGATATCCATTACATCTCCTATTCAGTGGATGCTGTATCACTTTATCGCGTCTATAAATGTTCCCTATATCTCTTTGTAAACTATGTTATTGTTGCATCTTTTATAAAGAAAAATGATTTAATATTTTTGGCAATATTATTGGAGAAAAATTTAACTCAAGTGAACTTACGTTTAATAAATATCTATTGGTATCGTGTAACATAGCAAATAATGTAAAATCCTTAACACGATAAGTAGGTAGGCTTATGTTGCTTCCAATGAGTTATTACTTTGGAATGAACTTCCTGCTGAATATGTTATTTTAAGTATTGTAACACTGGGTGTGAAAGTAAGCTGACAAATTCTTTTCTGTGCGTCACAAAGATAATGATTACAAAAAATATGTGTATATTTATAGCATGGTTCAAAGAACCCTTGCGTAATGTGGTCTAAAATACCATATGGTCTCCATGATATTATACACAGCGCTTCAAAATATTTTCAGTAAGATGATATCAAATAATAATACGAGATTTGCTGTCTTATTTAAGAATTCTGCATTGTAAGCTGACTGATGAAAAAAATTGAACATTTTTCGCAAGAACGAGATTTTGACCAAAATTAAACAAATTATCGGGAAAATATAAATCTGTCGAAATAACGCGAGAATCGAGATGGCAAACGATCGCGACGATAAGACAAAATCATTAATGGATTGCATCATCGCTAACGTTCCCGTAAGCGTTCAATGAATTCGTTTCCAAGTTGCTAAATATAACTTATAGCATTTGAAACAATACATCAGTGGTGTCTCTTGAGAACACAATATACTATAGAACACGATATAACGCGATCTGGAAAATAACAATGAAAATGAGATATTAAGGAAATAATACCAAAGAGACATTTGCGAATAAAGAACATAGAAATTCTGAAGCTGAAGAATATTCAACCGACAAAGATATTATACCAGCAGCCAAAAAGTAATGTTGATGGAACTTAATTTTTTAAACGATTCTGAGAGTAATTAGATTTTAGCTTCATTTGCTTCTTTACGCTTTAAGTCATTTTTATATAGTGTAATATATAACAACGAAAATTTTATGTAAAATATAATTAAAATATAAAATAGAATGCGTATCATGTGTATTAAAAAAAAACCTCCCTATTTATTTCTAACTTTGTGCGCTCTGGGTCCCGTATAACACGAAATTTATAGCGTCATAGGGGCTCCTATTACATTTCAGGTCATGGAACCCATGTTTGAATGGTTACTCATACGATCAGAAATCACGTGTATTTCGCGACGTGAATGGAACATAAAGTATATACGTCGTACTTTGTACATCACCAATTGTACGTCGTAAGAAAATTACATCACGTTTCAAGCTGGTCAAATTACTCTTATGACGTCCGTCTTTCGCGTCACTTGTCTTAGAACTGGCTGATTTGGGTGTCACTTCCTATTTGTTTGCCACTCCTTTCATCATTAGTTACGCTGTATCTCATGACTCTGTGGTTATCACGCCTTCTGCATGTAATAACTGACCACGAAATTAAACGTGATTAATGTTAATCTGTAAGTGTTAATGTAAGACAACTTTAATTTTGTGTTAATTTGGAAGGTATCCACTACTGATTCAATATGTAATTTATATAGTAAAGTATATATGTATATACATTATATATAATTTGATTAGTTTAAAAATGTACGTTACCTTTTTTGTTTAATCTCTTAATTAAGAAAGAGGAGAGTCATATCCTGTGGCTATATATTGTAGTATGTATACCGTCTACGTGACGAACTGACCACCGTAGCAGTGGGTTAATAAATATTGTATCATTTGCTCTTTGAAATAAGGAGAAACATGGACCACGTAGCTACTCGCCCTAGTTATATATTTAACCTTTCTATCTAAACGATCATTGACTCTTTCAGTATATACATATCAACATCTGATGTCACGAAGGCGGCGTATAAATATAAATAATGCAACAACTTGCAAAATAATACTATTAACAATGCAAACTAATTACGACATAACACCACTGAGTCGTAAGGAAACGTTTAATGTATTAATTATAAAAAAGAAATTCAGTTACAAATCTGGCAATGCATACTTTTGCTTAGAGAAAATGACTAACGAAAAAAAGATCATTCGTTTCATGTAAGGATTTAGAGACTATAGTAATGGAATTTTTACCCACTTATGTACATATATACGTATTATATGTACTCGACATTTATAACGTTGAAAGCGTGAAGGAATTGATTATCAGGTTTCTTAACCAACTTGGATTTCTTCTGAATAAGTATAATATAAATACTGAACGAAACGTAATATATTGAACAAATGATACGTAACTTTTGCGCGTATTGGAGAGTCATGTAATCCTGTTTTGAAATTCCCAGAATCGTCCTATAGATATATAGTATGCGAAGAGTTATTCGGGTCAAGAACCTTCCTGTCGAAGAACTATGTACTTGAAAAATTTTTACACGTTCCACACATGCATTTAGAATAACTCAGCAAATTCTTTTTACTCGGATTTCAATTCCGATTTATAAAATAATCACTTTTACGATTATTATCATCGTATTATCGTTCCAAAAAATGTTGATTTAAGTTTAAAATATTCGATGGAATTTCCTTCTTTGGAAAAAATATTATTTCCGCTCCTCAAAAATGTTATATTGCGATCATTGGTTTAACGATTTTTAATTTGAATATCAACTAAGAAAAATTGCCAAAATATTTTCAGATACATCTGAAGGGACATCGATGATAACGATAATCTAAGTGTCAATGAAACTCCATAGACAGCACTGATAAGGACCGTCTGCGACAGATCACATTATCTTGCACGTTTCGTGATTACATCAATCATTCACGATCATTGCACGATGTGCCAACGTCAGCTTTGTCTCACATCAATTATTTACAACTGGATTCGAGGTCGGTCAGACCAGGCATTTTTATTCCACTCCATAGCAAATTTTTCTCTCTGTCTCTCTGACTCGTAAATAATTAATTTCTTCATTGTTACTTTCAATACAGGTCAACTTTTTCTTTCCGTTCAGCAATAAATATTTCATAATCGAAATAAAGAACAACAAAAGGAGGATAGTCTACGTCTGACTGAATATACAGTGGCAACAAAAACTATTCATGTACCTTTATATACTCTAATGTACTAACTTTACCTTTATTTTCCAATGAAGCCTTTTATTTCTTAAATCTTACATTTCATTTCCATGGTATGAAATTTTGATAGTCATATGAAATATTAAAAAATGAAACGAAATCTATAATAATTAGATCCAGGTAACTAGTAATCAATTAACTATCATCTATTAATAATTTTTGCCTGTCAAATGCAAAGCGTGGATTGGCTTACAAATTAATAATTAACTAGTATATAAACGCAAGAGTAAACGCGGTGGTATACATTTTGTATCCAGCGTATGCAACAGGTTATCATCGCAACTCGTGACTCGAAATTTGTATCTGCCAAAAAATATTGCTGCATAAAGTCAACAGGTACTGTGTGTGATGCTCGAGTAAATTTCTCTAACCGGCTACAATTAGGGTTTCAGCCCATAGTAATTACGCCCAACTATTTCTTCCTTTTCCAGGTGTAGAGGGGATGGGTTATCGAGTTGCGAAAGGGAACCGAATGGAGGTAATTCGACGCGTAACCGGGCAACGAGCTATCCGCTCGTATTCTAAAGCATAAGCCTGCAGGTATAGAATCGCCGGGTATTATGAGCCAGTTATCAAGAGGGAAACGTGCGAGATGGCACGCAGCCCATCGCTTGGACTACACGCGCGCGCTAGCCGCATACATATGTAACCACTTTGCAATTTCACCTTCCTGATTTGAACGTTGATCAAACAATACCCCCTTAGTTTGTATGTCTATACATTGAAACTGACGGCGCCCGCCCTGGATGAGAGGGCACTTCACTTTTACGAGTCAAGTGGAAGTGATGTTATCTAGCCGGAGATACATCTGGAATCTCGAATACTTAGAATGCATGGAAGATTTCGGAAATGTAAAAATTTCAAGCTTTGTGGAACGCTAATGTTTCGAGTACATACTCTGGAACTTAAAAATTGTAAGCATTCTAAAGATTTGGGCGTCCGAGAACTCGAAAGTTTTGAATATTCTGGAATGTTAACATTTTGAGCGCCGTGAAAGTCTAAAGATATGGAAGTCTAAAGCTCTGAGCATTCGAAACTTAAAAATTTTGGCCACTTCAATTCTGAGAACTAAAATAGGTGAAAAATTTAAGAATTTGTTTAATAATATACTCAAATGATCGTAAAAATAGAAATATTTAAATAAGGAACCGATCTATTAAAAAATTGTAAAAATATTGAGTTTTATTATATGTATAATCCCACTAATTGTTATATTGGGTCATAAACTTCTAGCGCACAAACTTTTTGGCCAACCTATACTGGTTTGAACACGTTCACCTTTACGAATGCACACTTTGATGATGCACACATAAAACGTACATTGGTTTTGCACTTGCTGTTGCATCAAGTGCTTGGCACTACATGAGAATTCCGCTTTCCCTACAAAGTCGTATTTTTATCTTCGTATAATCGCAGAGATAAAAATCAAATTGCCGTAGACAGATTTCGATAAGATTAACCGTCTTACGGAAGTGCGTTTTCGTTTATTATAATTTCTCGACAAATCGAAATTAACAAAGCGTGCCAATACATTATATACTTGACGAGATTCAGTACAGCGAACATTGTGACGATTGTTTTGTCAGACATACTATCATATCTTATTTACAACAAATGTTGACAAATCCTGTTTGCTTTTTACACAATAATGTACAGTCCTGACAGATCGACGTAATTTATTTCAACAGTTCCGATTGAGCGCAAAAAGCTGGCATACGCATTTGCGTGGGCGTGTGACGATATATATATTGGCAAAGGGAACTGACTGTATTCTAGGTCGACAATTTTTGGCGGGTTATTTGAACTGCGTAGACGTTCATGGTTATTGCAATGTCACGCGTTCACTTTCATCTCTTCTTGTAAATTTCGTGATGTGTCTTTTGACCAAGCGCCAGGTAACCGAATCGAAGCCCAGATGTGCCCCAGGGATTACCTCCATTAAAATTCTTGAGCAACTACCTGCTTTTTCTTCCGAAATGGCAGTCAACCGAAAAAAGTTTTGGGCAGTCCGGAGTTTCATGAATAATTCCGGTCCTTGAAATTTCCTGTCCGTATCGTCCTGATGCACGTACTTTTTCATGAATCAGTGTCGTCTGTGATCAAAAACAAATTAAAGCGCGTCGTCGGCATGATTGATGCGCATCCTTATTCTTTTCTGACACGCTAAAGCTTTTTATTGAATTCTTAGATATCTCGAATAATCGGTGAATTAAATCGATTGACTGACATTTTAGAATTATGCGCAGAATAAATCAGTGTTTTCAAGATATTTGTAATGTTCTGTCCCCGATTGTATATTTAACATTTTTGATTAAAATTTGTAATATGTATTTTATTTATATAATGACACCGAATTCCTTTATTCGTCATAAAGAAATGAATGTTTCTATATATTACTATAAGTTCATAATAGAGTGGTAACAGACTGTAATACAAGTTGAAAGAAAATAAAGCATAAGAAAACAAAAGAAAAGAAGTTGATGAAGGGTAGACCCACTTTGGACCCACTAATGGACTTGCCAAGTAACAACGGTTCAGAGAACAGTGACTTACAGAAGAGAAACACAGAAAGGTAGAGATCTATGTGGATAACCATTAGTAAAAGATCCTTTGACAAGTGTGTTACTATAAATCAGTTCTAGGAAAAAGCTTCCACAAATTGTTATGAATTTGTTAATTTTGCATGATATTATAACTAAAAGTAATAATGTTAGTTAAATCGTACACATATTTAAAATTTACCTATAAAAATAACGTATAGTAAATGTAGGTTTGACTTAATCGCGTACTTTCACTTCGCTAAAGGACCGCTAACTTTTCTTGCCTCGTCATTCATAATCAATTAACATTAACATTCAACTTTTATGCGGAAGATTAAAAGGGCCACGTTCTAATCAAGGAGAAAAAAGACATGCCAGGTTTTTTGATATAAAAAAGATACCAAACTGATAGCAAAAAAGTTGCCGAAGCCCTTGGACTAATTTTCCAGCATTTTCAATGACATGAACAAACAAAACTACTCTCACGTCACGCGTTTCTTTGTCACATGAAAACGGGTATTTTCAAACTTGAATACCAGCCAAAATATTGGGATGTTTCATGTCTTAAAACATTCTAAAATAATATTCATGAAACATGTCCTATTTCCATAAAAATTATACTGTGACATGGAGTCGCAGAAATACATATGCATGTAATGTAGATGGCGATGGCATAGTAGAATTTTGTATAAGATGTCATAAAGAAAGGGTTTAAGATATTGTGAGGTTATAAACTCATAGATAGCAGTAAAAATTGTGCAATCAATATAAACCCTATAATGAAGAACATAAAAATTTGCTTTCACATTTGTAAATGATGTTTGATGTGTCTTCCCTCCATTGTAATACAAGACTAACGTCCATGGATCTTTTTTATGTGTTTCTTCTATGTCTTGTATTACACGACATACATTTTCTATTTGCTGTTGTAAAGTCACGCGTATATCATTACAGAGAAGATGATAACTTTTTAGTACCTCCATAAAAAAATTCAGTAGATTTAGTGCATAACTGGCATCTGATCGAAGGGACTATTTAAATTCTGTTTTTCATTAATTGAAAAATAGAGTTAATACAGAACTCGATACAATGTCGAAAGGATTTGTTTTAGGACCGGACCTATGTTTATTGGACATTCCCTACTCTTTCCGATTAGTATTATAACCTTAATATAGGTATATTACATGTTACCAAAATTATACTTCTTATGTAATTATTACGATCCATATTACGAATATTTCGCACGTGCAACGAATGCATGTATGTCAATCTGTCTCGTCTTTTTCCACGCATGCGCGAAACATTGCATTCCTCGGAGTTGGCGCGCACGTGCTGGGAATCACCGGTGAACACGTAATTATTAATCACGACTGCTAATCTTAGTCGGAAGTGAATGCACTTTAAATAACAAAATGTGATAAATATAGCTATATTGCATATATGTATTTATATTGGTCAAGTACGCATGCTTATGCTGTTCAAACGTTAACGTAGTAACTAATAATGGCAGTTTCACATTCTGAAAACACTCATTCATAGAATTATTTCAATATTTCATGAATTCTAAATATGATTATTATTCATTTAATATATTTCTAACAACAAAATAAATCTAATTTAAAATAATGTATCGAAAAAACGGTTATTAATCAAGGTTATTTTTATCTGATCGCGGAAATGGACCAGAAACTGTGCTTGGATCAATAAATTGCGTATAAAGATTGGATGAGATGATGATTTATGATCTTCTAAGTCTACTTTATGTTTATATGCCAAACATGAAATATTTAATATTAATTACAGTGCCTAGTTGTAAATGCAATCACAGAGTTAAGTATGTTCCATTTCTCGTACACTATTGTGTATACAATGATTTGTAATTTTTTCGTATAAAAATTCATATTGGAAGATTATATTACGTGTAAATTATATTTTGCGTCTAGTGACATCTACGTAAAGCTTTCCCACAATTTGAAATTTCGTATTTGAAAGACGAAAACAAGAAGCGCAATTAAACATATTTTTCACGAAAAATTATCCAAATGATGCTAAAAAGTTTAACAAATTATGTATTCTAATGTGTTGTTGAATATACAGAAGTTTCAGTAGTGAAGCAAATAGGGATAACTTATTCTCATGATTTCTCCTTCTATTCACTAGTTGCATAATACAAACAGAAACCTAAGTGTAATAACTACTACATCAAACTTCCACCTTAGAAAGTACCTTTTTCTAAATTCTTCAATGTTCTGAAATAAGTTGCGACGAATATTTGCAACGTTCTATTTAACCTCAAAGCTATTAGGACTTCTCAAACACTGAAACGATTTATAGTGTTGTAACTATAATATATCAGCAAATATTTCTTTAACTGCCAAATACAGATCGAGTATATATCAGTATCATAATTATGTATTCAGTGCCATTTTTATTTGTGCATATAGTCACGCAGCATGAACGTAATGATCTTTTAAGTTCCGTTTTGCAGAACATTTCTTTTTCACTTTGTTATGATTACAATGATAACATCAAACAATCCTTGAATTAATCAGCAGACTTACGTACATTACGGTACCGTTTGCCTTTCTCCTTGTCCTTTTTATACCGCTCCCAAGGATCTTGAGAACGGCCATTCATCAGCTACCGTAATATTCTTTTAGGCGAACGTGACATGTTATTCAAACCGCATTTTATATCGTAAATTCTAATGTCAATTGCTTGTATACTATGATACGGTTACATTTATATGTTTGTACATGTATATTGTATATTTGCATATAATTTATATATATATATATATTTATGCGAAACCAAAATTAGATATATTTCCACAAAGATAAGATTATACATTTTTTATATTTATGTTAGGTGTAAAAATGCGTTCTTTCCGATTTTTGTGTGAAATGAAAGCTTTATTTTCGGAAAGAATTCATTTCTGCACCTATTATTTTAGAATCTTAAAAGGTAAAGAATTTAGAAAAACAGCAGAATCAAAAATTATTTAAGTTCTTACCATTATCGCATTCGCAATTTTATCAATCTTTCTGTTCAATAATGTTAGTAACTTTTTCGTTGCTTACGAAACTTATCATATTAATTTTTCTTGTATTGTATTAAATATCAATATTTTATCGCATGCTAATTATGATAGTATGTTATACTGGATATTTTGAAAGATAGTACGAAAGGAAAGCGTGACGATCACGTACTCGAATTCGCGGTTAAAAACGCGAAAAGTGGATGTAAAGTATGTACACACTCTATAGTCTTGAATCGTTACCTACTCAAATGCTGCTATGATTTCGATCATTATCGACAAAGCAAGTAGAGAAACAACTTTGATTTTATTATCTATTACACGATAACGATTATGTTCATCTATAGGGCAAAAATGTTGGTTTATTAACTTCGCGAAATTTCACACGTGAAATTGTAATTCATGTTTAATAATTATAGGCAACTACTCAAAACCTTTACAACTTGTGTATGAGAGAACTACCATTTATCGGCTAGCCACACGATTTTAATTATCACCTGCCAAATTAACATTAAATATTTGAACTACGTTTAACGTCTGAGCTGAGTGATTTAGCAGGTTACGATTTGCTAGGTTATAGATTTTCCTGTATTTTGTTGAGCTTTGCTATATAAGAGAATGCGTCGTATTATAATTGGCAAAATAAGATAAAATACAATTTAAAACTGCTTTAAAACTAGCTGGACGAAAATATCATTTAATATCGTCTATAAATATTTTGTATCGCTAATAGGTTAGATTGTTAGACACATAGTGGAAACTGAATATAAAATAAAAGTGCGTTGTTAAAAAAAAGAGAGGGGGGGGATAAAAATTCCCTCACATCACTTTTAAATGATTAAATATAAAGATAACGAAATGTCAACGTTAACTTTCACTTAAGGAAATTCATTTATATACGAATACCGCTATAGAAATTGTAACCGGTGTTTTAATCCCGTTTTGACATTGAACTAGTTACATTTTTGTGCTCAATGATCAACATGGGACTTTTTACCATCGTACTGACTGATCGACTGATGAAAAAGTGAGATAAATCTGTAGAGAAATATTTGTTTACAGTTACGCATTTAATCGATCGAGTATTTGCGACAAATTGTATAACTAGAGAATCAATTAAAGTATTCAAAAGTCAAACTGAACCACTTTTTAAAATTTTCATAATTTTAGTATCAAAATACATATCATTTATGTTTTATTTTATCAGAAATGAAATCAAATTGATCAATTTGACTTCCATTTAAATGAATTAAAAATACCAAGATGACTTACTTGAAAATCTTAGTTTGTTGTATAGCTTCATAGTAATTGGACAAGGCTTTCAAAAGTGAGCTATAGTTTATGGTGCTTGCCCTCAAGATGTCATCAGCAAGTTCTGGTATGAAGACTGTCTGAGTCTTCCGCTGTTTGAGCATCTCCAATTCCTTAGTGACCAGATCATCGTGTAGCTTCATGTACTTCTCTTTTGCTTTTTGGAGCTTGTTCTGATTATTGTATACCACTACCGGCTCGCTACTTTCGGTACCGACCAACGTACGTACACACATGTTTCTTTCTTTTTTTTTTTTGATAACCGCCTGTTAAGATCGTGCGTGATAGAAAGATAATAAATTAGTCTTCGAAACGTGCCGAATCGTTTACACCAATTACGCACGAGGGGCTCGTCGAATTTGACTCAAACGTTTCAGAAACAATTTGGAAATCGCGACGCGAATGGACGCGTAGACGAAGTTGTACTGTCGCACAGTGCGCTGCTCCGTGGAAGTAAACCCCCTTTTATAACTCCCCACCAATGATCGACGATCGACCAATCACGAGATCATGTAATCGAAAGGGTTTGCCATTCGAGAAACCCTAAATTTACGAGGGATGAGTTCACTGATCTGTGATGAAAATTTAATGCAATCGTTATTGTTTAATTATCTCACTGGAATAAAATCAAGGAACTACTTTCTATGGTTTGTATCTTTAAGATTAAGTTTCTATACTGTAGTTATAATATAGAGTTTCTGTCATTTCTGTTGCATTGTACCTCTCTTTTTTTTTCATTTTTTTTTCATAAGATTCATTTCCTATTGCACTCGTTGACGTCAGTAATCGACACGAAAGAATCGATTACAGTTGAAATAATCATGTCTTTAAACCAAGAACGAATAAGTACTATTATTACTTTGTAAACAATTTGAAACGTATAATAGTATTAAAAATGGACTAAATGCTTCGAAGTATGTCGAATATATTCTATACTGGAAATAAAAATATTTTATGATTCGATAAATATCAACATAGATCCAGAATATAATGTATAATAACATCTTTACCGTAATATGACATATTTTACTTTATATGGATATTTTCCATTTTGTTTAACAAACAAACCAACAGGGGTTCAAATTGTAAGTATCCTCCCAATTACATAAAAGCGCGGGAAATAAAAGTTCGTTGGACTTAATTGATTGCCACTGATTGATAAAATCTCGATTTATCATATGCGATCATGCAGCGTTTCTACAAGATAGAGTTAACGTCCTTTTATCATTTATTTTGCCAATTAATTTATATGTCACATAAAATTCAATGGAAAATTTCAATAAGTAGGTTTGTTTTTAGCATTTTCCCTTTTACATTATAATTATCTGACGGACAATATTTAACGTTCAATATTATCGTTTGTGTAACGTTCCAGATTTTTTCATCTCATATTATTATCAATCAAGTGATATTTATATCCTTCGTATATTTGCTATGAATATAATTGCATATTTAAGAATGCGATACGTTTCATTAGATCCGATATGAATGTACAAGATAAATTCGGGGATAACTTCGCGGGAAGAAAGCGGTGCATTATTCGAATGAAAGAAATAAGAACAATGTTACAAAGAAGAAGAAGTGATCGTGGAAAAAGAAGAAGAGGAAATGGACGAGCCGGATGGTGTGTTTCGACTGCACACTAGCGTTATCCGGCAATTGCTGTTTTTTTACTCGCCTGATTTCAAATGAAGGGGTACCACTGGCGAACTACACAGTGATGAAAGATATTCGAGCAATAGACATGTTTCCAAGCTGTCCCTTAGTCGGCGACACTCACGAGAAACCATAGTTTCTTTCAAATCTAAGGACGTCATCTGCTTTTTCCTAAATTTCAATCAGTATGAAATATTAACAAAATATAATTATGAAATAAAATTTGAATAATTTGATTTTGTTACGTTTTTTCAGTTATAAATAGATTTGTTATACAAGACAAGTTGTTGTGCAATACAAATTAATAAAAACGGCTAAAAGAAAAAAGGGTGTGAGACGTGACCACTATCAGTAAGGCCAAGGGACCAACATCTTTCCTTTTCATAAGAGAAGATTATGTACTTTAAAATTAAATTGCTCATTTTCTATTACTCCGTAGCTCTATAGCTTTTAAATAATGTTATAAAAATTGTAGTATATTTAAACAAACTTAGATAAAATTATGAAATTTCTAATACTGAAATATTTTAGGGAGTTATGTAGCTATTTGAAGCGATTCAGTATGAATGAGTCAATAATGATTATATTATTTGAAAACAAACCTCATATAGAGCGTCTAACGTTCCATGGGAAGGTATATAGATAATTGATGGTTAAGCATTCATCAGGTTGGATTTACGTGCGCTATAGCATCACACAAACACTCTAGGCATCGTCATCCGAGTTAAAAGCGGCTCAGCGTAGAGATGCTACGTGATTCCCTGCAACGTTAGAAATTTCGGTGCCTTATGATTCGGAGAATCTTTTTTATATCTAGTCCATACAGTTCTCACGTATATAAATACCGAGTACTGGCCCAATATAGATTTCGCGATAAAAAATTGCGTAATTAATTCTTCTTAGTAATTTCCTTTTCATATTATAACGATAGCTTTTTATCGCTAATTGTTTAAACATACATTAATTAGTTATCCACTTACTATTTATTATCAATCTAATCTCCTCAGTATAAACAAAAAACTTTTCTGTAATGATGTTACATACTTACCACATATTGTTTAAATTAAAAGCATGTTCTAAAGATAAAATATTTTCGGAAACGTGATTAGCAACAGGTTTCGGAATTAGGTGAAGGATTACGAAGCTTACATACGCATGAGGATCATCGCACGAGCTCGCAGGAAAAACAAATCTGGACTCTTGCGTTAAATGATTCAATAATCAATGATACAGCGAGCTTTCACAGTTGCCATATGGTACATAGCAATACTGATCCAAGTTTCTTATGATCTAGAAACAAACAATTATGTAGTTAAGAATCGCAAATTCTATTCCCAAATCTTTTCTAATTATTTTTAAAATACATTTTATAAATTTACAATGATAGGAAAATTTATAAGAAATTCTAACTACACAAGGATAAAGATAATTACAGAAAAAAATATAAAAATGAATTTATCTTCATTATTTTTTATATTCAACATATTATATTTAAATTAAGAAGTTTCAATTATGTCAGGTAAATCGAATGACTATCCATCAATGCAACTATTAGTAGGTCCTAAAGACAAAATTATCAAGCTTTATATTATTACAGCTGTAACGTAAGATTAAAGGCTGTCGACCGCAAAATATTTGGCAAAGTACCACCCCCGAAGTGTGTATTCCTTAAGCTTCATTTATTTTTGGAACGTCTTTACTGACACTAAAGATGTTCCATTTCGATCATAATATTAATAGCATGACTCAACATTACATGAAACACATGGACACGCATAATATTTGTACAAAGTATACTTTTTAACGCGAGAATTGTAATTAATTTGTAATTTATTTTTAAATTACCAAAATTAAAGATTCTTAATTTGCAGCTCGCAAATGCATGTTTATTTGGAGGGAAAGTAGTAGTTAGCCTTGCTAATAAATTTATTAATGAATCATATAAGTAGGTCAACAAATGCAACATATATGTGCGTGAGAAGATAGCACATTAATCATACATTTTTAAGTCGGTTTGTGCAACTGGAAAACAATCTGGTGTTTTTCTCTTCTTCGTAAAAGCAGAATTAATTAAGCCAAAACATTGTTTCTCATATTATTTATTGTTAAAAGAAAGATCATTATTGTAAGATGCTTACAATTGGCAAATTTATTTTATAATTTATACATGACGTATTACATGAAATCACATTCATCTCAAACTACAGTTCAGATCGAAGATAATAATGAAAAAATAACGTATAGAAATAAACTATGAATAATATGACCGTGGATGCTTAGCTAACAGCGATCTATGTAAAATACAAAAAGTAAATCATAGACATTTTAGCTCTGATCCATCACATTGGTTTCATTCATATTACTACCAGTACAATCTTTTTGGATTATCTCGAAAAGTGGCTGTAAGTCGGGTGTCGATTTGATCTGCGTTACAAACTCGCTCAACGATGGATTTTTGTCTGAAAAAAGAGAAAAAGATTAGGGAATCAAACAACAAAATTAATACTGACGCGTAAAAAAAAGATTTCTTTTACCAGCATCTGGAATAGTTAACAATGCTGCCACAGCTCTTAATGCCGAACGTTTAAGTTCATCTTGTTTTTCATATTCCTGTTTCACCGAATTTGCTTTTACCTTCAGTGTACAAGTGCTTTTTAATGGTTCAACTAATCGTTCTAACCCTACATATAATTCAATATTTCATTAAGAAAAATCAATTAATTTACAATTTATACTATATACTTACTCTGCAAAACTGCTGTAGGACATAATTGAGCAAGTCTCGCAGTCATTAGATAAGTTAACATCTTAATGTCATAATGATCTCTGAGACCATTCTCAACGTGATTTAAAAATTCGAAAACATCGAGACGATCCAAACAAGAGTCGAGTAATGTATACATGCACTCGAATGCTGCCTTTCTGAGATCTAAGCCATCATCTACTGTATGTTTGAAGGGACCCATTTCCACCTCTCTTATTAGTTCTTTCTACATTTAAATTATTTTATACACGTGAAATAATTATTCAATAAATAATTAATTAAATAATGATAATTAATTAAATTGTTCGTTGTCAAATACCTTTATCTTAGTTTCAGCGTAAAGATGTGGTAACACAGAGTCTAATAAATCTCTTATGAGCATTGGTTTATTGTGTGCTGCTGAATTAAATGCAACTAAAGCTACCCTTCTGACATTCAAATCAGGATCTTCCAAAGCAACTAAGAAACTATCCATGCGTTGTTTTAACATAGCATCGATTTGTTGTGGCTGCAAAGAATTTCATAAAGAATTAAATAATTTATTTTAACAAGTAAAATCGATGTATGAAATACCTGGTCAGAAATAGTAAATTTAACAGCGGTAACTGTAGTAGTTCTCAAAAGAGCAGATGTTGATTTTAATGACTCTTGTAATCTTGGCAGTAAAGTAGCGGGATCGATCAATGTAAGTTTTCCTAGGCATTCTGCTACAACGTTACGGGTACCTTCTTCCGTGCATTCACAATGCCTGTACAAAAGCATCCAAATCGAAGGCACGAAATTTTGCAAATGAGATACCCCGGATGGACTAGCAGATTGACATGTAATTATCTGCAAGCCATTGAATTTTCAAAGTATTTCACATTTTAAATGAAAATAAAACAAAGCTTAAAATATTTAATAAAGGTTACCTCTTTCAACGAATGTAAAAGAAGATATTGACGCTTTGGTTGTGCCTCAATTTCTTTCAAAATGAATGGCAAGTATTTTGGAAGATTACCAACAGCTATGTTACCCAATGTATAACTAGCTGCTGATTTTACCTCCTCTGAATGGGAAGAGAATGAATTCAAAATTATATGTTTCAGAGAACTGATTTCACTCAAATCCCTAAATAGAAAATAATTTAATTGACGTGAACAATTTAAAATCGATATAATAATATATACTTACACATGTCTACCTATTTCACCAATAACCAATAATGCAAAAATATGCTGCGCATCACTTTGAGGATTTTGAACGTCTTTCAGAAATTGCTCGACCACCGCTTGAGCTTCTTGATGCCATGTGATTGTTAATGCAGCTGCACATTTTGCGAGGGAATGATAAGCTTGTTTGTGAAGTACGGATTGACTGACAGGGGCTAACAACATTGAGAGCAATTCTCTGTAACCAAGACCTGGTATATCTGCTTGTACTAATGCTTGGAAAAATTCCAACATCGAATTCAAAGCTACACCTAATACATGAAGAAGAATTCATTATTAATATTTTTATTATACATATATATCTTACATATTTTTTAGTTAAGTATTTAAATATATGTTACCTTGCAGAAGTGGAGACTTCACCAGAACTAATATTTCTGGAAGGATGTTATCAGAAACCCTTGTAAGAGCAACTGGATGTAACTTCGCTATGGTGGTGAGAAGATTAAGGGTTAATTGCGCAATATGTAAATCCGTTTCGTTTAATAATGCTGGTAATTCTGTAGTAACCTAATAAAATACTCTATTATAATATGGAAAGTTAAAGTAGGCACTGATCATTATTTTCTTATTTATTACCTTATCCAATAAATCAGCGTGAAGAGTAGAGCTATAGTTTCGAACCAAGGTATCCAGAAGTGGAAGAGAACATAATTTTAAAGCCCGTTGATTTTTTCTCAGAAAAGATCCAAGAATTGGAATTGCTTCTTCCTGTAAAAAAAATACAGTAAAATGAAGCAAATACATTAATATCAAAATAGTATAAAAATGTTTATCAAAACAAAATCTAAAGTATTAATCTGTAAAAGACAATATAGCTTACATACCATAATTTGATTAAGATCTACTCTTAGAGGAGACGCTGCTATACATGTCAAAGCTTTCACCGTCGTAAGTCGAGTGATCTCATTACGTAGTCTATCCAGGAATATAGGAAGGCATACATGCAATTCGTCAGACAAAGTGTCCCCAAAATGTGCGAGAATTTGACCCATGCATGCGATTGCTCTTTCTTTTACTTCTTGATCGATGTCTGCTGTTCTCAATCTCATTAACGTGCAACGATATATTTCCCCAGATAATGATGTAAAATCAAAGTAACATGTTTTATCTGAAATAATATTTATGACAATGAAATAAATTTTTTATTGATTCATTTATAAATCTATAGTCAAATATATTTGTTTACCATGTGGCCTGATTACTTGCACAAGTTGTTGTAACACCAGCAATGCTTCTGCTGTAATTTTATAAAACGGATCTCCAACAGCTAATATAATCGGTGGAGCTAAAACTGCCATATGAGCGTGAAACACTTCCGGTTGATGAGTTACCAATAACGTATGTACAAATGCCAATGTGTCAATCTTCATATTGGACGAAGAATTTTTCTCTCCCAAAGAATATTGTATACCAGGTATCAACGCAGGTATATGATTACTTAAAGCACCGGGCAATACGAGCACTAATTCTTTCAGCAGTGAGAAACAATCTTGTCTCGTTTTAATACTTTTTTCTTTCATTTGACGATGGACAGCTTTCACGATTAATGGGACTTGTTGCTGTAGCAATGCAATAGGTCCATCATCATCTTCCATTGCATCTGGATCAAGAGCCACACCAGTAGCTGGTCTTGTTTGTCTTAGAAGTGCAATATATGCATGGAAAATATCAGACTTTACATTTTCCTCCCTTTCTACAAAAATATAGTTGTATTAGTAACAATTTAAATAACATTAATTTTCTATTAAACTGTTTTTACTGTATGTGAAAGATACCTTTAAATCTTGAAATCAAAGCCGGAGAAACAACTTTATAAAGTTCGGGAAGAAGCTCCCGTCTACTAGACACAACAGCTTCCAGGCACTTTGCAGCTGCCCTACGAACTTTCCAACTCATATCATCATCATCTGAATATTCGTCTTCCGCATCCTCTTCTCCATCTTCTTCTACTTCCATCATAATATCTTCTGCATCGAACATTTCGTTCATATCATCATCGTAATTGTAATTTGGATCATATGTAATGTAAACCAAACAGATTTCTATAATCTAGCAAAGAAATAAAATTTAACGCAAATTTCTGAATAATTCTAATGAATTTAAAATGTTAAAATTACTTAAGAAAGTGTCCGCACTTTATTTATATGTGGAGTAATTTCTTTAGGGCATCTGTATACAAAAGATTCAAATGCTTGCAAACAATACTCTCTCAACTCATCATCATCCTCGTTACTATACTGTACAATTAATGGCATAACTTTTTCTATTTGCTCTCCAAATCTGTGCCCTGCCTGACGACTAAAATTTGACAATAAAATTAGGACTTATATAGAAAAAAAAGCATAGTGATTAGTCATAAAAATACTCACCAAATGGAAGCAATGCATTGTATGTAAGTACGTATTACATTTTTTGCTGTTTGAGTATAAAGTCCTTCAAGTAGATGATCTACGAGTTTATTGTACAAATAATTGTTGCTTGAAGTTAGGAGGTGACTCAATGCTATTATAGTACGCTTTCTAACTGCTTGACGAGGAGAAGAAAGTTGCGGCAACAATGCAGCCAAAATAGTGGAATGGAACGTAATTAGTAAAGCACCAAATCGAGACAATAAATCGGCCATAATATCGAGTGCTTCGAGTTGTACGGATACATCCTCCTGCTGTATGTGATAAAGAATTATTTCTTTTATTCTGAATATGTTATATAAAATTTTATTAATAACTTTAAGATGAGTTATTATAAGTTTGAAAACATTAATTACTTTTTCTATAGCACTACTTAGTCGGCCGGTTATTCGTTTACAAACATTCGCGACAAGTGCACTGGATCCCAAAGGAAGCTCAGATATTACAGTCTTCAATCCAATACTGGAAATATCCCTTAATTGTTCTTTATCTGATACCATGTTAATGCATAAGGCATCTACAATAGTTTCCACCTGGTACTCCTTTACCTTATTGACTAGTGGGCCCAAACTGAAATTGGACACGTTTCTGTAATCGTGTCCAAATACAAAGAAAATCTTGCAAACATAATATGCGTTTCGAACACACAAGCAATTACATATATTCAATTTTTAAAGAAAAACAACTAATGCTAAAAATTAACACACAATATTATTATGAAATTTCAAACCAAAAAATTCACATCTAAATCTAAATATAAGTGTACCATTTTACAGCAAGATTTTGTACTTCTCCATTTTTATCCTCTAACAGTTTTAGAAGCATTTTCACAACTTTACGTTCTGAATCATCATCCAGTTTAATATTGTCTTTTTGGAGTTCACTCATTAAATCATTGGTTGCCATAAATCTGAAGTCCTTATCGGTGGATGTCATCTAAGACAATAAAATATGAGTTAAAATATTGATATAAAACCAAAACAATAAATAAAATTTTACAATTAAAATTACTTATAAAAATAAGCAAAGAATTATTATACTATATGTATTGTTCCATTTGATAATATAATATATATTAAACTAATCAAATTACTAATAATAAACAATATATCAACTAATAATCATTATACATATATAAAACTTCGGATTATTCCAACGAAAGATAAAAACAATACATATATAATATTATCTTAGTGACAGCTGAAAACACCTTTGTTTCTTGCTGACAATGAATTCATGAATCTGTACATTTTTGGACATGTAAAGTATATAATGACAAAATATTATATTGCAATTTAAAAAAAAAATAATATTGAACAAGCATAATATCGTTATTCGTATTGAAAATTAGAAAATCATTGCTTATAAGAATAATTGCATATTTTTTTAAACAATAAAGCGAGGTTATGTAGAAGTTCAATATCATCACCGGATCAAGTGTTAACATCCTCATCAATTTTATCTCAGAATAGAAAACGAAAGGATTTTCAGCGTATATTTCAAAAAATACATCAAATACCTTTTCTAGCAGGTTTGCAATTTGATAAGAAACACTAGCCATGATTGAAAACTTTTTTACAGCCGGTTACAGTTGTCGTTCCAATATTTCACGTTATAATAAAACGAAAAGAAAAAAAAATTACGAAGTTCCGTCGAAGCAGACGACACTGAACTTGGTTACGTTTATTCGATAGAAAATCGCGTTAGAAACTGTATTTTAATGAAATTTCACTGTCGGCAGCATTTCAATACTGCGAATCTTTACCGCAACTTGGACTGCCAAAATTTTGATAGGAAATTGCGTTCCTAAACTCTATCGAACAATAACCGCTGAAAAGAAACATCGCAATATAGCTTTACGATTGGTTCATTTCTCTCTGACGCGTTTTACTTCGCTTAAACGGTTTTTTACGCTTTGATATTCTTTTATAAATTCAAATAACAGTAATTGTATCTGCGATCTAAAGAGTTAAATAAAAAAGGTTAATCCTATTAGGTTATAAAATAAATGTTTACGTTTCAATAATTAATTACGTTACAATAAAATGATAATTTTATTTAGACATATTACAATAAATTATCCTTTAAATTATAAATACTATACTTATGATATTGATCACATTTCAAATGTTGAGTGAAAAGATATATTTAGTCTGCTTTGTATTTAATTTACCTAATTTAATTCTACTTTCAGCATTTATATGCTTGTGTTGTTCATTCTTATCTTTTTACCTGTCTCATGTTAGTTAAAATTAAAAATTCTTTGTTGTTCATTGTGATAAAATATAAAATACTTATATCTACACTGGTTTAAAGAAATAAATAACCTTTTGTACTGACACATAACACTATGATAATACCATAATAATTTAACAACAATGTTGCACATCTTTAGTCCGACTCATTTTCTACTACTTGGCTAGGACCTTCACCAGCAGCTTCCTATTATTTAAAATAATGTGTTTTATTATTTAAATATATTTATTGGTAATACCATCATTATATACCTGAGCTTTTGACAAATCTTCAGATTGATTCACAGAACCTTGGTTGAGAAAACATGTAATAGGCTTCTGCCATTCTGGAGTTTCCCTTGGATGATACGGATTACCACCTGAATAACTCTTTCCTAAAATAACGATTGTTTTAAATTTTGAAATTATACCTTTAATTTAATAAAATTATAAATCTTACCTTTGCTACTGCTACTTGATTTCTTAATTGGTGTACTTTTCGTAGTTTTATGTGGTGCTTTGCCACCAACAGCTACAAATAATAAATATTAATGAAACTTTCGTAAAATTAATTATTTTCTGGTACTTTAACAATTAAAAATAATAATATAACTTGAATAAAGCTACAAAATATTTATCAAATATAATAATACAAGTTTAAATTAACAATCAAAACCAACTGAAGTGAAATAACAAAGAAACGATAGAAATTTTTTAAATAATTTACTGAAAAAAGATGAATTTTTAAAAATTTGTTTTACCTCTTGTAGGGACGCGATCCGCCTTTGTTCTCACCATTTTTTAAATATTAAGGATACAAATTGAAAAATGTAAGAAAATAAGTCACTTTAGAAGATTTCGTTACAATACATTACACGATATTCAAAATGAATAACCCCTGTCCCTTATTACTTGTTACTACCAATCGCAAATAAGTTGAGCATCAACCAGGAAGGCCAACTTCAAAAGATCCTAAATTAAAAACAAATTACAAATGTTACTACATATTTCCTCTGATATTTTTTTTCAAATACTTTAAATTAAATTTGTAGATAAATGAGAAGAACAGTCGTCTTATAATAATAGCATATCTTTATTGAAAAAGATAATTATTACCGATCATAATAGTTGCATTTAAGCAAAAATACTTTTAAAAGATTTCACACTTGGAGCAACATGATAAATTTTATTTGAAATATTTTTATGTTGTATTTAAAATAATATTACATTTACTAATCGATAACTTTCTTTTTTTGTACAAATTTCTTCCAATAAATTAAATAATTATATAATTTATTTAACGATGCGATATATTTTGTAGTATATCTATAACGTAGATGCAACAATACTATATCATAATTATTTCATTACTATATCATCACCATATCATGTCATAATACTGATACGTTGTAATCTGATTATTTCGCAATGATATTATGTTTCAGGGACGCAAAAAACGTGAGCATCATCTTACTTTTGACTCATTAATAAAATAAAAACAAATCAAAATTACGTAAAATAATTTATATATGTATACATATAACTACATATGTCTATATTACATTAAACAGGCCCTTTTTTCTTTTCAAATGAGATATGACAATCATATCTCGCGTAATATCTCAATTATAACAATTTTTTGTGGATGATTATATAAAAGGTTTTCGTTTTTTGGACAGTAGTAGTCATGTACTTTTTTGTTAACATATATGTAAGTTTTGAAAGAATATCGAGTACACTTTCGTGCAAAAGATATGGCTATGTCAGTAAGTGTATATTATGTAACTTAATTTTAATACTGAATCACAGAAACCCCCGTTAATTGGGTAAGCAATAAATTACATTCTTGAAGAAGTCTGCGTACTTCTTGGGAACGAATTTGTGCTTGCATTGAAAAGGAAGTAATTCAATTGTCTACTATTTTTTGCAATATTTTAAATATAGAAGATCGTAATTAAATACAGGTTTAGTTTTTTTCTCAAATGTGCAAGTAATTAAAAATTACGATCATATTCATCTCATTTTATGGAGAATATAAATGTTTCAAACATCGAGCAAAACAAAAGTTTCAATGAACTTTCTTTTCATTCCAATCATAATAAAAACATATGTGAAGTACTCAAATGTGATTCTAAAGACAGCACAGATGTGACATTCGAAATTATTAATCTAGTTATTACTTTCAAATGTTGTTCCAAACATTTAGCAATATGAATATATCCTCGAAGTTCTTCTGATAATATGCAAATAACAATTTTTACTATATTTATGAAATCGAAGGTATTTCAAAATTAACGCTAAGATTTTCAGATTGTGCTAATTTAACAATCGTTGATAATTTAACCGCGACTCGAGCAGCTTCATCAAGATCATCTATTGGTACAATTTTTAAACCTGCATTTGCAATAAGAGCTTTTGCTTCGTCTACATTTGTACCCTGAAATGGCAATAAATATAAAATAAATGGCATAATCATATAAAATTAAATTTATATGAATTACTCCAGTAAAGTATTAATATGTATTTAGAATTATACCTGTAATCGAACAACAACAGGAATTTTTAAGCTAAGTTCTTTAGTTGCAGCGATAATTCCTTCTGCAATAACATCGCATCTCATTATTCCACCAAATATGTTAACCAAAAGAGCGTGGACCTATAATTGATATAAAAAAAGGATATTTATCAATCTTATCAATATTAGAAATAATAGAATCTATGTTATGTGAACCTACTCGTGAATCTGATGTAATTATTTTAAATGCTTCTTTCACGGCAGATGTAGACGCACCACCGCCTACATCTAAGAAATTAGCTGGTTCACCTCCATGCAATTTTATGATGTCCATAGTAGCCATAGCTAAACCAGCTCCATTTACCATACAACCAATGTTACCATCAAGTGCAATGTAATTTAAATCATATTTAGCAGCTTCAACTTCTTTAGTATCTTCCTGACTCCAATCTCTTAAGGAAAATAGTTCTTTTTGCCTAAATTCAGCATTATCATCAAATCTGCACTTGCAGTCCAAAGCAAAATCTGTATATTAAAGAATGCAATTTTTAAACGTTACTTTTTATAATGTATAGTGAATTATAAATTTTTAAGATTCAACTTACATTCTCCATTAACATCTTCTGCTAAAGGATTTACTTCTAATAAAAGAGCATCTTTCTTAAGAAACATCTTATACAGATTCATAATGATGTTAGAAATATAATCTTTAACATTCTGAAGTCCAAGTTTAACAGCAATTCGATCTGCTTGCTCTTTCGTAATACCCTTATGTATATCAATGGGTTCATACATGATAGCACTAGGATTTGTTGCAGCAACTTCCTCAATATTTACACCACCTTGACTTGAAGCTATTATGACTGGACCCTCAAATAAAAAATTTTTTAATTAAATGAGCTACTCTTTTATTCATCAAAATTACATTTATTTAGCAACTTACACCAAAGGCTCTTTCCATCATAACTGCAAGATAGTATTCTTTACGAGGAAACATACGTTGTGTAACCATCACTGCATTGCATATCCTACCTGCTTCACCTGTCTGTTTAGTAATTAACAATTTACCTAACATTTGACTGGCTAATTTTTTTGCTTCTTCTGGTCTATAAAAAAAAAAAGAAAAATTAATATAATGCAAAGCATACATGTCTATCATCTCCTATGCATAATAACTTACGTTTCACACATCTTTACACCACTAATGCTAGTTCCTTTAAAATGTCCCTTTCCTCTGCCACCAGCTAAGACTTGTGCCTTCAAAACAATATCTTTGGTCTTCAAACCAGCAGCAAGTTTGGCAGCTTCATCTGGAGTTTTAGCAACTCCAAATTTAGGAGTTGGAACTCCAGCTTCATTTAATAAACTGTAACTGATATGTTCATGAACATTCAAATTCCTGACTGGTTGCTTTACTAAGTTGGTTTTGCATCCCAGCATCTATATAAATGAAATAGCAGAAATGGATCAATGACAGTAAATAAAGCTTGTGTAACATATATGATAATAATAGACATTAATTGTTTAGTACAGAAGAACATAAAGAAGAAGAGCAAAGAAGTACAAAGATCAATCAATGGTAATGACCCGCATACTTCTGATCGCATACTTGGCACTTGTACTTTATTTTGTCTTTGGTAAAGAAATACTCTAACTAATCAAAACAAGAGAAAATAACAAACAGTGAGTATAGTTATTGAAAACAAATGATATAAAATTGAATACTGAAGATAATAAAAAAAATGTCAAAACATTTCTTAAAAAAAAAAAAAGAGTAACTTCGTAACAAAACGAAGTAATCAATAGTGATGATAATCGATTATTCGAATTTCAAATTTTCAAAAAGAATGATAATTCTTGGTAGTTTGACAAGTAGTATCATTTTTCACGTAATTGAATAAATATTAATTAAATACGAATGTACGAAGCAGAGTCAATGACCAACGAATCAAAGATTGATTGTGAAAATGTCCACGCTCATATTGCACAACTGTCATACTCATATTTCGCAAAAAAAACTTGGTTTAGTGCAAGGCCACAATCTTTGGCTTCGAATCGCCTGACCCTGGCGCTCAATTTAGCAGACTACAGATATCTAATATGGTGATTATACCACTTATGAATTATTGGCGTAAATATCGATGGATTCGTGAAAATGGAATAAAATGACATAAATGAATAGGAATTACCGTGAACGAATAATATAGTACGATACGAAAAATAGAATATTTAATGTACCTTTGACCCATTGAATCGGGTAAAATTTTCAACGATTGAGATAGTCCGAGACAACATGGTGGCCATCTTACTAAAGCAGTGGCAGTGGACTGCCAAAAGTGCCAAATGTAAGCTGCGCTGTCTACGCCTTCATGTCCCCACCTTCCTTGATGTTTCCTACAAAAACATGACGCAAACTCCAAGGCGATGCCGCGATGGCAGCACTTCTTTATGTTTATTTGAATTTTTTCTGATTTAATTACTCATTTGATTTCTCTCTACTACTCTATTCCAATCTTGGGATATTTTAATTATAGATATAACATTTCAATAATAAGTTCATTGTACAAGTTTTGTAGAAGTTATTATATTTATATGTGAAAAAAATATATTTATTTTGTTTTGTATAGTTGATTTAATTCTATTGTCGCCATTTAAATACTAGTATTATTCTATTTTATCTTTCATTAGTCTTGAGTCAAAATTAAGCATTCTTTGTTATTCATTCATATAATTATAAAATACCTAAATCTACATAAATTTAAAGAAAAGTAAATCATTTTTAATACTGACAGTAACAATTTCATGATTACAATTCTTACAAATTATGATACAGAATAATATAGATAACATATTATATTCGAAACTAGAATAAATTATTACATTATAAATTTCGAAAAAAATATTTATTCTTTACAAACATATTTACATCCACATAAATTTATATAATATAAAAAAAGGTCAAAAAGGAAAGACATTTAATATTTTATAATATCCAACTTTTGTTGTCGGATATAAAATGATTAATATAAAATAAAACGAACATAATAATTATATCTATGTATGTAATATATCTTTTAAATTGTGTAAAAATATAAAAATTTATTTCATTTTTACTTTTTCTTGCTTTCGACTTTAGACTTTTCTGCCAATGTTTCTTTGGATGTGAAAAAGATGTCCAAGTTCATAGAATTTGCAGCTTTTATTATTAAAGACAATTTTACAACCGATTCAGCAGCTTGGGCAAAATCATCTACGGAAATAACTTTCAATTGTGCTTCTCGTATCAATCGATGTGCTTCTTCTACGTTAGTTCCCTATATGATTAGATTAGACTAGTATAAAAAAATTGTGTACAATTTTTCCTCATGTATCAGTGATGAATTACCTGCAGTCTTACAACTACGGGAATATTCAACTGTAACTCTTTGGACGCATTGATAATACCTTTCGCGATTATATCACATCTCATAATACCACCAAATATATTTACGAAAATTGCTTCTACCTAAAAATTTGTAAAATGTTTTTGAACCTTACATTACATATTTTCAAACTTATTGGCAAAAAATATAATTCAAATATTACTTGTTTTAAGTACCTTCGGATCAGAGATTATTATTTTAAAAGCTTCCTTCACAGCTTCTTCAGTGGCACTACCACCCACATCTAAAAAATTAGCTGGCATACCGCCATTGTATTTTATTAAATCCATAGTAGCCATCGCTAATCCAGCACCATTTACCATACACCCTATATTTCCATCTAAAGCTATATAGCTTAAATTAAACTTAGATGCTTGAACTTCGTTAGGATCTAGTTGTGTGAAATCTTGCAGTGCAAATAGTTCCTTTTGTCTGAACTCTGAACTGTCGTCAAAAGAACATTTACAATCTAAGGCAAAATCTGAAAATACGTAATACTTATGTTATTAACTATCTTTAATTTAATAAAATGAATTCATTAAGTTCTTTTTTACAACATACATTCTCCGCAAATATCTAATGCAAATGGATTAATTTCAAGTAATAATGCATCTTTCTCGATGAACAACTCGTAGAGATTACAAATAATTAACGATGTAATCTTCCTCTCCTCTCCTTCTATACCTAAGTTATCCACAATTTGATTTATTTGTTCAAGTGCTAAACCTTTCATGATATTCACTGGTGTATACGATATAGCTTCCGGATTTGTAGCAGCGATGTCTTCGATATTTACACCGCCCTGTTTAGATACAATTACAACAGGACCCTGTAAATCATATTTAATTTTTACTTTTAATAATAAATTCGACGATAGTTACAATTAGACTGCAAAATACGTATGTATTTATATAAAACTATACAAGAATGTGCACAAACACAAAATTACATAAATTATCAAAAGGAAAGCAAATGTTATAACATTCAGAAAATAAAACCTTCTTTCAAGTAAAAACTCTGTATCTGTACCAATAAAAATATGGATTTGTATAAAGATCCACAGTCTAGTTATAATGAAACATTGCAATTTACATTAAAAGATTGTTCCAACATTACTGCCATATAATATTCTTTACGTGGGAACATACGTGTTGTCACCATTACTGAATTACAAATTCTACCAGTTTCTCCAGTTTGTTTAGTTATTAACAATTTACCTATCATACTACTAGTCAAAGTCTTTGCTTGCTCTGACCTAAAAATATATGTCAAATGCAGTGTATCATAAATATAATAGCACATTATAATAGAGTTGATTTAATTGATTAAACTCACGTTTCACACATAACAACACCGCTGACGTTGGTATCTTTAAAGTGCCCCATTCCACGTCCTCCAGCAAGAACTTGAGCTTTCAGAACAATATCTTTTGTCTTAAGATCAGCTGCTATCTTGGCAGCCTCGTCTGGAGTTTTTGCTACTCCAAAAGGCGGAGTTGGAATTCCACTATTTTTCAATAAAGTATATGCGATATGTTCATGAACTTGTAAATGTCGAGTTTGTTGGACAATGACAGAAGTACGATTTAAAAACTGAAAATATTTTCTTTGATATATTTGCGTTTCTTGTGTGTGACTACTTGAAATAAATACTGTTACCTGTCTTCCTATTTTTCTAACACAAAATGATGTAAAAGACGAGAATCTAATGGACATATTGCCGGCAAATAATTTTAAACAATTTTATTGCTATACAAAATGAGTTTTTCTAACACATTCACACTGAAAATTGTTTGGCTTTCCAAGAGAGATGTGAAACAATTATTGTAAATATACAGAACGTTATACGATATTTTTCTTGTAGAAGCATTATACCTTGAATTTGTAAGCTTATATAAAAAATGTGACGAATTCAGTTAAGTCGAGTAGGCGATGAATATTGAATTCTGAGAGACACTGTATTTATAATTATAATACTACATTATAAAGCAATATTTTTACAAATGAAAAGTATTTCAGTAATAAATTCTTCGTCTTATAAAAATTATTGCGTTTATATTCTAAACCACGTCGCTGTAGTTGGATAATAAATTTCAATAAACTATAAAATTATATGTTTGATTAAACATAACTTTCATAGTATAATAAAAATCCTCCTACTTTTTTTATACGTGTATATATAGAAGATATATGTATTAAATTATATTAATAAAGTAAAATAAAAAAGTTCAATTTATATTGTATTTCTATGTATATACCATATATACTCTGATTATGATTTCCTTATAAGCACTTATATGACAACTATTAAATACGTATAATAAAGAAAAGAAATTTACTCTACATTATATTTCATTGATACATCGTGTTCAGTATACTCGAAATATGAATAATCCTTGTACCTATATTAAAAACTTATTCCACGACTCAGATTTATACTTATTTCGAGAACTAATTAGACATCCCTAATAAAATTTCTATAATTTTTATAATTCGAATATAGTTATAAAGTTCATTCTTTTTAATAATATTATACTTTGTCTCTAGATGTATTAAACTCGCGTAATTGAGGCCACATTTTTCAATAAAATATATTAAGTGCGATAAAAAAAAATAAATCGGCAGAATTATTATTGCAACATAGAAATATATACATAAAAACGAAATAAAAATGTTACTAAAACATTTATAAAGTAGCAAAGAATGAAATATCTTTGTACTAATAAAAAGTTAAAATTTATTTTTAATATTAAAATATATTGCAAATTATCTTTTCATACAAAAATTTTCTATGAATTTCATCTTTATATGCAAATCAATTTTAGTGTCAAACTTTTGAACTCAAATATAATGAGGTAATATTAAACATCGAATTTATTACGAATTCAATGTAGTTAATATTTTGGAATATATTTCTTAAATGTTTTATACTTTAAAACTTCAAAATAATTTTTATATAGTTTTAATACACAAACGAAAAAATGGGGAACATTCGAGTTAAATAAATTGATTTCTACTTGAAGTAACTTTAATATTAATGCAATTGATAAGAAAACATTATACCTAATATCTATGTTTCAAGCATAAAATTTCTGGCCTCAACAGTCTTATATTCTAAATACAAAACAAGCTTTCCTTCTTCAATTTAAAAACTAAATCTATCATTAAGCGTTCTTCCTGTAACGCCGAGATTTCCGGACAAGCTATACATGACTTCGCTGAAAGTACGATCATCGACATCTGGTCTTGCGTCTGATGATGGAGTATTGCGTGTTCGAGAACGGGAACGCGATCTTGACCTTGAACGTTGTCGACCAAACATAGGTGATCGACCAACCTGAAATTTATAAATTCCACCATATTAAATTATATAAATTATATAGAACTTGATTTTTTTAAAATTATAACTATCAGTAATATCTTATTAATCATTTTTATTATCATACCATATTCAAATTTTGTACACTTTGTCTAAATGGGGACCTCCCTCTTGGTAATGGGCGCAAACTGTTCACAGCACTTCCGTTTCTGCTTGGGGTAAGAGTAAGAGGGCGTTGATGCGTGCTAGGACTGTACTCATTTCCCAATGTATACATGAAGTTTACATTTGAGTTTGTATTTAATCGCGAGGAACTACAACATTGTATAATTTCAATAAAATCCCAATATAAAGTATAAGATTTTGTAATTGAAAATAAAAAATAATTTACTAAAAAGTATTTCAAATTATATGAACTTAATTGTAAACTACTTAGAACAATAAATGTGAAGACATTTAAGCATACTTCATTCTCATTAATTTTTGTTCATATTGTGCACGTCTTTGTGCACGGGCAATTTGATCTGATCGTAATCCACCAGTAGTAAAGCGACGTTGAGAAGTTAAAATTTGTTGTCTTCTATCTGTGGATCTTTGTTGGAGTGATAATAATGACTTCCCAGCTTGTGGAATCTACAAGAGAAGAAAATAATTAAATTAATGTCAAATTAATTACGTTTATGATTCATTATCTACAATATTAACTTACTCTGAATTGGTTTTGTAAGGATAATCTCTGGTTCTGTCTTTGTAGCAGCAATTGTTTTGCTCTTTTAACACGATTTCGGTAAGCAATTTGAGCAGGGCTTTGATATCCCAGTCGATTATGAACCGAAGTTGGATCACGTAAATTTGGTAAACTGTTTGTTCGTTTTAATGGAGTCTTATTATTGGTGAAAAAGCCTCCTTGTGTAAAAGTCAAGTTTGTGCGACTTCTACTTCGAGTCAGACCAAATCTATTACCACGACCACGGCGAACATTAAAAGCTCCTCGTGTATTAGGTTTCTGATTTAATGTTAAATTACTTCGTGATCTAGTTAAACCACTGTTTTTCTTATATCGTTTTCTCACAAAACCACCACGCACATTATTATTATTATTGTTGTTATTATTGTTATTTTGCCCAGCTTGCCATGTTTGCTCTTTTTTAGCAGTTCCAACATTACGCTTTACTCTGGTACCTCTACCTCTGAGTCCACTTCGCCCTCGCACACTTCCTCGAGTGCGTTTAGCACCAGTTTTTCCATTAGTAGCCCCGGCCTTTTTCTTTTTCTCCTTTTTCTCCATCTTTATGATTTCATCTTAAAAGGAAGAAAATTCACAAGGTTTAGTGAGCGTACAGTCTTATCAGTGCATGAAGTTAATTTGTGTTAAGCTTTAATCTGGAATATGTGAAAAATTTCCTCTTGTACGGATGATGTTGAAGGACAACTCAATATGGCTAATTCAGTTTCTATTTAATTCTTTTAAGTATATCGATCTTTTTCGTTATTTATTTTTGTGAATTGTTCCCTGATTTTCTTCCAATATGTGTATATACTTTCAAAATAATCTCACTGTGTATGGTCTATGTATACACATACATCTATCAATTAATTACAATGAAACTTAAGTAGAATGTAACTTTGAATTTCTGTGTTTATAGATCAGCCTTTAAGTTCAAAATGTGTTACTAATTCCTTAAATCATGATATCAAATAAAAAATAACAATAAAAATCACATATTCTATATTAAATAAAAAATAACAGACGTAGTAAAACACTGCACTTCTGCAGATGACAAGGTTTTACACTTTAAAATACCATTGTTTTGTATAAAATAAATAAATAAATAAATAAATAAATAAATAAATAAATAATATATATATATAGGAATAAGTTTAATCAGATGATTTTCATATATTTTTCTTTCATAATGCATTACTTTAGAATTATATTTGTAACAAAAGATTTCATCTTATAAAAAGGAACTATTTGTTGCTACATAAAAAGTATTATTGGCTAATTTAATTAATAATAATAAATTTCCACACGTATTATATTCTTTATTTTCTTTTCTTTAAGATATTTTTAATTAAAACTAAATCTTCGTGCATATTAAATTATTTATTTTATTTTATTTCTGTACTTAATAAATATCCTTTCTCTCTGTGTTATTTTCATTGTGATCTTCCGTGAGTGTTCCAATTATTTATACACTGATACATAAATTTCATGTGTATTTTCTTGCATACTGAAGATTCTTCATACTTTTGTTATTCTTCACACTTTCTATATCTGCATGTTTATCATATCATAGTTTTTCTCTTGATTCAATGCATATCTCCAAAACATAATTTTTATATTATATTGTTTGTTTTAGTCTGTTCTTCCACTTCAATTTCAATTTAACAAAAACATGTTATTCATTGTTCATTGACAAAGGAAACAGACTATCTATATTGTTATTAATATTGGTTATTACATCAATTATATTTGAACAAAATTATAATTGAATAGATCCATTATTGATGTTTTACAGTAGCATAGTGGCATTATTTCTGATAGATATCTACTTTCAGTTGAAGGTAAAGTTTCTCAAGTTGTCTTTTCTTATGCAATTAGTATGTTATCCGCTAAATTTTCCTCTACATAAGCATCATAAACCAATATTATATCGCTTCCATTGATGTGTTGCTTCTAGACAAAAGTTTGTAGATTACATAAAAATTTCTGTCATTTGTTGAAGTAGATGCCTTCGAGTCTTACATACAAATTAATAAAATCCAGTTATCTGATAAGTCATTTAATAACTGATTTAGATATAATATTTAATCACATAGATGCTTCTTGCAGTTTTATATATCTTGATTGTTTAAACGATCGCACTCTGTCGGGCTTTTTATTTTTAATAAATTGTTTAATAAAAAATGCTTCTGTTAATTCTAAATAACATTTGACATATCATGAAGTATTCATTTATATACAATGCATGTTTTTAAGTGACAAATTGCAAACATATTTAATCTTAAACTTAAATTATTCTGGATTGCACACTTGTAACATACATAAATACCATTTTCATTTATAATTTAGTTAAATTTTCGAATTCAACGGCGATTATTATTTGTAGCAGACATTCCATATACTTTCATAGAACGCGTGATGCGTTCAAAAATAAAATTGATTTGAAAATTTTCAGCGTGTTTTTATCTCACGTATAGTGTGTAGCATCTCTCAAATCCATCAGATGAATAAAGAGAAACTCGAGGAATATGATATAGAAGAGATAAAAATACGACTAAAGTTATGCAAACGTATATCCCACGTAATGAGAAAGTTGACTTCTTTTTCGTAAATCATGAATCATAACTTCGGTTGTGTTATTATCCAAAAATGTTCAGGTTCGTAAATTTTCCATTCGACAAATTTCTCGAGTAATTGGTCAAAAATTGTAAGAAATCCCCTCACCGCCAATCCTACGTAAATCATAGTATTTTTCCCAGAATGTATAAATTCTTCATGGCGGATATATTTTTCTTCTTCCTTACTACCACTGTCGTTAGTAGAAGCCTGTTATCTATTTCGTTCCTATTTCGTTGAAATTGAATTGGTTCTTTTGAAAAAGTCCGGAATTCATATACACTTGGTTATTCGATCATCGGTATAAATAACGAGGACATTTTTCTTCCAGCGATTCGAAAAGACACCACCATACATCCTCTCATAAGTAAACATCGATTAAAATATGTCCGCCTTTTTTTTTGCTTAATAATTAATTAGGGAGACGAAACGATCCTGTATCAAAAGTTGGTTCATGGTCTGACACAGATACGTTTCTTTATTTTATTTTCTTAGAGATCTATTTACCATTTCGGATGTTAAATGAACGAAAATAAATGTGGATATATATCTACGTTGTATAATTTTCATCGCCATTTTGAATTCGTGCAAAGGAAGAAACAGTAGCCGTACGCTCACCCAGGACTATCAGCAAAACTGCTAGATTTTTGAGACTCTGGCCACTTACCAAGCGACATGTTCACTTTCGCATCAATCTCAGACATATTTCGTTTGTTCTGTTTTTGTCTTTGTTATTCTTTCAAACGCGAAAAATACACGAGGACCGCAAATAAATCACCCGAATACTATCACCGTAACGTCACCACAGAGCACACGCAACAATATCACACGACGCACGGATCGCGAATGAACATAAATGGTCACTCACAGGAAGTATTTGCCAAATCGTACCGAAAGTTGTCGCTTCTGTCGCACCGCGAAAATTTCGTATGGGTCGGCTACTGCCGATAATTTTCTTATTAATACACTGCGGATTTTTATACATTTTTATATTTTTATGAACATAACTAAGGAAATGACTAAATAGAAATTTGTTTTATGTACTAAATACTTTACTTTGAATATTTTGTTGTACCTTTGTCAATATCGTTGCTACTTGAAGAGGCGAATAATAAAGAACAGCAAATTTTATGGGAAATTGATTTACATTAGAAATTGAATAATTATTCAAGAAAAATATATTTTATTTTACGAGTATAATAAGTGAATTATCTTAAAAAAATAAAAAAAGATTGTATTTTAAAAATGCATACTAAAAATTTTAGGTATAATTTATTATAAAATAAATCTTATTTCATATTTAGGTAATTTTATTTCATTTTAACTTCTTGCCCTATTTTTCTATGAAGAAGAAAAATTTTAATTCGGCTCTGCTGATTGGATGATGCGTGTACAATGTTACGTACTAGCGCAAAGACCTTACGAATTTGAAAAGAATTATGCTCTTTGCAGCTCTGTCTAGAGTTCAGACCATTCAAAATTCCTTTTCGTTGAGATGTTAATTCCTTGTATTGGGATATTATTGTTATATAAATAAGATTGTTATGAATAAACTTTATAACAAATTGTGGTTTCTTTATATAATTTGGTAGCCCTGTGTATATTCAGTTGTTAAGAAACAATAGAAAATTGTGTATTAGTGATTTTATATGGAAATAATTTATCACAAAGATAAATAATTAATATTTCAAGCAGAATAATGGATGAAAAAAGAGTAAAATTATGCTTCTGCTCAAATTGATTAGTATTATAAAATTAAAATTGATATCATTCATATAAAAATTAATTTCTATGCTTATAGTTACGGTTTTCTTATTTGTTCTCTACCTCTGAACCACTACTTTCTCAAGATGCAATTGGTAGGATTTCTGTACCAAAGGTACCTTTGCGGAAAGATGATACAGTTATTGAAAATGATGATACAGATTTGCTATCACATAGTGATATGAGTTGGGAAACTATGGAGGATAGATATATGTTATTTGAAATTGCATCTAATGATTCTATATCAACTACTTCAAAGTCTTCATCCAATGTAACTTTTGCTTAATATAAAACTAATTTTATTTTATGATATAATTGAAATAATTATAATTTATTCGTTTTTACAGTCCAATCTTTCATTTTCATTGCTTGATCAAATATCACTTTCAGTAGATCAAAAAATAATACAATGTGCAACTGAAAGCAACTGGAGTAGTTATGCTTTAGATATCAGTTTATGGGATGATGGTAGAGCACCAGTTATGAAATTAAGAAATCTTAAAGAAATATCATTTGATGATATAGAATTTTGTGGATATCTTACTGACAGATTAATAGGAGTTGGAAAATCATTCTTGACTAAATCTCCTGAAAATAGCCTTTATATATTAAGCAAATGTATTATGAGAAATATGGTATATTATTTTATATTAGAAACATAATATTTTATAAAACAAATATGATGAAAACAACCTTTTTTGCAGTCACTATCAAATATTACAATGCTAAGTTACCACCGTTATTTACAATATATTGATCTTGCATATAATTATATTACAAATTTATCACCTCTGGGAGGGGTTCCCTACTTAATGTACTTAAATGTAGCACATAACAGAATGAATACTATTTTAAATTTTTCACCTCCTTGGTATTTGACATATGTAAATTTATCATACAATTATATATCAAAAATGTATGATATTAGTGATTTCTGGAGTATTGTTCACTTGGATTTATCACATAATGCAATTGAAACCATTTCTGGTTTGCAAAATTTGAAGTTAGCATGCTTTCTTATGTAATTAAATAAAATATGACTTCATTTATACATTACGTATTTTATTTTTAGATATTTGAAATATTTAAATTTATCATATAACTTAATTGAGTACATTGAAAATTTGGATAGATTAAATATTCAAGAACTAAATTTAGAGGGTAACTGTATACTGTCATATAAATCTGCCATTCCTGGATATGGCATAAGTACTTTATCTGATTTGCGGAAATTATATTTGGGATACAATAAATTGTCTACTTTAGAATTTTTTAAAGTAATAATTCCATATTTAATAATTAGATGAATATTTAAACTGTAACAATGTGTTTAAAACTATAGGATGCATATAGTTTACGTGTGATAGATTTAAAATTTAATAGAATCAATGATTTATTAGAATTATTAAATCTCACTGGTTTAATACAAGAAGTAGATTTTAGAGGTAATAGTTGCACAAAGTGGCCTAATTATAAAGCTGTACTTCTATTTTCTATACCAAGTATACAGATTATCGATGGTGTTAATGTATCTACTTCAGAAAAGGTATATAATCAAGTATTGATAATTATCAACTTATATAAATTATTACAGAATTTATTTAAATAGATTGCTGCAGTTGCTCTATTTGCGCCACCAGTAAATTTAACAGCTGCTCGCACTATAACAAAGCTAACTTTATTAGAGCAATTAAATATTCCTAAAATTGATCTTCATGTAACACCATATGATGAAGTAAGCCCACCTATAATAATACTCACAGGTCCAAGTGCAGTGAGAAAATTATCTTTGGCTCTTCACGCGATCCAAACATTATCAAAAAAAGTAATATTCTAATTAATTTTTAATATGTCGGATTAAAATAATAATTTATCACAGGTTCAATATTGTCAGTGGTATACAACAAAAAGCTCAGAAGATGAAAGTGAAAATCAATTTTACATTTTTGTAGACAGAGAAGAATTTAATGATATGTCTCGTCATGGAGAATTTTTAGCAATTCAAGAGAGATTAGGATACAGCTATGGATTTCGTTAGTTAGATAAATTAAATTTTCTATAAAAATACCTTTCAAGATGCTTTTATTTATATTTATATAGATCACAATCAAATTACTTCCTTAAAATTAAGAAATAAAATTGGTATAACACAAACGGATTTACATGCAACCATTCAAATGCGTAACCGGTACTCCAATAGTAGAGCAGTTCTTGTGCTCCCAAAAAATGAAGAAATCCACCGTGAATGGATACAAGAAAGGTTTTATGTTTATACATGTACTAAAGATAGTAAAGAAAATTTATTATCCGAAGAAAGTTCAACAATACCCGTAGGAAATGATATAAATTTCATTAAAGAAATTTTAAATGATGTATGAACAATGTCATATCTTTATTATACTGTTCATAGTGCTACAAATATTATTTTAAACTTGCTTATAGATTATAAGAGATCTTAAATTACTTCCCAAAATTCCATTGGCAACAAAGACTGATGATAAAACAACTCATAATACATTGGAAAATGTAACAATATTTGATGATGAAGCTGTGCAGGGTACAACAGAAATGAAAGACAAAACATCACATCATATTAAATTTCAGGAACAAGACATTAATTCACATTTTGATGATAAAGGATTACGAGTATTGAGTTTACCTAGCACTAGAGGTATGCAGGATCTGGATGGACAATTTTTTCGATATCGGGTTATTGAAATTTTCGGAATTCTCGAAATTGACAAGCTTCCCGAGAACGTCCGAGTTTCCCGAAAGTGTTGGAATTTCCGAAAATGCTTGGGATTCTCGAAAAATCCGAGGGCCATTTCAAGATTCGCTTTAATGAATACGATCATGGTTTCGAATTTTTTATTTTTTAGGTGTTTTCGGAAATTACATTATGAGATTTATTTATTTACTTATTTTTACTTATTTAATTTATTAAAATAAAATTATGAAACCTGAAAGATAAAGTGGAAATAATGAATCAAATAAATAATACCTAAATATAATATTTTATTTTGAACACGCGTGTAAAAAAGTCAGTTTCTCCACAATTTTAAACAGTAGTCTTATCCTGTTCAGTATAACAGTATTATTACACAATACTGTCTGAAAACGTAGAGAAATCAGTTGTTTTACATGCGAATTTAAAATAAAATATTATACTTAGGTATTCTTTCCATTTTATCTTCCAGGTTTCATAATTTTATTTTAATAAATTAAATAAGTAAAAATATGTAAATAAATAAATCTCACAATGTGATTTCCGAAAACACTTAAAAAATCAAAAATTCGAAACCATGATCGTATTCATTAAAGAGGGTCTTGATACAGGTGATTTTTTGAGAATCCTGGATATTCGTAGGAAACCCGGTACTTTCGTGAACTCGACCCCATCCGATGTGTTTCTGTTTCATTCCAACTATCGGGTTTCATACATTTTCTGGTTCTTGCATACCTCTATCTAACACATAACAGTTGTAAGTAATTTTATTTTTCTTTTTTTTAGGTAATTTTAGATGAGCATTCAAATGTTATAGTGGAAGATGAACAATTAAGGCGTAAAAGACATCAAGCAAAACTTTTGCAGCGTCGTAATACATTGATTCGAGGAACAATACCTTCATTTACAGATGAACTTAGTGAATCAAGTGAAGAACTATTAACAAGAAGAGTTTGTATTGAATATTTTACTTTTGCTTTCGACAGGCAGGGTGTTATTGTTTTCAATTAATATATGTATAAGATTATATAGGTATAAAATAATACAAATCTGTAATTTATTTTAAGTCGCCAGAAATGGAAAAACCAGAAGATATGAAAGATTTCTATACAGACTTGATATTAAAGTCAAGAAAAATGTACCTAGATCAACATGTGAATAAACCTGGATTTTTTTCCTTAGTGGTAACATGTCTTCGGTAAAAGTAAATTAAGAATGCCAAATTCATAATTTATCATTAGAAAAACTTTTGTATAATCATAATTTTTCAGCTGCTATCAGATGATTATTTTAAAGCATTTAACAAATTAATTAATTTTATTTATGAATTGTACACAAATTATTCTTTTCAAGAACCTAAATTTTTAGCAGAACTTAATCATTTTTCAAAGATTGCTATTCCGGCAATGATCGATCCCATTATTGATGAGATAAAACAGTAAGTTTCAATTGTTTTTATATCGATTGCTATGTGTAATATCATTTGGATTTATTGATTTGTAGATCTTTATCAACGCCTATATTACAAAGAAGAACTTTGTTGAGAATGTATGGTGTTACTTCATGGAAGGATTTGATGCCTAGTCAAATAGTAGAAGATTCAACTGATGTTGCTGATTAGGTATAAGATTAAATGTTCAATTATAAAACTGGTTAATTTACTCATAATTTATTTTTTAAAGCTTTAATTTTACTGGTTATATGATTATCTTGTACAATGTATTTTATTGATAACAGTCTGTTTTTAAATAGTAATATATATGTTACAAAAAATGAACACATTCTTTTAGAAATACTTTCATACAAGGAACTCTTAATTGGCACAAGAATACATATAATTGCTTTACTTATTTATGCACAGTTGATTTATATGTTATCCTGCTAAGTTTAAAAAATATGATGATAGTTACACATGTATATGATAAAAAATAATTGGATTTGTTTAAAGCGCTTTTCAAGTACATTCTAATAAAGTAATTATTTGTTAGAAATCTAAAGTTTCTGTTTTAACACTAAACCTATCGGCGCGGTCAAATTGACCGCTCTCGGAACTTCTACACAAATTTAACCATATTTAAACTTTATCATATCGCTTCATAATTTCTGACTTTGCCTAAAATATGCATACAATAAATTTTTTGGTATTTAATTTTAGTTTTAGCTCTTTTATTTTCTGAGAAAAATTTGTGCTTTGCCTTGCCTACCGTGAAACGGTCATTTTGACCGCCCGACAAAATATGTTAGTTATTCTTAAAATAAATGCAATCAGTACAAAGAAAAGGCTATCTCAAGGTCAGATGACAAATAAAATCAGTAATAACAAATAATAACAGCTGTTACACCCGTAATCTTGTCATAAAACAATCCATCCCTCGATCAAGATAGCCACCAGCTGTCAAGACATATCAACTCAGGTCCATAATAATCCTAAGGAACCGCCACAAAATTTAGCATTTTTTACAGTCCATTGTTACAAACATTTTAAAAGTCAAGAAGTTTCTTAGGGTTATTGCTCATTGCTATAAAACACGGGAAAAGCTTACCCAACTCCACCCTCGAGTAACCGTTGGTGGAGAACGGTCAATACTCATCAATATTTTCGTATAACTATCGCCGTCACAGATCATATTTTTACTTGCTATTGTCTTTTCGACTAGAATACATCTCGGTTTGTTAGTCAATTAGTTGACATCTAAACTTGTTATCTCTAAAACTCAGACAGAAAGCATCTTAGAGCCTTTTCTGTAAAGTTTTTATAAAAGGAAAAGTAAAGCATATCAAATTTGACAATAGTTTTGTATTCCGTATATGGTATTATTCTGCGATAAATATTTACGCTAGAAATATCAAGACTTTTCAAAAAAAAAATTATAAAAAGAAAATAACGGGCATAGTAAAAGACTGTTTAGTGTGCGATAAACAAGAAACTTCAGTAACTGAAAACGGCATAGAAACACATGAAAAGCTATTTACAATCGAATCAGAGTTGAATATTATAAATAAGCATTTACGTAAGTGAAAAAAGGAAAGAAATTATCGTTAACAGCAGAGAGTGAAACTGGGCCCGATGGAACAGTTTGGAAAGAAATAGATGCAAGTCCCAAACCTAGCAGGACATCAATTCATAATATTTTTAGGGATATGCTGAACGGCATATAATGAAAGGACAAGTGAAGACGGCATTTTATCTTATCAAAAGTAAATTTGGACGAAATTTCATGAAAGTTCATCATTTTATATACATTTAGTTATAAATTAACCATTATCTAAATTAAATCATAAAAACTACTACTTCTTTAATCACCGGTCATCTTGAACACACACGGTAGGAATAGGTATACACGAAGTGTCGGTAGGTTTAGTGTTAATGCTCAATCACATATGCATTTTATCAATAGAAGGAAGATTATTGCTTAAAAGTGATATATCTGATGGTTCTATGATTACATGTAAATTTGTATTATAGTTTGTACTTCCCAAAGATATTTTCTGGTCACTAAATGTAACTGCAAAGGAATTTTCGTCAATTTGAGGTAAAGAATTTTGTAGAAGTACAAATCTCGCTTGATTGTCAATAATGTCTAGTTTGGAACGATTCATTTGAATCCAAGTTTCTTGTAATACACTGTGTTCAGAATCTACCTTTTTTGATAGTTCATGATGTTCTGGTTCAATTTGAAGAAGTGTACATTGTGATTGTTTGAAATCAGATTCACTATTCACATTAGAATGATACTTCATATGATCATTTAAGCTTTTTTTCTGTTCAAATATCAAATTACAATGATTACATCTGAAAATGAAATTGTTAGGATAAGTAATATGTAGGAATTACAAGCTTTTAAATATACTTACTGGAATTGCGTTTCTTTAACTTTCTTTGCCTTATTTTCGAGTGGATCATGAATTTTTTGATGGGCAAACAAATTATATCGTTCTGCAAAACGTTTTCCACACACTGTACAGCTATATGGCTTTTCACCTGTATGAACTCGCATATGCCTTTTCAAATGAGATGTTGAAAGCAAAGACAAATCACACATCTAAAAAACACAGAAATACTTAATTGTTTTGTATATCATGTTTCTATGCTAATAATTACTTACTTGACACTTATAAGATTTTTTACCACTATGTGATAATCTGTGCATATTGTATGATGTATGGTGTATGAATCTTTTACCACACAATTCACATTGATAGGGCATTTCACCAGTATGCATTGGTAAATGCCTCATAAGCGCTCCTTTTTGTGTAAAGCACTTTTTACAAAAATTACACTGAAATGGATTTATTCCATTATGCATTCCAACATGTATTTCCAATGCATGTTTATGTTTATATGCCTGACCACATTTTTCACACATGTATGGTCTTAATGTTGAATGAGTCTTCATATGTGTTTTTAATTCAGTTGATGTTTTCCATATTTTATCACAAATAGGACAAGAATATTTTAATGATTTTAAATCATACTTTGGTATCTTTATTGATTTTATAGGTATTTTTATTGGGTCAACTGCTGACACTATATATGTATTATAAAGATTTAAACAATAAGTAATGAATAGATAATTTTAAAAAAAGAAGCTTATAAACAATAAATAAAATATCACCTGTTGTGTTCACAGTATTTTCTGTTACTTCTATAATATTTTCAACATTTTGTATTTGTAATATATTGTCAGAAAATATGGATTCTGTTTTTACAGTGTTTTTTGATTCATTTTCAGAATCTGTCAGTGAAATACAGCTTTTTTCTCCAAGATGAATTTTTAATGCATGCATCTTTCCTGCAAACAAATACCAACAAATATTTCTATATATTTCTGCTATTAATTTTACATTTATTTTTATTGATTTAAATAATCTCTCTTTACCTTGTGAATTAATATTACATGTATTACCACCATCAGTTAATGCTACTGAATTATGAAATATATCATTTTTTAAAATTTCATCTTCTTTTATGTCATCATAAATATTATAATCAAATGACTTTGTGCTATCTGCTTCATTATAATTGATTGTTTCTTTTTTTAAGTGTTTCTTTGCTTTTTTATTTGAAATACTTATATTTTGCATTATTGTATTATTTTGAACACATTGTTCTTGTACTATTTCCTCTACTTGAGTAGCATTTTGTAAATCCAATACCTTCTTTAAGTTCTCATTACTATTATATAATTTTTTTGCTTCTAATGCTATGTTTGTACTGATATTCAATTTTGTACCATCACTCATTGATCGTTTAACATTTTTTCTTCTTTCACAAGCACGATATATTTTCAAAATCTCACAACGTATGTTTAAAACAGTTCTCTGTGCTTGTTCTAACATTTGAAACAAATTGTAACATTGCAAACAAATGTAAGGGTCTTGTAATTCAAAAGTAGCTATACGAAGTACTCGGGATACAAAATTTACTAACAATTCTCCTTGACAAGGGAAAGATGTAGAAAATATATTTACAGAAGATGAAGGATCAATTTTCATATCGCATATTGAGCAAAATATATTAGACATTGGCATCATTTTGTTTTACCATTAAAAGTTGATCAAAACGTTTAATTGATTATTGAACTCTTACTTTTACTTAACTCTTTTTTAATAGTATATGTTGTTACTTTATAATAAATAACAGATATAAACGTGACCATTTTGTACGGTAATCGTGTATTATCCTTTGATAGTGCATCTTAAATATAACCTTTACTATACTCCGCGACATAACATATCGATAATAATTTTATGTACGGGATAATTTTGAAATCGTGCTATGTCTCATACAATTGATAAAATACATTTAATGTTTGTTTCTTCAACTATAAGTCATAAATTATAAATTACAAAGTATAATTTTTCACGATTTCATAGTGGGACATGAAACACTATAAACATTTAACGGTCAAAAAGTTAAACTAATCAACATGTGGTAAAATTAAAAAATCCAAATTTCTTGGTTAAAGAATTAACTATACTAAGAATTAGAATTAGCGATACTAATATATGCTAAGAATATATAGGCTAAGAATTAGCGATACTAATCGCAGTAAAAATTTTCGCCGGTAAATGGCATCACCATGTCCAAAATAGGGTACGTTTACAGATTTAATTTTTTCACTGCTAGATGATAGTAGTGTTTAGTGGCCCGCCAATTGGTCAATTGTTTAAGGGGATATCCTGAATTAAAACGTCAAAAAATCGTTTTCTTTTTATTGCTTAAATCGATAGATAAACTATCTAAGAATATGTTTACAAAGTGACAGAGGCCAATTCTAAATATTTCTAAGAATATAAAGCTGAAAGCAGACGAGCGTCGAGCAGGTATGCGAGCGTTCGCCATTCTGACTTTCTATTCGGAATTTCATACTTGAAAAAGAATGAAGGGTCGTTCAATACAATAGTTATCACTTATGGTTGTATCCAGTTATGTATGATTCATTTAGTGTACATGGCTTTATCTAGTAGTTTGTAGCATCAGCGGTTAGTTTTTTTCAAATTCTTGACGCATATAAATCATAAGAATAACATGTCAAGTTATCCAAAAGGTACAAAATCATCCTCTCAACGATCTTCGAGACTGCGTAAGCGTCGATTCCATGGAAATCAATTCGTTAAAATAACAGACAATAAAGAGTTGGATACAAGCAGTAGCGCGAAAAAATTATCTACGACGAGCAGCGAAGATATAATTATAAATCCATTTCATTGCTATAGAATCATTGAATTTTTCACAGTTTTTCAAGCAATTGCTGATTTTGTGATCTGCGCATCATGCAAACAAAAAATAAAATTTGAAGAATGCGGACATCGCGGCTTAGGCTTCAAAATTAGATTATCGTGTATGTGCGGTCGGCGTGAAATTAATTCAGGTCCGTTAATAAACACCGGTTATGAAATAAATAGACGAATCGTGTTTGTTATGCGACTACTTGGTATTGGACAAAATGGCATCAATGTATTTTGTGGACTCATGGACCTATGCCAAGGGTTAGCGAAAACATCGTACGATAACATAGTCCAGCACATTCACTCGGCATCGAAATCGATGTTCAATAAAGTCACTGAGAAAGCTGTCAAAGAAGAGCGAGGAAAGAATGCCGGGAACGGGAACATTGAAAATCATTTGAAAGTGTCTGGCGATGCATCCTGGAAAAAACGTGGCTTCACTGCATTATACGGTGTAACAAGTCTCATTGGACACTACAGTGTTAAAGTAATCGACCTTATCGTAAAAAGTGCATACTGCCACAGCTGTACTCTAAAGAAGAAATCACTAGACGACGACGAATTTGAAAAATGGTACGAAACTCACGCAGAATCATGCTCCTCAAATCACCAAGGTTCAGCTGGGAAGATGAAGGTGGATTCTATCACAGAAATGTTTTTAAGATCTGACGAAAAATTTGGAGTAAAATATACAAATTACATGGGCGACGGTGATTCAAAAACTTTTGAAGGTATTTTGAAGATAAATCCGTACGGTGATGATTGTCCTGTTATAAAAAATGAGTGCGTGGGGCACGTACAAAAACGCATTCAAAATTCCAATAAGTCGTTCAACTCAACAATTTGGCTCATCACTCCAAAACACTTCAATTCGGGTCAAAAAATCGTTGAAATTGCTGCCTACATGGCTGCAGGTATGTTCAACGAAGGGTATTCAGCGATTTTGAGTGTCATGCAGTTGCTTAATTTGAGTATAGGCAAGCAATGCAAAATGTTTGCTGATATCGCTGACACACAACGGTTCGAGAGACAGAACAAGCGCCAGGCATTTAGTAGTAAAGAGGCTGGTACAGCTCGTAGACTCGATCAAATGCATCAAAATGAGGCTTTTGAAGAAGTAGAAGGAATGTTATATGGACCATGAATAGCTGATTAGCAGCTTATCAACGTAAGTAACTAAAAATTGATATTTTTTCCTATTGAAAACTTAACCTAAACCTAAAACTAAACTAAACCTAAAAAAACGAAACGACTTCATTAATTGAATCAAAATGTTTTTTCTTCAGTATTAAATTCTCTTCTAAGTGAACTAAAAATGTTCGTTAAAAAGTTTGTTTAAATAATTGTTATAGCACCTTAAAATTTATTAAAAAAAAAACCACTGTTTTAAACCCGCCAAAATTTTTAATTTCACATTTTTTTCTGCCTTTTTTTAGTTCACCCAGAAGAAAAATATATAATAATTTAATCCTTTTTTGGTTTTTTGTTTCAGTCAAGAATTACGAGGTGGACTTTTCCCGCCGATTGAAGACTGCAGCGACAAGACGCCCATGAAATAGGTTTAGAAATCTGTTATAATTTTTTTTTACTTTAAAAAAAATATTTTTGTATTCGTTAAATATATATAAAATTCAATAACTTCATTTCTTTCTTTCCCTTCAAAAAAAAAAAAAAAAAAAAATCACAATGAAACAAAACAACAAAGAGCTGTTTTAGAACAGAGATTATTTAAATAAAATTAATTTCAATTAATTCCATAGGTTCTAAACATCCGCTTGAGCTCTCGTAAGTTAGAAAATTCTGCCTAGGAATCGAGAAGTTTGTTCATTTTGCTGTTAATTCAAAATAATTAATTCCACATGTATATACATTTCAAGCGCAAATATTTTAAGATTAAATGTTGAGAACGGTATGTTTACTAATCTCGGTGAATTTGTTTTTTTATGCTCTACAAGGATAATGAAAGATAAATACATGGTCCCATTAAAAAAAATGGCAATGAACTTGAAATCTTATGAAACAATGATCATGGATAAATAATATTCACACCATTGCACGTGTTCCTTGAGATACTGTAAATTTATCCAGGGAAGTGTTTTCATATAACAATAAATAAGGTAGATATCTGGGTGATTCCATGTAGCTGAACTAGTGTGTGTTATAATTTTATAATATAATATAAATAAAATTTGTTGATGCAGACAATGTTTCTGTTTTTATTCATTTCATAAATAAAAGTTCTGTACACAGTACATAAAATATCAACTACATTATATGATTGTCTTTTTGGTCTAATAGATTAGATCATAATAAATAAACAAAAAGTTATTTTTTTCAAATATCTTTTTTTGCTAAAAAGAAAGTATATATTTAATTATATAAATTTTAATTTAAAATTATTCTAATTTTAAAATTTGATCTATATCAGAATCTAAATCTGATATCTCTGATATAGATTCTGCATGTAAGGTATTAGGCATTTTATCTCTTAAATTACGCGGTGCTGGTTGTGGTAGAGAATCATTCATTTCTTTAGAATTAGTTACAGATGCTTGGAATGGATTTACTAAAAGAGAACTTATACTAGTAGAATTTATTTGTTCGTTGCTCTTAATTTGATTCTCTTTATTTTGCATGTATGTTGAAGAAAATATTGTTTCAACTGATCCTACAGGCTTTTGTCTTACCATATTTAGCTGAAAGAAAATACGTATAGTTTAATATCATTAAACACAACAAATTTTGTAATACCTGGCCTTCTTACCTGTGCTTCAAGCTTTTTTGATATTTCCGCAATTTTATCACTTTGTGCAGTCCTTAATACAATATTACTTGAACCTTTATAATCTTCTGATTGAGACAAATGTTTTTGCTTGTCAAACATACTACATGAATGCAAAATTAAAATTATTTGTAAGTAAAATTATTTGTAATTAAAATTACTATAGTGCTATATTATTTATTTCCTACATGGAGCATAGATAATTTACGCACCTCGAAGAATTCCAATTACTCTCATTTAACTCCTCTTTGTCTGTAACATCATCGGAAGATGATTTTATACTTTCATTATTAGTTAAATCAAAAATAACTTTTTTTTTTGTCAAACTACTTGCTGAACCAGTTGTAGATTTTAGAACACTTTTATTATGTTTTGGAGATATGAAAATACTTTGTAGATCCTGTTGCATATTTGAATTATCTATACTACTGTTTTCAATAGATTTGTTATTAGCTAAATCTTTATCATTTGGTATTATCTTAAGAGTTTCAAGAGTAAATAAAGATTTCATTTTGTTGAAAGAATCTCTTCTTATTGAAGTCTCTTGAGAATTTGTTGTATGTTGTATATTTTCCGAAGATTTTGAATTGGGAGAAAGTTGTAATAATTTTTCTATACTTTTGTAATTTGCAATTTTTGTAGTTTTTGTAGGCATTGATTCATTTTCGAGTATATTTCTAGCAAAATCCTTATCTTCTGGTATAGAATGAAATTTATTTGATGTTGTTGCTTGCCCTAAAAAAAAATTATTGGAGTTATTTCTTTTCAGAGAAATTTATTCATATATGAATAATAGTAATTACCAGGATCATGTTGATGATTAAGGTCTTCCGCAACCATTGATTTGACAGTGATTATTGGTTTATGTAGAGGTGAGTTTTTAAATTGTTTCACATTTTCAGTAACCTTTTTCTTCTTAGATATTTTATTAAGAACTTCTTCAATTATCCTTAATTTAATCTGATGATATTTTGGAGTCTTCTGTGTTAAATTAAAAAAAAATAATGTTAATTTTTTCACATAACAAATTTACATAAAAAATTTAATACGCATTTGTCTTACTTTTGCNTTTTTAGGTAAATATGTTTTATGTTCATGTGATGGAGAGTTATTGTGAATTGCAGTAACACTTTCTGTGCTTGAGTCAGAAACAGATGATTCTGAATTTGATGCAAATGATACATTGTCCTCTAAGGATTCTGATGTTTTCGTATTTTTAATGTTAGATAAAAACTCATTAGATATGCTTTTATTAAAAATATCCTGCAGCTTACTTGTATTAGGTTCATCACTTTTTATAATTACGCGATTATATTTTGTGAGTTCATAATTATTTCCTTTTTCAGGCACTGAAATTTCTGTGTCTGAAATATTACTTGAACTATAATACTCTAAATCCTTTTCAATAGTTTTCACAGGATCAAATATTGTATTAGTTGTATTTTTTATATCTTTTTGCTTAATATTTCTTTTATTTTCATGCATAGTGGATTTGTTTCTGGAATTCGAAACTTTCTTTAAATGAGTATTTTCTACTGTTAATGGAAGCACTTTACTTGATAAACTTGAACTTATTGTAGTGTCTATCACACTATTTCCAACAGCAATCTGCTCAGTTTTTGTATTTGTGCCATTTTGTTTTGAATTAGTTTCATCTGAGGCTTTTAAAATTTCATTAAGTTTGTCTAATATTATAGGTGGACTACGTCTTCTCAGTGAATTATTTTCAAAATCTTTATTTTTTTCATTCAATTGTGAAACATTTATTTCTTGTGATAGAGATTGTAATTGTTTGCTTTGTTCCAATAAGATATCCAACTGATTCGCAGTTTGGCGTTCTAAATTGTTAACTTTTGCTTCATACTTGGCTTTCATATCATCAGCTGCACTTTGTGTTAATTTTAATTCTGCGATAAGCCTCTCAACATCTTTTTGATGTTGATTCTCCAAATGTTCTATTTTTGATTTCCAATAATTTTCCTGAGCTTGTAATTTTGCATGCATGCTCTCTATATCTGGAGTAAGCTGTAAAATGTTTACAGAACAAATTAATAAAATTCATTTCATGAAAAGTATATTTTACTTACCTTGTCAAGTAATTGATTCTTTAGTTTTTGAAATTCTTTCTCTTGCTGATTTATTAATGTTTGGACGTTTGTTTCAGATGTGTGTTCATGCATGGTTTTTTCCTTTTGCCTTAAATTCTGTTGAAATATTGATGTGTATATACATATACACATATATATGAATATTTATATTATCATTTAAATCATTAGTAAGAAGTTTCCAAATTTATTTACTTTATACATACATGTATTTCATCAAAAAGCATGGTCTTCAAATTTTTTATTTCTTCTTGATATTCTTTATACTCTGAATGTTCTTTAGATTTGTTACTATTATATTTAAAATTTTCATTTTCACTCTCAGCTTGTCTTCTATTATAACTTAATATTTTTTTCTCTGGAATCCTTTCAGACTCATTCCTTATCACCTTTTCTGTTTCATTTAATCTTTCTTTTAAATTCTTTATTTCATTATGCAACTTCTCAGTTTCACTGCGATAGTGCTCATGTATGGGAGAAGCAGGCATGTATAACTCTGATGCATAAGCATGACGACGTATAATATGTGCACTTACAAACATAGGAGATATAAAAGATTTTGGACAATGTGGACACTAAAAAAATAAAATAGTTTAATAAAATTTTTGCACAATTAAAACTAGTACTTTTCTGTGGACGAAATGTTATTACAAAAATTATTTCAACAAGAACAATTAATACATATTCATAATTTTATTACTTTGTAAATTTCGCCATTAGTATCTCCAATTTTAGTTTCTATTAATTTACTTTTTTCTTTTACTTTCTCTTTCATATGTTTCACTACTTCTTCTAAAGCAGTTATTTCTTTTTTCAATTTAACATTTTCTTCAATTTTTGATCTTAGTTCATCTTTTAGTATAATTACACTATGATCTAAATATTGTTTACAATATAATAAATATTCAACTGCTAACTGTGCAAGACAAAAGAGTTTTACAAAGTTGGGATCTAAGATTTTAACATCGTATTCACTTTCTAAACAATAATCTATTACATTATTTATATTATCATCAATGGAATGGAAATCTCTTTCTCTTATAATTCGATCTATATCTATGTTACCTAGAATATAAGGGAATTTTAAGTATGGATTAAATATATCTGTTTACAAATCATAATGTTAAAGAATACATTTGTTATACTGCATACTTATACGATTCCAATCTACACGTGTTCTGGATCTATGCATATTGAAATAAAATCCAGATTCTTTTGCTAATTTTGGAAAATCATGACACCATTTGGTGCCAATACGAAATGAAAATGCCATTACTGCATTTACAAATCTGTTGATGCCTATTCATACATTATTTCTAGCTACTATTTCATAACTATTAATTAATTATAAATATAATATTATAAAAAGCGGTAAATGCAAATTGTGTTATTAACTTCATGATTCTGGTATTTACAAATATATAACACTATTTATTGTTTTTATACATCTTGGAAGTTAGAAGAAAACATAAACAAAATTTAACAGATATGATATATCTAGAGAGTACTCTCTATTTCAATTATGTCTATAGATTTCATTCATTTGTATATCAAATTTTTTTATTGGGATTTAATTTAAGAACGTGTGGAATGAGTCAAATATTCAAATAAAATATTTAAATAAAATTATTTTTTAAACAATTTCATAAACAAATCTTAATAAATTATTTGTATATCTAAACAATTTTAGATTGACAAATTTAGGAATTAAATAAATATTGAGTGGAATATATAATTTATTTAAAAAAATGGGAAATGGTCGAAGAAATATCATACATAAAACATAATGTTTGATTTCCATGTACTTGAGAAATTCATATATGTTTTATCAAGAAATAAATTAATTTAATTAAATAATTGGAGAAAGCTATATTTTAAAAAGTTAGATTACTGATCTAAAAAGGTGAAAAAAAAGGCAAATAATACATAGAATATGATATATAATTGATTGTTAATTGTAGAAAAATATTTGATTGGTTTGTTCAGGTTTCTTTAGTGTTTGTGATTCTCTGTGTTTCGTGATTACGCTCTTCTTCGACTGGTACCACCATCTTGTTTATTTCATCAATGAAGAGAGTGTAAGACTTAAAAGACGATTAGAAATTTTTTAAAGTGGTTTTTATTTGTGTCTTGAAAACAATAAATTGTAACAAAAGCTGTGAATATGTCTCACGGTGGTAGAAATGAATGTAGAATTTACGTGGGCAATTTACCCCCTGATATAAGAACGAAAGACATTCAAGACCTTTTCTACAAGTTCGGTAAAGTTATTTTCGTTGATTTAAAAAATCGCAGAGGACCACCATTCGCTTTCGTTGAATTCGATGATCCAAGGTACTTTCCATAACTTACGATTCTATAAAAAATTTTTTATTTTTTAGATGTAGTTATACAATACTGGATTGTTCCGTAATATATATCCTTATTGTTCTATAATACTTTTTTTTTCATTAAATGAGAAAATATCTTCGTTTGAAAATTCCAAGTTTGTAATTTTATTAAGTTAGAAATGATTAATTTTATATTAAGAAATATATGATTTTTATTATATATGTGAGACTTGATGTTGACATCTTAATGTTACATAAAAATTATACAAGAATTGTTACTATAAGTAATTTCTTTCAGAGATGCTGAAGATGCAGTACATGCAAGAGATGGATATGATTATGATGGTTATAGACTACGTGTTGAGTTTCCAAGAGGTGGTGGTCCCAGTAATAATTTTCGTGGTGGTCGTGGAGCAGGAGACAGTGGAAGAGGTCGAGGTGAAATGAGTAACTCTCGAGGACGTGGCCCACCTGCTAGAAGGTCTCAATACAGGGTCCTTGTTACTGGTTTACCTCCTTCTGGTAGTTGGCAAGATTTAAAGGATCATATGCGTGAAGCTGGTGATGTGTGCTTTGCTGATGTTTATAAAGATGGTACTGGAGTTGTTGAATTCTTACGGTATGAAGATATGAAGTATGCTGTGAAGAAGTTAGATGATTCAAGATTTAGGTCTCATGAGGTATAACGATACCATTGTCCTTAACTCTTTGCGCTCAACGATTTTTTCAGTTGGACAAAGTAGCAACTTGAAATGATATTGCGCATGTGTAACAAGTGTCTTATAGATAACATAAAATGGTCTTACTAAAATGGTCTACAAATTAACACGTTGACGCCGGCGCCGATATTCAGGGTTTTCTCTGTGAGGTGGTGCCCAAATGCATGGTTTGCTTCGTGGGACGGCGCAGTGTCAGATTAGACTGTTCAACATGATTGCAATTTTTCAACTTTGACCTCAATTTATAGCAAAATTACAAAAGCTATACGATTCCTGTTGGGTTCAATGAATTCCATTGACTTCAATTAATATATTGATATACAATAGTTTGGCAATATCAATTTGTATATATCTGTAAAGCTGACAGGATCAGCTTTGGCCCTAATTTTGAAGTACTCTTTTCGATTTTTCTCGAAAAGTAGAGGTCTGACGCGAATTCTGACCATCGCACGCAATTCTGTGAACATTTTTCTATAAGAAACGTTCATAGCGCGAATCAAAAAATTTTTCCATTCTGTACAGTAAAAAAAAATAGTTGTGCATGTTCGTCGGAGAACGACGGCGCGCGTAAGGAACATACACAACGAAAATAGTGTTAGGTTACGTTATATTTTTAAAATGGACTGACAAAAGGCCAGTATGTATGCTACCTACTTCCAAAAATTACAGGTGTGTTATTGTTCAGGGGAAAAAATTATTGATCACCTTTTAAGTACAGTGAATCCCCACAGAGAAGAAATGCCAAGTGAAAATGAAGTACTACCCAAAAAACATTCAATTACATACAAAAAAGTAACAACATATTGTGATCGTTGTAAGGACCAGCTGGCACTCTGTCTAACATGTTTTAAAAAATTGCATAAAAAAAGGAAATAATTATGTTGTTTATAATATTGAATTGTTATGTTTTTACTATTGAATTTTTGTTTATAATGTTGAGATAAAATAACATAAACCTATTTTATACTATCTATTTTGTGACATACAAGTGCGACCCACCGAGATGCCCGCCGCCTCATGGAACAGACTCGTGTGACTCGGTGATGCACGCCGCGATGCAAATTTAATGTGATGATAGTGTCTTCTCCCCTATCTGTTTTGTAGCATAATTGTCTGTTTCAGTTGTTATTTGATTTATTAATTTGTTGATAAAAAATATCTTAAAAATCTAACAGTTCAACATTTGAGGAAAATTTGCAGCCCTGCAGGTTCGGCAGCTATGAATTTTATTCTCGGTGGTATTTCGCTAGATTTTTCACAAGATGTCCATTCTGAATTATTAGAATCTTGTGGGGCATTACTGTCACTTTCGGATTCACTATCTATTATTCTAATTTTTCAATTTCTTACACCTAATACTATGTCACTATCTCCATCACTGCTTTCATTTTCTCTATCAATAATTCCTTCATGAATACAATCGATCTCTTTTCTCAACAGTTCAAAATTAAATTCATTTTCATTTGAGCTAATTTCATTTCCAAAATCCATATTTTTTATGGCTTCTAAACTATAATACTTTTGTCTGATCGTCGAATCCGAACTAATGTTGGAGACGTTGTCAGAATTACAGTTTCGGAGGAATTTGAGATGAAATATTTTACCTCCATTTTAAAGTGTGACACTTTACACTTCTTAATAAAGAACATAAAGAGCTAAGGAACCTATTTACGACCCAATACTGTATTCTCATCAATTAGAGATGTCGAAATCTAGAATAAACAGAGGCTGTCGCTTTTCACTTGCCTCTCGAGTTACCGCATGTAACGCCGTGGCGACTGAGAATCGCTTCTTGAGCGCAAAGGGTTAATATTTTTTGCTTTTGTACACTATTTTTACATGACTTTATTTTTGTTTATAGGGTGAAGTAGCTTATATTCGAGTGAAAGAAGATCATAACAGTGGCGATAGGGGACGTAGTGAAGATAGGGAGAGAGGTCGGAGTCATTCTCGAAGCTATAGCCCACGGCGTCGTGGTTCACCTACCTATTCACCATTGCGACGTAATTACTCGCGATCAAGATCTCGTTCCAGATCTCGTTCATACGACTAGTGTGTACGTATATGTTTCACATGGTAATATAAGTAAAGGCTTATCAATATTTGCTTTACCATGTTTCATTATTACTGATTTGAATTTCACTTAAAGACACCTTCCAATCCAAACCAATTTTGTACAAATTACAAAATTATTCCTGTGTTGCTTGAATTTAATAATTGTATTATACCTAATGTATAGTTAGAGCACGGTTCATTTTACATATACTAAAACTGTTTTATCAAAGACCTTGTTGCTATCAATTCAAAGATTTCTAACTTGTGTAAACCTGAAAGAGTAGATTTTTCAACAGTAAATATTAACATCAAGTTTTATCTTAATTTTTTGTCTTGAAAAAGGGGAATCGTGCTCATATTAATTGCATATTACTGTTCAAGATATACTAATTAGAGTTACTTTTATGTTTAAAAATACATTCCTTTATATTTTGCAATTTGTTTTGACACTACAACTATATTTAAAATATGTAACAATTTTGAAATATTACAAATGAGAATCTAAGAGGAAGTAACTCATATTATTTCAGTGATTTAATAAATGTTCACATTGGTGAATATTATTTGTTGTACAGCTGCCAATATAATCTATGTTCAATGTGAATGCCTTCATTTATTGATTTAACACATGATCATTCACATTGTACTGTATGATTTTACCATTGGTAGCTCTACTATAAAACTTGATGTGAACATAGCCTTTGTTTTTTCACATTTATTTAATCACATTTGCAGTGATAAATACAGCACATTTTTAGCATATATAACATGAAATTTTTTTAAGCTTCTAATGCTGAATGCTTATCATATAAGTTCATAAAGCTAACATTTTTCTTATTGTTAACAGCTGAAAATTATTGTGCATATAAATTAAAATGCTAAATAATAGATAATGAGGAAATCGTATATATTTTTAACATGCATATATGTTATGCAAGATAAAATACAGTATATTGCATAATGGATATTGTATTCAATACTTGATCAAAACATTTTTTACTGTAATTATTTGCTATAAGAATTCTAAGATTCTTTTTTTTCACCATATATAATTCCATTTGATATTTATTGTCCTATAAATTTTATGAATTTGGATTTTAAAACATTAATTTAATGAAATATATTAAAAGGAATTATTGAAGACTATAAATTCTTACAAACAATTAATGTATGTATAAATACATTAAAGTTGTCTACACGGCTCGTCGTCGTTTAAGTTACCACGCAAATTTAAGTACGATAATTTTGGCTATCTAGTGATGACAATACAAAATATTATATGTGCTGAAAATATAACACATAATACGTAGATAATGTAATACATCGATACTCGTCAACGGATAGTGCATATAGGACATAATATTTGATAAATATAAGTAAAAGATTTATTTTTTACTAATAGATTAATATTCATATGACCAATTTGCTTTGGGGAAAGCTGACATATATATATATTTATTATGCACTGATATTGTTCATTCGGTATAATAATTAGTTTAAAATGTCTTATGTATTTGAGTGTTCTTTAACGACGATCATTGGGCCATTTGTTTGGTTTGATAAAAAGAACTGTGTGTTATGTATCACCTTAAAGTGAAAAATCAAACAATTCATACTGAAATTATTATTAAGGCTATAACAATATGTTTGTTACAATTATTTGGATGTTTGTGAAATATGGAATTAAATTTTAAGTTATACACGACATATCTGGAGAGAAATGTGTTTTTATGATGAAATGAGTCATTTGGAAATTTGTTACACATTTCTCGTTTAACGTTTTCCTTTTAAAGATTACACAGACAAATTCTTGAAATTTTGCTATACATGCCTAAACTATAGAATTTTCAACCATAAATTAAAGATGTTGAAGGAAAACAATGATTTCGTGTATTCTTGAGAACATTATTATTGCAAATTAATCCTGTGATTTTTGTTTCCTTTTTACATTATTTACATTCATCCACTAAATATAAAAATGTAAAAATTTAAATTTAATGTAAACAAATATGCATTGTTTTGTATAGTATTTGCTCAATTTATAAAACATTATTCAAATATTGTAAGTCACAGGGATTACATTTGCAGTGATAAATTTTATATATAATATTAATGCATATTGTATAAGGGACTAATGTATTTTTTCTTCTTTTGTATATTGGATTGGATTGTAACACAATGAATGAAAAACTGAAATCGACACGATCTTACTTCTTGGATGGATATAATACACATTCGCTTGACGGTGGGATGAGATGGAATGCGTTTTGGATGGATTTATGTATGGAGCATATATTATAAAAAAGGATTAAGAGAATGCAAAAATAATGAGGCATTAAGGATACTTTCAAGAGGAAATTCAGGATCAGGAATTCAGGAAAGGAATTGGATGAAAGACACAATCCGTTTCATTCAAGGATTCTCAATTAGCTGGATTTTCATCAGAAAACGTTGGCAAATCCATTACAAGGATTCAATATATTTTTCTCTTTCGAATCGTTAAACAAACGTAAAAAAAATTATTTAATCGTGACATAGCAGTGCTTCTGCGTTGACAAACTAAACGGAAAAAAGATAATAATACCGTAATTGAAAAACGCAGAATGAACATCTTCGACATATTACGTGGTTGTAGTATAGATTTCTTAATCGTTTCAGTGTTTCAGTTCTATCACAATTACGCGTACATAAAGCGAGAAAGAAAGAGAGTGATTTTCGTAATTTTTTTATTACGTTCTGTACGATCTAAAAATGAGCAAACAAACTGGTAATGGAATGTCAACATTGCAAAAGTTTTATTTTATATGAAAGTACTCGCTTATAGCTTCGTATGTCAGATGTTCGTAAGTCGAGAATTATTTTTATCATTACCGACATGATAACTTTGATTCTCATCGTCAAAGAGAAACTCTATTAACCAGAAATATATCATAATTCTCACCCATCGGCGTTCAGTGATCGATGATTCGCGAAAACTTACACGGAAAGAATATAAGACTTGGTGACTGGTTCAACGCGAGAAAATCGATACGGTTGAGAAATTTTCCTCGTTTCTTGTTCGACTTGTGCAATATAAGCATTAGCATAGGCGGTATACCATATCGAACTATCTAACTCCGTGATTAGCGTTCCTCAGGATCGTGGAGAACGAACAAGTGGTCCTCTGAGAAAAAATTCGCGTTGCAAAAAATAGTGTGTTCTCACGGGTTTGCCTTCTACCTCGTGATCGAAAATCGTCCGATTGCTCTTCCTCTCGGTCATTTCGATTTTTTTATTGCACATTTCGATTGATCGTGACACCGTGTGTATATACAATTTGTATACGTGTGCTACATATGTATAGTAAGAACTTCACCTCGTTCGTCGGGACTTGATGCGCGGTGCAAGAGGATATTAACGTTTGGGTTGGAAAATAAGACGAATACTTCATCTTATAACAAGAACCTGGCTCTTCCTAGTTGTAGAGGATCTTCCGGGACGAAAACAAAAAATAAATGATAAAACAGAAAGACAGGATTCGGCTGAGATACGGTGTGTTGGATTAGGATGCTGACAGGATATAAAGTTAGTGTTCATGATGGATATTTTGGATAAACGGATAAATTGGCTGGAAATATTCCACTTGGATTCTATAAATAAACGGATTACTTGGATCTTTTGACCGGACAGAATATATACGCCGTGTTCATGCCGTTTGGATGGAGTTGGATTATCGAAATGTCGATAAATTATATAAAAAAAAGAAAGCAAAACTTGTGGCTGCGCTCGTTTATACGTCAAATAGGTTTCATGGATTCTAATCGCCTAGGTCAGATACGGGATTTGGACTTGCACTTGTCGGGATCAATACAGGAATTAAAAAAAAGTATATATAAATAATAAATAAAAATAGTCGGATATCTCATTTTTCGGATAACACACGGATGATCGAAAACGGATGATTCGCACACACTCGCTGTAAGGTATTTGTTCAAGTTTAATATCTCTGACGTTCCTTCGATATATATATATATATATACATTTGTTCTGCATGCAATTCTTCTAAACGATACCAAAAATGTCCTGTCAAAGAATCAGAAAAATGATATTAGAGAGATCCACCTTTTTGAGAGACTAACTTAAAATGTGTGTAACAGATATAATATTTCGTCTGTTTGAAAGATTTGTTTTAGTGTGGTTACATTAATCATTCATCACCATCCTTATGTTCAGCTTACACACCTATATACGTATATAGACACAGATATTTTTCAATCCTGAAAACAGAAGTTTCTCTCACAAAATTATTGACAAGAGTGAATGTCCGTTTCCTGATAGTAGTATTAATTATTCCTTAATAGTTACCCAGTCACCCTGTTCAATTAGAGACCTTCGCATTTACGTTTGTTACTTCACGACGATAAGAGGAATTTTATAAAACTCCTGATCGTCAATATCTGTTTCAGGAAGCAGGAATAAAAGATGTTTGATTGTTTTATTACTGATAGTGTTTCTGGATATATCCTGAATTCCTTTCCTCAACTAATGTTTATTGTTAAAAAAGTAATATATTTTTATAATTTAGTACACAACTAATATTGATCGACCTTACGCTTCTTTTCATGTATTTGTACAAGGAAGCAAGAGGGAAATATACGTGAGTATGGATTCACCCTCTTTCGCGAATTATTTTCTTCTAAAGTTCAAATGAAATACATGATATTAAAAACATGATATTACAAGTTTAATAATAGCAAAAAATATATTTTCTAATAAGAAAGTATACTTTTTTATGTTAAAAAAGAATATTTTATTTAAATATTTGTTACGCATAATAAAAATCGATTGGTACTAACAAAGTGTGAAGAAATGTTTCTCAATGTCTATAGTAACAAGGAAATTTAGGTAAGTAATACGAAAAAGAAGGAAATGTGATATTATTAATCTATTGTTAGTTCTGTTCAGATGATCCATCAAGGATCAATAGGAGAGCAGAGTTCCGCTGCTTGGATTTATGAAGTAATCATTTCGTAAGATCGGTTGTATCTAATATTATTGCAATTAATATTTGTTACAAATATTCTACATATATTAGATATATATATATATATCTAATACATTTGATTTTATTATTTCATAAATATAATTTTTTTTTCTTATCATATATCTTTTCATATATTTGTTACGCGATCAATGAATAAATTATTTTTCTTCTTGATTCTGAGTTGTTTGTAACAGCCTTTGATCAATACAAATATCTTATAAAGCAATATTAAACTTTATGAAGAACAACTGATTGATATATATGTATATATTGCAAAAATTTTTATTTATTATATTTACAAGTGTTAATTATCATGTTTTACATTAAACAGTTAGTAAAATAATCGATATGATATCTTTCTTTTACATCGCTTCACGGATTGGTGAGACAACTATTTCTTTGATGAGTACTGAGTCAGGAGATTGTAACGCGAAGAGAACACAATCAGACACATCTTTGGGTTTCAAAGCCATACAAGGATTTTCCTTTAACCATTGAGCAGTCATCTCACTCTCCACCAAACCAGGACAAATTGACTATGATAAAAAAGCACATACAGTAATCATCAAGAATAGAATTTCAAAGATAGTAACTCCAGAAGCAAGAATAAACATAGTAGAACACTTACAATGACTTTGATGTTAGATTCAAGTTGTGCTAATTCAGATCTAAGGCTTTCTGTCAAGAAATTCAAAGCAAATTTGCTGGCTATGTAAGCTGGGGATATTGGACGGTCACAATTAATTGGTGCTTTCAGCCAAGAAGCATCATTGATGTTTACAATAATACCATCGTCAATTCCTGTAGAACAAAACAATAAGAGAATACAACAAATTTGCATCTTGGACACTGAAGCATACTTCTTACATTTAGAACTTTCTTACATTTTAAAAATACCTACCCTTCTTCTTCATTAACTTCAGAGCTTCCTTGGACATCCAAGTCAATCCAAGGAAGTTTACATCAAACATTTTTTTCCAGTCTTCCATTTCACCAGACTGTAGTGAGATATCTATGTTATTAGCAGCGTTATTGATGAGGATGTTTATGGCTCCTAAATTCTTTTCAACCCATTCCAAAACACGCTGGATGTCATTCTGATTGGAAAGGTCACACTGTAGGGGAAACAGTTTTCCAGGTTTCGACTTTAGTTCCTCAGCAAGTGCCTGTTTAGAATTAGGGTTAATAACATTTAAATTCTATAGAATTATTCTATAAATAAAATCGTAAAGATACAAAAGAAAAGAAACTGTTTTAAATCTACGTTTTTCTAAATGAAACATTTTGCGATCTATGTAAAATTAAACAACACTATTGAACATTGAAGATATGATCATGGACCACAGTACTTGTATGTAGAAGAGGGCAAAAATGCTGAATAGAATGAAGAGTGAAGTTGCCTTAAATCTACTAACAATAAATAGGTGATGAAATATTTTTGAAGCTCACAATGAGTAATGAAGATGACTCTTTTTTTCTAGTAATGAAATTTTATTTATTATGTAGTTGCATTACTTGTTATTTGTTCAAAGAATAATTTTTACAAGAAACATACCTTTACTTTGTCAACCTGTGAGGCAATGCCAATAACTTTCATTCCTTTGCCAACCAGACATTCTGCTAGGCATTTGCCACTGCTAGAGTTGGCTCCAGTAATCAGAGCAACTTTGTCAGTCCAATATTGTTCCATGATGATGTGTTTGATTTGTGTGATTATACGAGAAAGAACCTTGGAATTGAAGTTACAAAATGTATCTGCATTTTAAAGCACTGGCGCCTCTTTTTATACCGAAGTAAAATTGTGGCCCAAGATTACCGAGGTCGCGTTAATCTTCAGACAGACAGAAATATATCAGTCAGCTTTTGTTCGACCATGGGTACTATATAGGTTGTTCTTATATTGACATTCGAAACGATATTGCATTATTTGCAGGAAACTGCAAATAAATAATAAATCATGCAGGATATTGATACTTTTATGATGGTAGACAGTTTATTACAGATAGGATGTGTTTTGATATAAGCACTTTCTTTGAGAAATAAATTTTGCGTAATTATCTGTAGTACTTAATTTCTTTTTTCTTTTAATATATATGAATTGGAAAAACAAAATATATGAATTTAAAAAATAACGGTGATCTTACGATAATGAAATAAAATTGTAAAATCAATTTTATATTAGAAATTTTAATAGTTTAGTTATAAAGAATAAGAAACATTATTATAGATATACAATATTATTTTATGTAATTTTTTTTTATTGACAGCATACAATTGCAGATACGATTTTAATTCTGTGTAAAGAAAATACATTAATGTGAATATTTTTTTTTAAATACGTGCTATGTGTTTACTATAATACAATCAAGGACACTGATAAAAGGAGATACAGGTATCTTCTTCAAGAGTAACGTTTTCAAAATATTGCATCAGATGAGTATTTTTAATATCGCTTCATTCTGTTTCATTAAATTCTCCGTAATTTATTAGCCTCGAAATAATACTTCCAAATCATTGAAATATTTTAAGTTTTGCCTTTCTTTAAAATTCTTTTAAAATATATCCATATAACAATATTTCTTAAGAAAATTGCATAAGGATTTTCAATGATCGCGGTAGCTTCCGAGTTGGTGCAAATCGATCGATAACACTTTCGATATCTCTATCGTTATACAAAGTTTGATATAGATCTGCGTTTATTTCTCGAACGAATCGCAAACTATCGGCTGCAATTTCACAGCTTCGTTTCTTTCGCATATTCTGTTTATTCTCGATCTGAAATAGGGCACGAGCTTTATAAAGAAAGATACGACCACGCTGTAAGCGTAATTCTTGCAATGGTATTTTATCTTCTTCGAGTATTTGAAGCGCTTGCGTAGCTATATCTATGGCCTGATTCGAATGTCCCTTATTTACCGCCATTTCTGCTTTATCGTTTAGAATATCGATTATTCGTTTTGTCAGATCAATCGTCTTTTGAGATACCGGATACTCCATCTCGCGTATCTTTTCGCGGCATTTTAAGTACGACTTTAGTGCCGTATCGATATCCTTATTTTTCAAAAAGTAATCGCCTAATAATATATACGATTCCGCAAAGTGTTTGGCTAAGTTACTTTTATATACAATTCGTACTGCTGCGTCGAATTTATCGTCCAACATGCATTGCATCGCCATATCGTATCTATAAATGGAGTGTTCGAAAGTTTTTAACGTTGTTTTGATACGGATAGATGTTCGATAGACTAGCAAGTTTGAATTCTACTTCCGATTGAGAGAACGTTGTATCGTTACGTATTGCGTGTTCTAATTTTTAAAAGTGTAAAATGTAAATTTAACGTGAAATATCTGTGATGATTTTTGGTAACAAGTCATTTAGATGGAGCTTTAAGGTAAATTGAAGAATAATACAATTAATATACTTTTGGTGAAAGAGAGATATTTCACAAGGTTATACAATTTTTCAGGTTTGGAAGTGGACAGTATTTGGTTTCCAAAATAGAAATTTGAGAAGATTTAAGGCGCCGAAACGTCTTCTTTTGCAGTTACAGGTTAATTTTTATCGATATAGTAATTACTATCAATACAGTAAAGAAAGAATGATATTTCCACTTTAGTGTAACTTTATACTTGTAAAAAGTTCTCTTGCACAGTTAAATTAATGTTATTTATAAAACCTTACGAGTTATAAAATAAATTCTTTTATATAACAGTAATAAATTTTGCAATAAAACAAATAAACTTTTATATGTTTATAGTAATTTTAAACGAATTACAAGCAATCTAATTGTTTTATTAGATGTAAAATAGTAAAATTGTGCAAAAAAATCTGTAACTCATTTTGTCATTTATTAATAGATTAAATACTATTAGTTAGTAATCTATCGTGAAAGAGAACCTAAAGTGTCAGCTAAAGTAGGTAAATCGATGTATTCATTTAATTGCTTCAAAAATGTTCTAATTTATGATCGAGTGGCGGATTCAGAGATATCGCTAGGGATTGATCGTCCCCCTCCCCCAAAAATAATAATATATACGAATATTATATTACATTCTGAAAAACTTTTTAGATATACAGGTATAATTAATGTGAATTCAATTAATTAGGCTATAATATCAAATAGAGATATTTAAATATAAATTACAAGAAGGTTAAAAAATGTACTTATGTAGAAAAGTACATTATGTAAAAATGAATTTCGTGCCTCTTCCAAAACATCCCTCTTTCAAGAACGGCTTCTGGATCCGTCACTGTTATGATCTCACTATTTTTATATTCTTTCCGTCAAGAATATGCATATATTTTATTAATATCAATATTTTCTATCATTAATATATATTAATATATACTATTATCGTATTTTATTTTTACCGTATTAAGTACCATTGTTTGATCAACTGATTCCTCGCTTCGCTAATAGAAATTTTTCCCATGAGCGATTTTTCCTTGTCTACTGTCGGTTCCATTAATTTGTAGAAATTGTCGCTGAGACTTTGTAACCAAAAATTTGCTTCTTCGAAACGACCAGATAATCGCAAGACTATCGCTTTTAGTAAATTGAATCCTGGATTGTATGGATTACAATCTAGTGCTTTTTCGACTACAATCAAAGCTTTGTCATAACAATTGTGCATGCACCATATGACGGTATATGCTGATAATGTGTGACCAGTACTAAATACCACCTGTGTATATATGATACAATAAATATATAATATATAACTTATAAATCAATTTATAAAACTTACAACAAAGAGGATATAAGTAATGGAATGCTTTTTAGTATATTAGTTTTTATAGTTTTCTATTATATTTTTTTATTTAGAATGATGTACAAGATCATTCTCAAAATTTGATCGATGATCAATTCAATAAAATAACAAACATAACAGTTTTATTACTTTTATATATTGAATGAGTCAGTTGGTGTAAATTATTGGAAACGATTTCACCGGGATCATGGAGGATCTAGCAGTCGGCTGTGCAGGTTGTGGTCATGCGGCTGTGGTCGCGGAGGAATTAGCGCGATTTGCGGTCTCCGTTCACGCTGCTTATTTTTCCGTGGAAGCCGGAGGTGCGGTTAGACACGAACTCTACCTCGGGTCTAAATCTTCGGATCATCAGCAGTCGTGAAGTCACTTCCGTGCGACCAAGTCCTCCTACCCTCCTTTGTCAACCTTATTTCTCATCTCAATTAAAGAAATTAAGAAAAGAAGTAAGAACAGAAAGGAAGAGAAAGAAGAGAATCAGGAAATTTTTTGGTTTTAATAATTGTTGTTTTTATAAGTATTACGACCTTTTTTCAAAGAAAACTTTGTTTTAATAAAGATCGTCAAAAATTTTTTGTGAAGCAAAGAAGAAAAGAAGAGAGAAAAAAGGAAAGAAATGGAAATAGTGGAAACATCAAAAGGTAAACCACTGGTCCTCTACAAGGGCTACCAATTTCGTCAGTACAGATGCAATGGGGAGGTAATAACGTGGCTATGTTTAAACGAAAAGACGTCCAGGTGTAAAGGTCGAATGGCCACAAGAAATGGAGAAATTTTGAAATTCATTGAACACACGTGTAAGCCTGACCTAGCTAAGTGTGAGGTGAAGAAGCACGTGGCTATAGCGCGGAAGAGAGCAAAAGAGGAAGTGCTGCCGATCGCTCAGATATACAATGAAGAAGTGGGACAACTGGTGAATAGGGGTTACGGATTTATTACCAATGTTCCGACTTATTCGTCCGTAAAAAGCTCCTTATATAGGCTGAGGCGTGGTAAGCGTGACGAGGACGAGTCGAATGATAGTAATAAGATAATAGTATTAACGAAGGAATAGTATTTTTCTAAGAATAATAGATATCCGAAGAATAATATTCTACAATCGCATAGGATCAGAGGATTTCATTGCTAATAGAATCTAATAAAAAATTGTGATTATTAGGGTATTACTAATATTCTTGAAAATTGGAAGGGAACTGAAATTTAATGTAATTCCAATGGACTAGATATAATTGTTCACTAATCTAATAAAAATTTATAAAGGTATTTAATATAAACAATATAAAAAAAAGAAGAGAAAAAAAGGAAAAAGAAATTGAACAATCTATAACGTTTAAACTGTCTGTATATGCATATATACATTGTGTTCATTAGCTTGGTATATGTATAATATGTATATTAATTAATGATTATTTGTATCTTTTGTAATTTGAAAAATAAATGTATTGTAGATAATTTAGTGACTATCAATAATTTTAGTGACTGTAATTAATTTAGATGTGTGTTTATATATTATCTTTATATCAGGTACATTCCATTACTTTTATCTTAGAATTGTTCAATTCATATCATCTTTATATCATTATATATTCATAATTAACTTAATTTAATATTAAGAAGATGCGAACTTGTAACAATTCTTTAGCTTTCTCATTATTCTTGTCAAGATTTAAAGCTTTTAGAAGCATGTGCCTAGCAATTCCCATCTGCTTTAAATGAATTTTATATTTTGCGTGCACGGCCAGCAAATTGGATGTCCTTATAGAATCGGTATTCAATATAAATTTGTTCCAATATCTCCGAAATATATCGTATTTGTGCAACTTAGGTATGATATCTAACAATTTATCCTATTTTAACACATGTAATATTAATATGCGAAAAAATTAATAACGATAGGGAATAAGATCGTATACTTGTATCTCTGTCATATCCATTTCGCGTGACTTAAACAGGTAGACTTGTTCATAATCGCCTAGAGCTTCTACTAATAAATTATTTTCGCTATACCAGTCTCCTCTTTTCATGTAGGCATCCATTAATTGCCTATTGTATATAGTTTCCATTCCTTCTTTCGATAGTGTATGATCGAATCTGGCCATCGACTTGGCATTTTCGTAGCTTTTGATGGCTTTCGTCCATTTTCCTTAAATCGAACAATTTTCGGTAATATTCGCGGCTTTTGTGCGTATTAGTGAATTTCTTTAAAGACATCTTTGCCTTGATAAAAGTTGCAAAGTAATTTTTCCGTTCTATTCGCGATTTTAGTGGCGAAAATGAATTTTTATTTAATAAAACGTTAGGAATCGCACTTTTAATTTCAAAAAGAGAGAAAGAAAATAGGAAAGAGAAATTCTTAGAGTAAATAGCCTTTAAAAGGTAGCCTTCAAAAAAAATTTCAATTTCTAAACAAGTTTTTTAAACAAATCTTTACAAGTTACGAGAAATTTCGCAGAATAATTAATTTAACTGCTGATTTTTATTAATTATCCATCAATAATGAAAATGATAGATACACATATAAAAATTCAATTGCAAAATAGAAATTAAATTTATATTTATTATATTATAATTTCAAAAACCTTCAATTAAATGTATATCTCCTTTCAGGGCATAAAATGCGTGAAAATTCGGGTCGTAAAGCAATCCTTTGCTGATTAAACGATTGACTTTCTTTAATTCTTCCTCTTTCTTCATAAGATTACTCGCTTCCTTGAACAAACGTTTCGCGCTCCGTATTTCCTGTCTTTTGGTAAGCGGTTTGTGATAGCTCCATAATTCTCGTAACTACTTCAATTATACATACATTTATAAACTTAGTATATTATTATAAACGTAGTATATTATTTATTCTATTCATCAAATTTTCAAATTTTTCGTAAAAATTTTCTGTTCACGAAAAAGTTTCATCTATATTAATTTTATATATGTATATTTTGTAATATTCACAGTAAGAGTCCTCAACTTGTGTTTTATTTGAATTTTTAAGGTACCCCAAGATGCTATCGATAAAATTTATGATTTCGCAATAAGATTAGCTTTCTATACAATTTTCGGCTGATAATTTAAAATATATGTATGGAAATTTTATCTTTGAAAAAATTCCTTTATTTAAAATAAAGGTTCGTCCCACTTTGATGGCCTCTCTAAAAGGGTTCTTATAACGTTCCTCCGGTGGTGCAAAAGCTTTCTTCTTTTCGGCAAGCTGAAATATCTCCATTTTGAGGGAACGTCGTTCGCAATTTGCAGATATTTAAATACAATACATGACACATAGGTTATATCATAATATCAATTGTTTTCATTGGATATAAGCGGGGAAAGAGAACTGGGGGACATAGAAGAATAGACAAAGACGTATCTCCACGAATTTCGCCATCTGACGCATAGACGTATCTCTTTTTTAAATATTGAAAATGTTCTCAATGATTGAGAATTGAAAAAAATAATATAAAAAATAATACAAACAATTTCTTAAGAAGAATGGTTAAATTTATTTTCAGAATAAAGGTTGGGTAAGTTTCATTTCGGTTTAATGTTGAAATATTAGCATCAGCGTTAAGGAATTATTTTTGCATTATATAGTAGTATATATAGTAGTACTAAAATACGAAGGTATTAGAATTTGTTAAGCGGAACATGAATTTCAATCAACAACAAAATTGTCATCTACATAAGTGTTAGAAAAGTTTCGATTGATAATACAATAAATTCTATTCTCTCTAAACGTTGTTATTCCTGTAACAATTATTTATGCCATAATCAATGTAACGAATAACTGAATAACTCTAACTATAGTGCAACTAATCCTGAATTGTATCGTATGTTCACTACCAAGACTCGCCTAAAGGTCGCAGAACAATATCTTGAACCTGGAAATACAATTTAAGAACAATATGAATTTTAATATACATTATATCCATAAAATAAATTGAAGATGAAGAATGCAAGATTTTTAAATAAGCATTTATTTTCAAGAAGATCGATTTCGAGTAATGATTTACGAACCACAACATGTGGAGCACATGTTAAAATGTATATTGCAGCTGAAGCGACGTCTTCAGGGTCCAATGTAGGGAACGATGCTAATGCTTCCTCGGAATACGTACTATAGGATACCATTAATTCCGTGCCCACTAATCCTGGACTAATTCCCTAGAATTTGCAGTAAAAAGGAAGTTAAGATATTCCGAATGTTTCCGGAAATTTTTGTTTTATTATTGCAATCATTTATAATTTTATTTTTCTGCGATATTTTTTTATATATTATTATTTATATAGAATAATTGGTCACCAACCGTGACCCTAATTTGGGTTCCTGTGAGTTCGTGTCGCAAAGTCTGTGCCAGAGCAGTGACGGCTCTCTTTGAAGCTGGATAAACAGAGAATCCAGGTATAAAAGGCACTCTTTCACCCGCGAGGCTGTTCACGTTTATAATGACACCCTCTCCCCCTGCTTCTCGCATCATACGAATTGCTTCTTTAGTGCAGAGGCACAATCCAAAAACGTTCACGTCGAAAACTGTATGCCAATCTTCTAGATTTCCATCTGTAGATTTAACGAAGCTATCAATCCGTTAATTAACGAATAATAATAATTAGGAAATTGTATTATTTTTGTTGATTATACTTAATATTCATAATTATAGTTTGAATAGATTTATATAGCAATTTTGTTAAATGGATAAAAAATTCCAAATTTAATACCGAAATTTTGAAAGTTAAATTGAGTACGCAACAAGAACATTGAAGAAGTTAGTTCAGAGACATAGAATTCTTAAATTCCATTTCTCGATTCATATCTAAATTCACTACGATATTGAATACGTTCAAGTTTAAGGAATTACCTATAAGAGAAGATTCTTTGGTTATTCCAGCATTGTTGACCAACACGCTCGCAGGCCCAAGATTTTCTTGCACCCATGCGAAAGCAGAGATCACGCTTTCTTCCTTCGATACGTCGCATTCGACGGCGTGTAGTTTCCCTGAACACTCTTCCAATCCTTGCTCCAGTTCCTTTATCTTTTCTACTCTTCTGGCAAGGCCAGCCACCACCATACCTTATAGAAATCAATTTATTAATTTTTAAATAATAATTTTCTTTTAATTTATGATTAGCTTCCAATTTATTTAATTTAGATTAGGTTTTATCTTTATGTTTTAGATTAGCTTATTTTACATTCCTAATGATTAATTTTTCAATTTCCTCAAGTCTCTAATCTCCGCATAAAAGTGCTAAAAGTTTCATTTGTTCTTCTTTCCTTAAACCCAGGATTAAACGTGAAACATATCGTTTACCAAAGGAATTTTGTAAGCATTTTCCGAAATTGTTAAAATATAATTATTTAATAATAATAATAAAAAGAACTGTGCAAGCTTACCATGACTGACTAATTGTTTGGCGATCGCAGCCCCGATTCCAGCACTCGCGCCCGTAACCACGGCCACCTTCCCTGCCCATCTGTCCATCTTCGCTATTTCACCTACAGATCACGACTGTTCGACGTAGCTCCAGTAATAAGATCGCTTATAAGTCTAGAAACCGATACGTAAAAAATAACGGCGGCTAAAAATCAATTGCGACTGGTTCAGCAGGAAATCCGATAGTCTCGTGGTAAACCATACCTAGCCTTCGGCTCGATATGTCCTCGGCAATTAATGTTGTTTGCGAGATTTCTGACATCCTGTCTGCGATCTATATTTCCATTCTCACACGATCTCCTCCTACTTATTCTTATAGAATAATATAATTTCATTAATGATATAAACATAATACAATACAATTAATATTGAAACACAGAGAAAATTTAGAGAGAAGGCGTCAAGCTTTTATTTATTGAGAGAATCTGATTTTAATAGTTTTAGTATACTCCTAAGTTCTAGTAGTGGACATTTCAGTCAAGAAATGTTTCATGTCTTTAACCAGCAAATCTATCTTTAACATTGTTCCTTTTCGATTCGACAATTCTATAATTTCAGTTATTACCAACAAAAATAACACTAAAAATGAATATTTTCCTTTATCCTTCTTAATTAAAAAGAATATGGATTATTTAATTACATTTTCCGATACTTTTGTTCAGTTTTTGATAGGTGAATCTTTCTCTTTAAACTAAACTTGAGATTTTGCGAATTAGATTTTAGGTTCGAGAATTAGACTTTATTGAAGATATTTGGTCGAAGCGACCGTGATGAACTTCTTTGCTCGACTGCAGTTACGATGAGCTGCGCACTATATGACTAGATACGTACACATAGAACGTTAATTGAGAAGCCTTTATCATCTGTTTGTTATTGAGCTTCTGTGGTAGATGATGGGATAACAGCATGTTCGTTATTTATTTATCGTAAGAATATACCAATGGTGATCAGATGGGAAAATTTTTGTCAGTTGTTAATGTATAATTATATTATCGTGTATGTGTTAAATTATGTAATTGTCTTCAAGTTAGTATGCCTTATTTGCAAAGCGTATAAGGAAGTAATTCGTTAGCGAATTAAGGCTAATGAGCGACGCGCTTTAGATTGCGAAATCAATTATTCTGTTGCTTGAAACATCCATTGTACTATTGGAGCACTAATTTAGAAAAAATGAAAGGAAATATTAGAACGCATTATTTGGTATTCTTTAATATTTTCCATAACACGAAAATTACTTATAAATTCTTATTTAAAAAGTTAATACGATAAATTATCATAGGATTTGAATTAAACACGTGCTTCGCTTCAAATCTACAAGTTATTTATTGATATAAGGCGCCTACATTGCTGAGTACTATACATTTGAAACTTTGTATCGCATCCGCTCCCGATCGAAGCTCTAATAAAACACTTTTCTGCTTTTTTTCCATTTCATTATTATAATTATTATTGTTAGTATTCATTCTCGTTCGCCTGTTATTAAATTTGTCACGTTTCGTTGTGACAATGATGAATACACGATTCCTTCGAGTATAATGATCAAGTATATTATAATTTATTATTGTTAAGCAGCTGCAGTATGAAAAAGAATAATTGGAAATATATGATGAATTGTTTTTAATGCAATATATTTCAATTACTAGAAAATATGAAAATTGATTCTAAAACCGTTTAAGAACCGATATAGAAACAGAAAAATAATGATTTCAGAATTAATATAAAAACTCTAAATAGAACAGAAATTTTAGATCTCATAATAATTCTTTATGAAACATAAAATTGATATTAGCTATACTCAGAAATCTGGAATCCTATATTTTGCAAAAAAAGAGAATCATGCTTTTTACAAGTTTTACAAAGAATTTTACAAATAGAGCTAATCTGTGTCAATTTTTGTTCGAACTCAAACTTCTGTTCATGATCGTATATTCATTTTCGTTTAATCGTAACACGTACAAACGACACGATTCGTTATTTATCGTAGTTTATCAATTAATTGTGAAATTAGATTAAATTTGTTTATTGAATTGTTCTCTGTTTATAGGCTACGTTGAACATTATAGAGAACATGTCTTTTTAATAACAAGTTATTCTCTAATTGGTTATATGTGTATAATTGTGTTCCACAATTAAATAAAACACAGTCTGATATTAATTCAGAGCTCGGTTTTACAAGATAAACGTATCGTATGGGTCAGAAGTATAAAAATACTTCTCTGAAGATTCATTGATACGCGTCTTTATGCTAATTTTCCAATAATATTTATCAATAAAATTTTAATCAAAATGGAATTGTGTTCGAGGTATAAAAAGTACGCATTAAAACGTGTTTAAAGGAGAGAAGAAAAAATGGAGAATTATGAAAGTAATTAAATAATGTATATCTTGATCTTCTAAATCGTTCGATAGAATTTTTAATTACAAAACTTTCCACCTTTTAATTTCATGAATTATTGGATTAATATATATATCTTGCTCGTGAAATGAATCAATTTTTGTGAAACTTCCAAGACATCAAGATTTTCCAAAATCCTAATATCTTTTAGAAATTTTCAAACTTTGTCTTTGTTCGCTAAACCTTCGGAAGTATTTCTAGGCTTTTGATCTTTTCCTCAACTTTTCACTAAGTTTTTATATTTGTTATCAAACTCACTGTTTCAAATAATAATTTTCATAATTAATTTTATTGAAAAGGCTAATCACGTGCGGAGAGAACAATGGAGGAATAGAATGCTCGTGGGTTTCCTCTTACATACGAGATATGTGAAATTTTATTTTTTTATTTTCTTGTTTGCAGGGGAACACGTTGAGTTTCAGCCGTATCGATTCGACAACACGGTCTATCTACGAAATGTAAGTACATGTATGTAACTTGAAGCTTCATTTTTTTGTTTGCATCTTCCGTTGCACGCACATCACCAGAAACAATAATTAAACTTAAACGTAGGATTGATTTACAAAATTTAAGATCACAGATACGAGGTATAATAACTTGAAGAGGTGATACATATCGTAAAGTTTGACTTGTTATGTATGAAAAATGATGTGCAGTTCTGAATATAAGTTTGAGATTACATTTAACCTCGAATTTATTTTTAGATGAATTTGAGAAACAAATGTGTTTATTTATAATTACCAATTATCTGAGAGCAGGATAATCCTACAGTAATCGTCTTAAGTTATTATAGTCTGTAAGTAGCGAAACAAGTATTAATAAGCAATGGAACCTCGTATATGAAATTTGTATTATTTAATATTTAATTTACTATTACATTTAAGATATTCGGAAACGTTCAAAATTTCGAATTTCCACGTTAGATCATTAATTTCAAATCTTTACTTTTTATCTTTTGTATTTTTTTCTCAACTTTTCATTTTCGTACACTAAGCACGAAAGAAACGAATCTAAAGCCTAAATTAAAAAGTTAATCTCAAACTTACGATCAGTGCTTGTGGCCAAGCTTACAACAAAATCGTAAATTAACGTTGCATACAAATTATTATTTTACACGATAAATGTTCAGAAATGCGACGTTTCATTATCTCGTATACTTACGGCTGTTCTTTCTTTTTATTCGCTACGATAATCTTGATAAATCGAAAAATTGATCGTAGTGTGCATTTTTAATTTTAATGAATTCGAATAAAATAAGGAGATAAATCGACGCTCGTATTCGACGCTTCGACGTTCATTACAAATATACATTAACCTTTACATTATTTAGTATCCATACTAAAATATATACGTAATTAACTTGTTACATTAGCACGACCGACTCATTCCTTTCTTACTTCGCGTTAATTATCATGAGGTAAAGTATGCAAATAGTCAGCCTTGGAGATTTAAAGCCCATTAGTTTAGAGAATATGTTATACGTCTGTTTAACCACTATACTCATCGCCTCTTTACACATTTTTCTTCTTTTATTGCAACTTTAGGGAGAGAGCATATAATTGATCTTGAAATTTGGAACTTAGAATTAAGGAATATTTTTTTTTTGGTCAGTATTTTCAAGGATTAATCCTTAATTAATTTAATCCTCAAATTATTTTAAGAATTATAAAATGATCGTTGTTAAATAGTGTAAACATTCTTGAAATATTAGGAAATTTTATAATTTAATTTTCTCACATTTGAGAATTTTTTATTTTTATATTTCCAATTTTAGGAATTTCAAGTTTCAATCGTTTTAAGTTTGGAAGTTTTAACTTTTAGACAATAGAAAAATTTCAACTACTTTTTGCAATTATTTTTTTGCAAAATTAGCATAATATTAGCTAACTTTAACTAACTTTATCTATGGATTTTGAGAATTTGTAATTTCCTCGATTTTAAATTTCTTTTAAATAAAATTATTAGCCAAGCCGAAAGAATTCACGTGATTTCAAATTTCAAGATCAACGTGGAGCACGAATCTCTTTTTCTAATCCCTTTGTCTCCTCCAGACCGACCATTCGTCGACTAGAAAACAATAATTATTCCTCACACCTATTACGACTCCGACTAAAATCCTAAAAAAGAAAAGAAAAAGTCTGAATAAAATCTTTCATCTTTCTCAACGGCGTTAACGAGTCAAACTCAAAATAGATCTCGCAACAACAACGATACAATTAGTTGAAATGAATGCATGATTATGTATAGAGAGGGAGAGACGTCTATTGTATCGATCCTATCCGAGATTATACATAATACTCTTTTGGGCTATTTCATGCGGCCATATGAAATTAAATAACTTCATCTTCGCCTTCTTTCATCTTCATTTTTCTCCATCAAATTAGATGATCACAGTTACAGTCTGTTTCGATGTATTTTATACAAAATTGTTCCACCGATTATACGAATATTAGTTCTTCTTCTACTTTTTTTATTCTTTTTATTTCTTTTTTTTTCTCTTCTCTATCTCATTTATTGTATCTCAGAATTGCTTTACGTGCTATTCATAGAAAACACCGCCAAGAAAGACCACGCTATTGATTATACGCGGATCTTCTTCGAAGCTTCGAAGGATAGTTTAACGGCGGTATAAGTAGATTTCTTTCATGAACGACTAATATATTTTTATCGTTGCTGGGAGAAATTTAACGAAGTCTCATACGAATATAATTTCTTGCTCTACCGCAATCCGTTAAAATAATCATCACCATAATATTCGCGAGGTAAAACTTAATACGAGGATTTATATTTATATATATATATATACGTTTTTAAATCTTTCACTTCCAATTTGTATATTACTCTGGATAATTTTTAAAATACAGGATGTATATTTTATGAAGTTCCTGTTCCTTTAAAAATTTCTTAAATTTTTCTCTTCAATGCCCGCAATAAAATGTATCATGTTATAATTGCTGTTTTCATACCTCGTTATATTTCCTCCAGCAACTACGCAAGCTTTATTACTTCATGTCTCTACACGTGCACACGATGGACATATCAAAGAATGAAACTATTAGAGAGATATATTTCTTTTCTCTTATAAGTCTTCCTTACGATCCATAGTAAGAGGATCAAAGAACATGTAAATCACTCGGTACGATCTTCTATTTGTTCATTTAAATACCACTCGAATCCGTACTTCCGAATGTACAATAACCATTGTTAGTCTATTACGTTGCTGTTATTATTATTATTATTATTATTATCATTATTATTATTATTATTGTTATTGTTATTATTATCGTCATCATCATTATCGTCATCATCATCTTCATCATCATCATCATCATCATCAACATCATTTTGCTTCGAATCGTCAATCGATAATTTTTCAAGTTCTTCGATCGAGAACTGTTGAAAAAATGCTTCGCAATTCATTTTCATCATTTTACACCCAATGACTCCCGCTTTGTAAATAATTATCACGATTGTGTCGAGTTAATCAGCCAATTTTTCAACGATGTTATTTTTTTCACTTTTTGATTCACGAATTATTTTTTCAATTGTTTTATGAAACGCTTAACACGTTGACTGTCATAGAAATTACCACTGGATTTGAATGTATTTTTATTTAAGACACTAAACTCTAAGAAGAAATTCGTAGAATAATTCTCAATTTTTCAACTTAAAAGATATCCTTGGAACAAATTAAACAATCTAAACTGAAATTAATGAAAAGGAGATAGATTTCGATCTGATGAATAATTTGTGAAGTAAGTATTCATAAATGTTATTCAAGGTTACAAAGTTCGGAGCTCTGTAATTATTTAAAAGAATTTGAAGCCGAATTACAACTTAATTTCATTATATCACGTTTTACTTTGAAAATTATTCTTGTTAAATAATCGACTTAACTAGTTTGTTAGGCAACGTGTTGTCGTCTTAACCCTCCAGTCTGATTCCAGTCTCAAAATATCCTCGTTCGATTCCATCGACTACTTTTCTCGAATAGAATACGAAACAAGTTTTCCACGTTTAGAGGAAACTTAGAGCTGACTCTCTGAGAATGATTGGAGGATGATATACCGCTTTTGAGCGGCGCGTGCAACGATTACCAATTTTTTTATAGTCGGAGATCAAAGTTGAAATGAAACGATTTTTGAGGATTTGAAAATTAAAGATTCTTTAGATTAGACTTTTTAGATTAGATCTTTGTGCTCGTTTCGATCCATTTGCATCGGAAGCGTATGTAATAGCGTGTATAGCGTTTCCTTTGGAATTGAGATTAGGATGACGCAGGAATTTATATATTTAAAGAACAAATAATTGGTCCATTTTTATTGAAGTGCTTGCGAATCATTTGTCATCGGATAGAGAATCACAAATACTCGGTGAATATTCCGATACAAATGTTCGCAAACATTCGTAAACTTTTGCAAACATCTGAAATAGATTAAATTCTTTTTTTTTCGTTCTCAAATTATTCAAGTAAATAATCTAATGACTAATTCTGTATATGAAATCCTAGATTTTCTTTCAAATTGCCAAAGTTCAGATTTCACATTTTCTATTCGCTATTCTTCCCCATAAAACTCGTCAAATTTCATTACGATCAGTCACTATTGCCATTCGAAACAATTCTCCTAGTTGCTATTAATTTTTTATTACTTCAATAAATTTTATCATACCTAAGAATCCGTATAATTTACTCATTATCATCCATATCCAATATTTGGAAGGCCTATTCTTTTAAATTCCTTAACGATGCAAATGGATTAAGGTTGAAACGAGTGTTTACACCCAAGGTAGGCAAGCGTAGGGGGCACACTTATTGTAATTATGCACAAATGGGAGCGAGTGTCTGCCTTTGTGTCAGTGATGCTTAGGAAAAGAATCGAAGTGCGCGTTTCTATGGCCTTGATTAGGTTGGCCGACATTGCTACCTGAATGTTGTTGAGTTTGAGGTTGTTGCTGTTGCTGTTGCTGTTGACGTTGTTGCTGATACTGTGCACGTTGTTGTGTTTGTTGGTGTTGTTGATATTGTTGCTTCTGCTGTGGTTGCTGACGTTGCTGTGATTGAAGTTGTTGACGTTGTGGTTGTTGTTGGTGCTGTTGTGGTTGCTGTTGCTGTTGCTGGGGCTGGGATTGACGTGGGGGCTGCTGCTGTTGGTTCTGTTGTTGCTTTCTTTGCTCCAACCCAGCGGCCAAGTAAGAGAACACACAGAGGACCGAGTAACAGATTTGATCTGCCTGTAATTTTATATATCAAATTTTTATTAGGAATTATTCATTGCATTATTCAGTACTTTATTGGGCATACGTTTTTTATTCATATCTATTTTGGAAGATTTGACAATGGTTGAATGAGTTCGAGGGTTGTGTTACATCTTTCTGTCTATATGTATTAAGCAGTATACAATGGTTCATGGAAATATTCGAACACTTGTAGATACTATTTGTAAATATATGCTTTTTAATCTTTTGCATTTATAACTTATGATTAAGAAACAAGATTTAATATTCTCGTAATATAAAAGGAATTTCAGTCGAAGGGTGAATTTTATTTAATAAGATGATATGGGAAAAAGCGAACATGAATTATGGGCAGCGATTATTATAAGTTTCTGGAAGCGAAAAAAGAACGAAATGTAAAATAAGCAACGGAGAATTACATGTGGAAAACGAAAAATAAAAAAATGGTAACTAAACCTTCATGCATTGTTGTTTTCGGGGTCGGCTTGAACCTCAGATGAGAGTTCAGATAACGTAAAGGCAACGGAGAATATCCTGTGCATGCAGTGGCACAGTTCATTGGCCTGTTACATAGTATACAAAAGAAAATATTTTAAAATATTCAATCATTAGGATGAATAATATGATAAGAGAATACTAGATCTACGGGAGATACATATATAGTAACAAGCAATTAAAAAAATATTATTAAAAAAACTTGTCCAACATAATACAATCTATACATTAGAACTTAATCTACTTACCATTTGAGACTTATATTTACGTTGAATTACTTGTCTAGTTTTAGGATCTAAAAAGTAAAAAATGTCAATATTAAACATTCGAAATTGAAGCGGAATATTAATTTATTAACGAAAAATATAACAAATATATTTTTATATAAGAGTATACGATAAGAGTAATAATATACGATCTTTTAAAAATCTTATACTCCTATATATAATCTTTGAAATAAAAGTGGTATAAAACAATACTATTTTTATATAAAACTATTTTGTAAATCGTTTAGAATAATTATTTCCTTTTTTTATATTTTCTTTATAAGAAGTTACTCACTGAATTCTTCCAATACAAAGATCCCATCCTTCTGAGTAAAGCACTTGCGGATATGATCGAGTCTTACAAAAAACTGCAAATAATACGATCATCTTGCATTAGTCGAGATCGGAAACGAAGTAATTTCGCGGTCTACTCTTACATGCACACTTGTGATTGGATCCTCTATGGCTTTATATGCCCCGGACAATATAAAACCGTGTGTGCCAACAACATTTCGGAAAAAAAGGCGTGAAACTCGTTCGAGTAAAATAATGCTCAATTCGATAATGGGATAAAGCTCTGAATCGTCGATCGTCTTGTACTATCATATTGGCTAATATGCATCACAGTGCATTTTTTTAAGCAGGTCTTTTTGGGCAAAGAAATTTCTCTTCAATCTTTATTTTGTATTTTATTTTGGAGAAAATTTTTGGAGGATATCGCTTCGTTTTATCTTTGACAAAAATGTCTAATTATAGTCTATTCTATTTGTAAAAAATTTTCGAAATCATCATACCTTATTTCCCTTCCAAAGAAATTTCCAATGATTTTTCTTTCTTACTTTGGAAAGAAAATTAGAGGAATTTTTGAAAAATGTATAATAGCATTCTATTTTAATTTCCAAAATTTCCAAAGATATTTTATCCTACTCTTCCAAAAATCTTCGTTCTCCTGGACTTTGAATTATACTTTTCTTCTTTTCATTTCATTTATTTCTTTTTGTCCCGTTGCAGTTTTTAGGAATTTCCGATTTTCTTTATTGTATCGTATTAACTATAGGATTTACAGAGATATTTCTTCCCCAACGGTACCAAACTTCATTGTTCCATCCATCAACAATGAAACTTGGCACTGTCTTAATCTGAATCTTTCTTTATTCCTTTTATCTCAATTCCGTACATCATTAAACACACATCAAAGAGAAAAGTTTACGGTACAAGTAAACTGTTCAAGTACGCTCTTTTAAAACAATGGCTCTCGTTAGCTCCTTTCTGTCACCGAACTTTTCTCCGAACATAAGTGTCTCGATAAGTCTACTTGTGTGATTGGTTTCAAATGAACCATCTTTGAAACTCATGCACGTTCAGGTATACTCGAATCAAAATTTGTCTATAAAATCGTTCGATTTTTTATTCGTATTTAGATAGAAAGAAATACTATTCTTTTAACTCGTTTTAAATTTCTAGAAAGATTTTCTTTCATATTTGCTTAGCAATAAACTCTCCAAAATAAGACGTCGTTCATTTATCAAATATTCTAACGAGTACTATACTTTCGATAATGTGCATTCTACGCATTTTAGTTTCTCAAAATTTCCCATAAACTCGTAATGATTCACGATCTATCGATCATTTTAGAAAACACATATTAATTCCATTACTCATCATTATACTATATCAATTTAAAAGTCTCTCATTCTTTTCAAAAATATTTTCCTTTTCTTCAAAACGTATTTCTTACGGAACTCTTTCTGATTCGTGTATAACAAAAACGATCGTATCGACTAGCATGCAGGGATTAACTAGCACGATAAAGCTGCACACACCATGCATCATTTTCTCCGCTAATTAAAAGCCAAGTCATCCATTTAGCGGCTCGAGTTCGATAAAGGAAGCGGGCCTGAAAAAGCTGGATAATCGCGAATATTGGCCGCGGCTGGTCGCATTTCCTACTGCAACAAGGCGCACAAAAGAAGCGAGATTATATTGGGTGAACAGTGAAAAAACGGTTCAAAACTCTGAAGCAGAAATATCACAGAGAGCAGCGTCTAATTAATCGTACAGCAAATTTTTAATATTTTTTGTAAAAAATATTTCTTTTTTTTTTAAGAAGTTCAGCGGCAGGCAGGCAACTCTGGAGATGGCCTAAACTTATCAAAAAATGTATAAATGTCATCGAGATTGCTCGGCGTCGATAAATCTGCTATATATGTGCAATTGATATTGGTATATCTAAAATGCACGAGATATTGGGATTTGGCCCGGTTGATTCTTCCTTTTTTCTTTTTTTTTTTTTTTTGTATTTTTGGGTTCTTTTTTTTGTTCAATGATGCACAGTTAGGATGCGATCGATCAATAGATCGATCGGTTAGAGTGATCGCGAGTGATGGTGTTTAGAGGGGTGGTTTTATTGTGTCTGAGATCCATAGGATCGAAACATCGTGTACAGCGGTAGCATGCTGTAGAACAGTGCTTTTTAAACTTATTATATTGTTATATAATCTGTTCGGTATGAGCGTCGACTAAAGTCAATAATAAATACATATACGCAATCACTCTTATACTCGCGGTGGTTATAGACAATGTATTAATACAAAAATATACTATACAATGAACAAGCGTTGTATTGGAGAACCTAATTTTCAGAAATTCTATAATTTAGTAGAAAATAGAGAAAACGGAACATCTGTCATGTTTGACGATGTTAATAACTTCGAATTTTTATTATAATCATGTTTTAATGACCTCTGTATTTTTATTGTATTCTAAAAATATTATTTATTGTATTTTGTGGCAAAAAGTTTATTATATTCGGAAGAATATTAAAGAAGTGTGTAGGTTAAAAGAAACTAATAGAATAAGCTTTGCTTACGAAGTTGAATATTCTGTATTTTATCTCTATCGATTTAAAATATTTTTGAAAAATTTTCGAGTAGATTAGCACATCTGCAAAGACTTGCAGATTAATGAAAAAGCTTTATTCGTTTTGATTTTTTGTTTATATTGGGTGTTAAGAAATTGAGAAATAAATTGATTACTAGTATTATCAAAGTTTAAAGAACACTGTCATAGATATATGTGTGTAATGATGTGTGTATGTGTATGGAGGTCGAAGAAGGTGTTGTGTCGGGCTATTTTCGAGTTGCTTTTCCCACGAATTGTGATAATTTCATTCATCAAATCAGACATCACTATATAGCACGATACCATTGCTCTACTACATAACTGGCAACGTGAGAGTGGTTTTAATAGATGGTTCTGCAAAAGCGGGCGACTTTTTTCTATCGTACATATATCGAGAACTACTCATTCATGCAGTGCATTCAAATTTCCCTAGAGACGTACATAAACATTCATCTCTATTATTCGTCCCTAACGAAAAGTAGCCTTTCGATTAAAAAAGAAAACAAATGATGATACGTAATTTCAACGATAACTGTCCTGTTGATAATGTTTTATATTATTCCCTTTCTTTCTTTTCTCTGTTAATAGTTGTGTCTGTCACCCGGTTTTGCGCGAAAATTAAAAAATCCATAAAAAATAAATTTTTTGGCGCTACGAGTATTACTACATGATTTTCTTACTATAATAGTTCAACATATACTTCTACGGCCGTACTCCGAAATCTTTTTATTACTTGTTTAGAATGTGTTTTGATAGGTGGGTACGAAATGAATTTTTGAAATCGAGTTGCGATTTTTTACTTTCAATTATCGATTTCTAATGATTATGTTGAAAATGACAACGTAAGTTCGCGTTCGCCATCTATATGCAGAAGCGCTAGTTACAAGAAATAGTAACTAGAAGATATTACTAGATACAATCAATAAACCTAATCGATAGTTTTAAGACTTTCTCTTTTGTCTTTGTCTCTAGTCCATGTAAGAGTGTAATAAAGGTTTTTCGGCTCCGAACGGTGTGGTATTTTATTCAAATATTAAAGTAATAACTATTGCGATCCTACCTCTGAATATAGAAATAACAACAGATTATTTTATAATTAATGATTTACTTCTGATACTTTACCATTTCTTTGCTTTGTTATTTACTACACACCCTATTTATTTATTTATTTTGTGAATTATATAATCTGAATATTCGTCTACATAATATTTGCAAATATAAATATTTACTGCTGTCAGTCATAGTTATCGGAGCGACAACTGTATCAAATGTAATAAACTAAAAATACTTCTCCAAATATCTGGAACAGTTTAAAGCGCAATAAGTTCCTCATTCATTATCAGTTTCTTCGGAGGCGTGAAAAATATCATATCGACTTTAATTTACGAGGATTAACGCGTGTTTGGACAATAAATTAATAAATTAAGGAAATACATATATCCGTATAAAAGATAGATAATGCTTAATTACCACGGGTTGATCTTGACGTTTGACGCAACACGATTTCAAAAGCACTTCACAGATCCCCTTTTCAGAATCCTAATTATCATTATTATGCTCTAACTGCGCGTTTATTGAATTAATATACCGCGTCGATCGTTTCCCTCTTCTTCTTCTGATTTATCTTCGCCAATTCCAGTAACAAGGTCATCTTACACAATGATTTACTAATTAAGAGTATTAGTGGATTGACAAATGACTATTCTTATTAGATATTGAAGTTTTGTCATATAAGCAGATTCTTTTCAATTTTGTAACTCTATGATCTTGCAATTTTCCATTTTATTTGTAATTTATAAAATTCCGTTTTGGAATTCTATTTGTTTTATCATTAAACTTCTTGCTGTTATGTAAGAGAATTTATTAATAATTTTAATTTGTATAATTTTACTACTAATAATTAGTTAAATTGTGTGAAATGTACTAGAAATCGTATAAGTTCGTTCCTCTTGTCTATATTGCGGTAATTTATGGTAAAAGTGGGATACTAAATATTCTACGATTCAATTTTAATCAAAATTGCAGAATAACTTTTTATCATACGAAGCTTTCGAAAAATATTATTGTGAAAATCAATGGAGACATTTCACATAATTGCTTTGTTGCTAAAAATTATTAGTATCATGACCATTTCTCTCATTCGAGACAATAATATCACACTATATACAAAAACTGTTATATCTGTTGTACACAAAAAAAGATATGCAATTAACAATGTATATTGCCAAATTAATTTTGAATGTAATTTTTCCTAGAAAAAGTGAAGCTCTATAATAAAAATTTATTTTATCATTTAGATCTATTTTGAATCATAGTAACGTCGGTACCACATTTGTACCACAATTTTCAATTCATTCTGAATGCATTTACATGAATGCAAAACATAATGGCGCATAGAGAACAAATACTGGATGACGTTAATATACGGAGTGTCCCATGACATGGAACAAGACGTAGAAGGCTATATGGTGAAAAATAATATACATAATATGTATGTATATATATATAGTTGCATTGAGTGCACCAAAACATTGCTCTACAGGTTGCACTAAACACTACTCACAAATAATATTCTCATCTAAGGACAATCTGGTTGGACTCAAATATTGAAATGCAGCAGACACTGTTCTGCATAATTCTGTATATTATATACATTTATATAGATATATAAATTATGAAAGTTATATAAATATATAAACACATATCGTATACATATGTATGCTTTATAGATAATATATATCATATAGGGAACATATAAATATATACGTATGTATATATATGTACTTTCTATGTGTAATATATATACATACATAGATGTGTGTATGTCACAGCTAACACCGATCGATGGTAGGAAAACAGTAAGGTAGACAGAGCAAATCAGTTAAATTTAAATGCACTGGTTAAGAGTGTAGTAGTAGTAGTAGTAGTAGTATAGTAAGTAGTAGTAGTAGTAGTAGTAGTAGTGGCAGTAGTAGTGGCAGTAGTAGTAGTAGTAGTAGTAGTAGTAGTAGTAATAGTAGTAGTAGTAGTAGTAGTAGTAGTAGTAGTAGTAGTAGTAGTAGTAGTAGTAGTAGTAGTAGTAGTAGTAGGTAGGTAGGTAGTAGTAAGTAGTAGATAATAGTATATATGGTTAATAATAATAATACGGCTAAAAGTAATGGTGAGATAAAGAAGCATTTCCGGAACACGGCCAACACTGATTATAATTAATATACTGAGTTCATATAACAAACAGTGATTTAATTTGATTAGTACCTCGAAATCCTGTGTATGCCCAGCCCAGGGGCAATGTCGACGGACAGGACAAGAAAACAGAAAACAGAAAAACAGAAATTAAATTTCTGCCAACAATCAATTAATTATAATAGAGTCCACTCAATTAGAATATTAAAAAAGTTGATTATTATCTCAGGGCTCAGTTGTATACGATGATAATACAGCTATGAAATTATTACCTAATACGTCATGGCCAATTTTCAATAAATCAGCGGTGATTGTTCATTGTTCAAGGACCATCTCAAAAGTTCCCCAAGCTGAGAAAAGTCTATCGATGATCATTCACATATTTCCTGTGTACTAATTTCCGAAATATCATTTTCGAGATGCGATCATTGACGAACGTTTCATTATACTTGCGTTACACTTTTCTCCTTTGTAATTAAATTCTTTTGATATGTCGTAAACAATCATAATTATAATTATCTTTTTCCTCATTATAATTGATTATCCATTAACTCTTTGTTGTTTTTATTAATTTATTCATTCTTCTTTTCCCTTTCTCTTTCATTGCAAATAGACTTTCCTCGCGTATGACCACGACAAATAATGATAGAAACAGAAACAGATCGTTAGACTTAATAGAGAAAAATATAATGGCATCCAACATTCAATACAAATTATGATAGATGTATATATATATAAGAATAGTATATATATATATATATAATCAAAGACAAGTTTCTGTAGATTTTTTAACCCTTATCACCTATATGAATGTATATGTATGATAAATGTATATATAATATGATTATAATACAGATAAAAGAGAGACTGCAGCTGCACATCGAGCTCCATGCAAGAAAACATTGATTAACGCTTGAACGAAAATATTACCCAACAAAATGACCGATAATTTATATATACGTGTAAATATGTTGTATATATATGTATATGAAATACATATATATATATATATATATATATCAAAGTACCCCTGTCAGTATGTAAAATACAATTACCACATAATAAATGCTAAATACTCAAGTGTATATATAAATATATATAGAAATAAACAGATATAATGTATAATAAATATCAATATAATATTCAGTGAGATAGATAGAATATCATGATAACCAGAGTGTCAGGGGCTGCTCGTCCTGTGTGAAGAATTATTTTCTTTTTTTACGATTTTTTTTTTTAATAGCGTGTATGAGTATGTGATCGTATGAATATGTGATTAATTATTAGGTTTTTGTTATTTTTAACCCTTTGTACTCCACTGATGTCGATATAGCGGTATTCATAATGGGAACGTTGGTTCTTAAATTACTCTCACCGCTAAAATATGGAAAAGGGAAAAGATATTATATTTCTTTTCGAAATTTATGGTTTCGGATAATTTTACTGTAAAAATTTCAAGTTTACTATGTTTTATGATTATATTAGGCAAAGTTTCGGAGTGCAAAGGGTCCACGCATTGCCGACCACGTGAATTATGCTTGACTATAATATAGTCACTATATGATGGTTATCACGCGATACCATCTTCGAATTCACATGTTAACAATTGTAAGATTTATAACAAAGACAGCTCTTGTCAAATCTGTCGATTTTTTAAATAATCTACCATTGTAGTCATTAGAAATGGAATTCAATAAATGATGGAACCAATACAATAAAATATGATCTAATATAAATCAAATACAGATCTAACAGAAGTAATACATGTACCTAATGATTATGATTTGTTATAGAATGAAAAGTGATCTTTTAATCTATTAAAACAATCTTTGTCAAAATTATATTTCACCAGAATAGCCTTTATGTCTTCGTTTTATGCCTTTAAAAGATTTATGCCAAGAATATTGATATTTCTAATGTTCCATTGTTTGCTCTTTTAATCTGTCTTTCTAATAATTCATAATGTAGTTGAAGATGTAGTTATTTTGCTATTATTTTTAATACTATAATTTCGTGTGAATATCATGTTTAAAATAATTGAGATCTATTGAACCAATGAAAAACAATGAAAAATGAAATTCTATCGAGCCAATAGAAAGTCAAAGTTCCTAATATATCTTCTTGCTCATCTGGAGAAATATAAATGTTGACAAGATTACCTTTTTTCATGAATCCTACTGGTTCATCTAAGTTAACTTTATCATTTATTATGTCGTTAAACGAAATGAGAGATTTCTTCGATTGGTCGGCAATGTGTCAATAATATCTGGATTAATTGAACTAAATCAACATCTTGATCTTCCCTCTGCTCTTCCATCATCGCATCGGTCCCATTCGTCCCCCTCGTGTGCATGTGTCTCGTATGTGTGACATTTGTCTCGTGTTTCGAACTATAGCAGCCTGAAAAAAGATTCTAATTTCCCCTTTCATATAATTACATATTACAATATAATGTAAGTATTATTCTCGTTCCTGCGACGAGGAAGGATTCGTGAGAGAAAAAGTTTCTGAATCGAAAGAGAGATTTCTCTTTAGGCGGTCAGAGCTTCGTGTGATCCTATTTTGATCGTCGTACACCTCACAAACTCATACATAAGAGTCGGTAAAGATATAATAATACGTACAGATACAAAATTAAGCAGATCGTGGTGGCTAGCAATGGGAGATAATATTGAGTGGTCCTTGCATCAATGCAATAAAACGGAAGAAAGGAACGAAAAAGTAATACACAGAGAGAAGATTCAATAATATCGGAAGAGTATGAAGAATAAAAGGGGGTTGAGGGGTGGTTTTGGGATGGAGCTTCTGTGGCTTGCTCCCCTAACATTCGCCTCGATTCAATTCTTTCATTTTCTAAAGGAACTAATCTCTTTGACTACCAATTCTTTTTCGACATTAATTGAGAAGCTTTTTGAAAAAAGGGCCTATAATACAATACATAGGTGACGATTTTATTTTTAGATAAGACATAAATTTCATGTTGTAAAATGTTTGAAATGTTCGAATATTAATACAAGTTATTATAGGTGGGTTTTAATCCTTGCAAATTTAAGTATGATATGAAATTTATTTTTAACGAAAATAAAGTTATTCGTAAGAATATGAGAGATTCTCTAGATAAAAAGGTTATTTTATCGAAGAAATTGTTAGTCCAAACGACGAGTTAAGTTTTCTGAATGATACGTTAAGAAATTTTATAATCAATATATTGATTGAAACACGTTAAAAACATTATCCAAAAATTCGAACTAGACTCACTACTATTTTACCTTACGAACCCGGATTTTTCTAAAAAGCTCCCCAATTCTACGTTCGTTCAATAGAACGAAATTTCTCTTTTACTAATTCTACAAAATTGAATCGAGGCAATTTAACAAACGGACCCCCGTAACAAATTCTCAGACTGCATATGTATTTTTCGGTCGCTGAAATAAATACATGATTATACTTTGTGTTGGAACATATTATAGTCGAGACAGTAACATCGCCAAAAAAAGACATGACATCGTATATAGTCAAAAAACAGTAGTGGATATAAGTAAAAAAGTTCGCTATAGATAATAAAGGGACGGATATAATATAGTAGTATAGTATACCCAATAGAATGGTGGAAAACTTTGGATGCGTTTTCAACATTACATGAACAATTGGACAATGTATAAAGAAAAGATAGATAGATAGAGATAGAGATAGGAAAACAGGTGTTTGCAACAACCGGTTAAAAGTTCGAAGATTCCATTCTTTTTGCAGTTTCGTTTCGAAACGAATGAACGCTTGGTGCACGCTTTCGGGTGCGAATCATACCTTGCTATTCGCGAAGAGGAGACCCACGCCCTCCATGCAAACCTGAAGGAGCCCACCCTCGCCGGTGCGCATGTCCTGAACTGGAAATTCGCCACCGAGTTCGATACCCACGCTCGCCCCACGGCCGCGGGCTGCTGCCTTTTCCATTGCATCCTTTATGCAGTAGTACAGGTCCTTGCACTAAAAATTGATCGTTTCATTAATTTATTTACCTATAACTCAATTTTTTGACTTTCTTTTGCACACTCAGCGAATTTTTCTGAAAAATTTTGTGTTCTCAGTGATTAGAAGTTAGATACAGAGAGGAAGATATAACTTTCTTTTATTATTCTCCTTTATTATTACTATTATAAATATTTACTATATCATGGATTTAATTAATTGATTGGTTAGTTTCATAATGTAATCGAAAGGTATATGAGACAAACCATTTCGAATTTTTGAATATACTAATATATCTAATATATGTAATATATCTTCTGGATATATTACTTATATCATAACAGTAGATGGATTTGTAAAGCTTAATTACATATACATTCCAGTTAACAATCAGGCGTGTACACATCCATAATATAATTTTCATGCTTCAATAAAGTGACCATAAAAGATGATTAAGATCGTTATTTGAGTAGGCATCTCCTCAGGTATCTGTGACACCAGAAAGTATTCTAATATTTATGAACATAAATGCATAAGCAATATGAATCGCTTGTTAGTTACAAAAGTGGCCGCACGTTAAATCCATTACACGCTTTATTTTGTTCTTCATTGGAGACAAATGGGGATTATAAAGGTCATCGTTAACAAAAGAGACCTATAACCGAGTATTAAACTATTAAAGGGTCATCAATTTACAAGGAATTAGCTATGGATCAATTAGAAAATGAGTTTGGTTACACAGTGAATGAACACTTATTTAACCCGATCCACTCAATCCTCAATTTGTAGGAAGCATTGTAAATGATTTAATTATAGAATAATGATATTAATATACATAGAAATAAAATATTTATATTTATATAATTTCAAATTTTTCTATTATATAGCAATATAAGAATATTTATTTCTAAATAGTAAAAATGTTTGGTCCTACGAATTTTATTTTATTTTTAAATTATTGTATGTTTATTCTGTAAATTAAAAAATGAATTGAAATTTTTCTTCGAATTTGTAACATTGTACACTGCGTACCTTTTTAGTATAATACTTATGCAGCTGAGTTTGCCCGCCATTTCGCCGCCAAAGGCACAATACTTTGTTCTTCGGACTGTAAGTCATGTTCACCAAACGCTCATACCACCATCGCTCCACGATCACGCCGTTCACGGATCTCAGGACAAGGCCATCGTGGCGTACCTCGAGAAATCGTAGATCACCTTCTGCATCGATTCCAGCGTGCACGGTGAAAGATTGACGATGCATTTGTCTGGATGTCAGAGGCTTCAAATCTATATCGTTCCCATACTGAAACGTGAAACACCATTTAGCTAGAATTTTCTTACGCTCCGGGAAATTTATAGAATTTTTGACATTGTACATTTTTGATATAAGGATTTAATCTAGCAGAATTTTATTTAAAGCTTCGTAGGACTCTTCGATATTGTTAGAATTTGATTTAAAACTCTTTCAAGTTCTTTACTACCGTAAGAGATTTTGAGCTGTTTAATGTCCTTGAAATTGTTTCATGATTTTTATGATTTTTTCGAATATTTCAGTATCTTAGAAAAATTTTAGAATTTTCCAGTACTCTAAGAAGTCCTCGAGTTTGTTTATTACTTTAAGAAAATTCTTTTTCTTTTTCCAGTGATTTAAAAAATTCTCAGCGTTCTGAAATACTTCAAAAAATCCTTAGAACATTCTAATATCCTATGAAATCTTTGAAATATTTTCCATTGTTCTAAGGAATATTTCAAATTCTTTGGTATTCTAGAAAATTTTTAGAATTCCTAATAATTTATTATATAACTAGGAAAATGGATATTCTACTTACAAGATTGTGTATTTGGTCGAGAAGTTGATTAAGCTCCTGACTGTAGATCAGACCAATATGACTCTTTCCCAGTAGCCTCCTTACTTTCCGTTTCACCTCGTCTTTATCCACGTTCAGCATTACTAAAATCGCAGTCAAATTGTGCAAAAGAGTGCACAGCAATCTATCTTCGTCATGCTCCAGTCGTTTCTTTTCGCTCTCGCTCAAATTCTTGTACCTGAATGTGGATCCAAAATGAAAATTTTATATTTTGCTCGAAAACGTTCCATCCGAAATCTTTATCTATCATTTTTATCGCAGAAGCTAACCTTTCCATCATTTCTCTAGGACCTTGATCCATGCCGATCATATCTCTTTCTTGAGACACTGCGTCCAAAAAGGCATCCTCCCAAAATTGCATCTGGTCCCAAAGCGACGATCTTTCTTTCCCCAGTAAACCTGTATAGTCAATTTTATTCAAGAAAATACAAGAAACAATATTGATAGATTGGGAGTAGACTTTACAAGGAGAGATATTTAAATAGAGATTCACATTTATCTATTTATTTAATACTTATACTGAAATGTTTAGTGATACTGTACCTTCGAATAAATAAGTTCTTGCAGCTTCTGGACTAGGAGCAGCCGTGGTTGGTACCAAACTTCCTCCATGGTACCGGAAACCGGTGCTCAAGGAAGACTTGCTCGACCAAACACTTCCTGTTCGTTGCTTCGGTTGTCTTGAAAACTGAAATTATGATGTAACGTAAGAATTTTGGAACGGTTTCTTCAAAGCTTATTATTCGTTGTTTGTCAAATCGACCAAGGCTATCGACCTTTGTCTAAAGTTTTCTCAAATAGGTAAGCTTGATTATTCTTATCTACGATTAAAGGGAAGCTTCAAAGGATCACACTATAGAAAACTATACGAATTTTAATATCTCAATGCAGTGACACTACTGTAACAAGGAGTATTTTCAAGCGATGAAGTGTTATACATGTTAATCTTGTATTTTACTTAAATGGCCGCTTAATTTGACGCACAACGAATTAGACATTCTTTAAGAATTGTTTTTGGGAAAATTGTAAAAGATAATTCTGCAATTTTTTGTATATTCAATAAGATATTTTTATACTACAGGACAATTTTTTTCAGATACATACAAAGTGTATAAATAAAGAAAAATGCGAAAGCAATAATTAGTGGAATACTTCTTCGCCAAAAAATTCTCAAAGAATGCCTAATTTTCATCAAACACAACTTTCTTAACTATCGAAAGCTAATCGTGTGTTTCATCGTGTACTAACAGCAATTACAAAAGCATCATCTTTTCATTAGTGCAAACGCTAATCTACTGATCGTAGATGCAGAACATGCTGTTCACTACCGTTCTCTTTAACTAATCTTAACTTTATCTTCTTTTCAAATGATCCATTGTAATTCAATGTTTCGCAAACTTTGACGAAATGCAAGTATTGCACAAGCTCTGCGTTCTTTTTCCATCGACTCTCGACTAGAATTATGTACGAATTCTATATACTAAACTATAAAACTTTCTTAGCTACGTATTTCACATACAGAGTGTGACACAAATTAATTACTACGATGTTTGAACTCGTTCGGATAATTTAGCAAAGAAATATTTCAAACCAAAGTTCATTGATATTGAATGAAAAATGTTATGGGTACACAAGAAAGAGTATCTTTGATTCGTAAAAAGAAACCGAAATTATGTTACGTTGATCTTTGTTTTATCTAAGAATATTTATTTTGTCTAGACAACATTCTTCTGGAGGGAATGGTCATTGAAAATAACCATTTCTCAAAAATTAATTATTAATTTTTTGAAACGAACTAAACGTTTCTTTAAAGTAACCAACAATAGTTTCTCTAAAGTAACAACAATTTGCCCAATTAATAATTTAATGTAATGTAGACTGTGAATAAAGAGAAAATGAGATTTTGGTCACAGCGTTCAATCGTATTTACATTAAAATCAATAAATTTTCATTTGAAGTACTCTTCTTATAATACTATCAAAACTGGCTCAAATATTATCATGGTGATTAATTGATGCCACACCTTATATGTATACTACATGTAATATAGAGGCTTGTTGTTGCATAAGTTCATAGGTCGTTCATCTGGATAAACCTGGTTCGGTTTTTCTAACAACTATTTTAAAATATTCTATGTTAATTAGCACATAAAAAAAAAAGAAAAGACTCATTAGTGATCAATTTACATTGCCTTGTTCGACCTCGCTATCAGAGACAGTGCTTCGGAAAGAAGCCTGGTGCGCTTGCCGAAAAGCAGGATTAGTGATTATGCTACCTCCGTCTGTGGATAAAGCTTCGCTGCTTCCTGTTCCACCTCCCCGCCCACTCTAAAAACACATGACGCCTCTATATAGCACATTTACTACTTGCAACTTTATTTTTTTTTCTTTCTCTTATCTTAATTTTTGTTTTATTTATTATTAACAATTGCAAATCAATTTAAAAGATTTACGGACTTCAATTTCGCGAGAACCCCGAATATTAAATTTGTATATTAACTGTTGGTGGAAAAATATAGTATTTTATTATTGTTTATGCGAAATATTAGGTGTATAAAGAATTTTCATAAGTTTTATTTGGTTTGATATTCATGTATTATAGTTCTGAATTATTTCCCGTAGTGCGCTGTGTTCCTCTAAGCTCGTGGATTAGTATTACTGATCACTGTTCTTGGGCAATACTTATCGTTTAGCAATATTAAGTATAACAATCTTTCATGCAATTATGTGTACCTGTGTATTTAACGGAAACAACACCCATTTGTCCATCGTAGGGAGATAATACATAGGAATTTTTAATTTCAACAACTATTTTGTCGCTGTTTAATCCTACAGAGCCTTTCGTTCACCTACGCTTTCAAATGTTTAATAATTTTGTGTAATATTTCGTTTCAAATATGTATGGATTCTTCAAAACCATCAATGCGTTTAACTTATAAGTAAATTCAATACATTTGATTTGATTGATGTACGGTCTTCTAAAACTCTTAATCAGGGGAAAAGATATCATAGAAAGTAGAAACTTTTCGTGAAATCAAATATCTTCTTTGTACACCTTTCTATATTGCTTGCAATAAAAAAGAAGACAAAGTATATAAAAAATCTAGAATATAAAATATTTTACATGAAAGCGTACGAGGGAAACGAAACATTCTGCAAGAATAGTTTTGATAAGCTTTATAGTTGTCGGGTTGTACATGTGAAATGTAGACAGAAAGTGAGACCATGGAGAGAAAAACACTTTTGCTACCTTCGTATGCCACGAGGTAACGTTCTGACGGAACTCGTTGCTTTTACCTCAGAGTCGAAGGACGTTAGCTTGCTGAGGAACTTTCCTTTTTTCGTGAACATATCGAGGAACATGTCCGTCGTCGATTGGCTCCCTTCGTTAGCCGGTGGTGCGTGGCCGTGTGACATATCCAAATGAAGTTGAGGCGCATCTTCAATCAAAGGACATTTATAGCGTTAGAATCAACTCAGACTTGAAATATTAATAAACTGTAATTTATAATGTAACATGGGATACATTAAAATCCACGTCGTTCTATATTTTTCTATTTGAAAAGATCCTAACGATGATTAAATGAATCACTAATAATTCTAATTAGAATTTCTGAAATTTCAAGTATTTTACATTCAATTTATCGTGTTCTATTTTACCTGACTTTTGAGGCGCGTCCGAAAATTCGGGCTGTACAGGAGACTGTGGGGACTTCAAATTTTCCCTGCTGCCAAATGGGCTAGATGCCTGGAGGAGTCGTAAAGAATTAGGAAGGATTGAATTATAACATTGATAACATGAAGCAAGGTAGATAATTTATAACGAGTGGTACATACTTGAGACATTAGTGAACTATCGAAACCACCCTCCGAAAGATCCTTACTCCAATAATGAGTGTGTGCAATCTCCAATAACTGGAAGACTGACGCCATTCCACCCAAACCGAAGTTATTGTAAGTGTGTCCAAGACCGTGAGCCACTGCTTGAAGGCACTTTAGCATTCCCTTGTAAACTGGTTTCGAGATACACTGTTGATAGAAAGCGGAACGAAGAGAAGTTCATGAATGTTGAAATTGGCATTATGACTATATATATATATATATATCTCCCTGTGGGAGATGAAAGGACACCGGGGTCTTTCCTTTGGAATTTTGGGAAAATCCCCATTACTTTAGTCTAGATTCTACCATAGCCCTAATTAAGTAATTGTTTATGATTCAATCCGATTATACTTGTTCGAGATTTGTGATAGTGAACTTGGGCTCGAGGCGACAACCAGTCGCTGAACGTGTCCGCGGTCGCGTGATGAACGTTTTTGTCTAACAAAAGGTATGGAGTAATTGTATAGCTCTCCTTAAGAAGCAATAGTTGTAGCGGAACTCGACAGTGAACATTCTAACGGTTTCTGTCTGGTGGCTCGCCACACGCAGACCCTATTTTTGGATAAGATGATTACCAGATGTCGATGCATCTCCACAGTACATGTTCAGCTAGCCTGAGGACCCGCTATAAATCTTAGGATTTAGTTAACTAAGGTCCTTCAAACAGGCAAAGAGTCTTTGTCCTAACTACGAGAAGATACGGGAAATCTGCTTTTCTCACGAAGTTTCCCGGTAGCAACTTTCTTTCAAGGGTGGCCAGCATGCTTCTCTAACCACCAACATAGAAATTAACCAATTAACGGCAACGTCCATTTCTCTTATTTTCCGAACGGAGGCTTTTTTCGACGAATCCGATGATCTCGTGTCCTTAGACACACCCCATCATAGTTTTCCTTTGTAGCATCATCGTGACGGAAAGATTCACTCTCGTACGATCAAATCAACAAGTTAGACAACGTCTTTACGATCAGTGAATACTCCACGTTTTAACAAAGAGCCCGACTTAGACTTTGGCGGAAAATACATTTGCTATCCCGTTGACCGCGGATTCGTTATCGAACCTAAGACCATTGTCATTAGTTCCTCAAGTGTCAAATCACCGCGGTTAATTGTCAATTCTGCAATATCCATACTTGTGTTAACAAACTTTGCCTTTATTGTACAACCACGATGGCTAATGCAAGTGAAGATTCCTTACACACCCCTAATCCTGATCATAATGTGAACCCGACATATACATCATGAAGGTTTTGTATAAATTACACTCACCACATCGTCGATATGATCATCAGGACTAATCTTCTTATTGAGACCCTTATTCAGCTTCGTCACCACCAGATCTCGATAGCTCTCATCCTCCATTAGTTTCTTCAGCCTATTCAGTTTTAGCCAACCAACGCCTTCGCCGGCTATCACTTGATTCACCACCTGGTATAAATTCATAAAATATCTCTCTTATAATCGAATCCTAATTCTAATTCTGTGTAATATAGCAAAATAAATATTAATAAATGAAAGAACTTACATCCGTCAGGAAAGCTTGATTGTCACTATTTGTACTAGACCTCTCTGCATTCTGCATCCTCTGAATATCTTCCTGATTAGTTTTATTCGTCGAGTGTTTTATCAATGACGAGCGTTCGACTAATCCTGTCTTACCTAATTAAGACGAAACAATTTAAAGAGTCAGAAATTAATTTTCAATTAGTGGAGATTAAAAAAGGATAACAAATACTTTTAGGGAAAGGTCCGAGTAATGGTGTCTTCTTATCCGCCTTTTGGGACTGAGGGAAGCCGGTATTTCGACTAGAACTACTTTTACTACCTACAAATGTAAAAAGAGAAATATATAAAATGAAATGAATTGAAAAGATTTATTTTATATATTTTTTATCTTTTGTATATCTTCTTGTATTGTATTTGTACAATAAATAAGAAAGAAGAGATGAAACGTACCAAACAGATCGCTAAACATGTTGCTCGTTTGCGTAGCGATGCCATTTAAGTCACTACTAATATTGCTGAAAAAATCACGTCCGATTTCCCGGCGCCCTCCGCGGTTATCCGAAGCGACCAATTGCGTGCTACTCGAATCTCTTCGTTGCAACATTCCCGGAGGCGATGGAGGTGAATGCTGCGTATCGCCAAGGCCCTAAATAATTTCATTTCGTAAAATTTCTCTTTTAGAATTTTGATTTTGAAACACAGTTCTTTCATTTGAAATTAAACCGTTCAGTTCCCTTTAAAAGAAACTTTCTATTTTTAATATTCTTATTTAGCATATTTTCTTCGCGTCAATAAACTTTTACAGTTTGTTTCAAGTATTTGCGCTACTTTTGTAAGATTTATTAGGAATTTCTTTGACACTTTGAAATGTTTTCATGTTGTCTTTAAAAACTTTTTGAAAGAGAAATCCTGATTAATTCAGTGGATGAATCAGTCTAAAAGATTTCCAAATCTAAAGAAATGAAGAAATGTATCATCAATAATAATGCGGCGTACCTTGAGTAAACCTTTCTTCGCAGCAACCTCCTTGGCACTTTTCGTCAAATCTCCAAAAGTGCTCTTGCTTACGTACGTTAAATCATCGAATGTATTTTTACTGACTCCAGCCGCGGTTTTACTAGCTTCCAAAGCGCTCTTCGAAGCTTCTTGAACAGATTTCGTTGCCTCTCCCATGGCTTTCTTCGTCTGTTGCGTCAACTGTTTAATATTTCAAGGAAAAATTGAATATTTTCTACTTAATTTAAGTATTATAATTATGTCGCTTAATTTAAATATTATAACTAATGTTTTGAGATAAAGACTGACTTGTTCCAATGGCGCGAAGAGACTATCTTCCCCGGCCTCTGTAATCTTCTCCTTCGCCTGATGTTTCAACTGTAAAATAAAAAGAAACAAGCTGCAATTGTATAAGTAAAAAAAGATTATTGAAAGTTTTTAAGGAAAATAAACTGTAAGAAAATTGTACTGTAATTTATATCAAAAGTATTTGGGGCTGATATGATTATCAGAAGAATCTTAAATTATCGGTAAAAGGTATAACCAATGATGAGATTAGCAATAATAACCTGGAAAGTCCTAAGTTTTTCGTATAAATCATTAACCATTCTGTTACAATTTTAAACCATCATGGATATTATTAAAATTTAAAAAGCATTAAACGTGATCGTTCTTCAATCAAATTCTATAACATTCAAAATTCCATAATTTCCGAATATTCACAATATCCAAAGCCACAAAGATACCTTATCCATCTGAGCAAGAATTCCATCCTGGCTGCTCTGTCTCTTAGTTTCACGGACCAAATCCTTCGCCTGGCTCGCTATTTGTTCTAACAACGATCCTTGAGAACCTTGTCTTAACACGCCATTTCCAGTCACACTGGAAGCTTGTCTTGATAAACCTTCGGCCTGCTTCTGTCCACTAGTACTCACAGATAATTGTCCAGAAACCGTTGACGATTCACTTTCGTTGCTACTGTTACTACTCGTCTGTCGAGAAAATGGTCCTGCTCCAAAGCTCGACGTCCTTGCTAAAACGTTGCCCACGCTTGGGTGACGCTGCAGGCTTGCCGCACTTGGTTGAATCTTTGAAATAACACAAATAATGGATAACATTAATTATCGTAAGCTATTTCGAGGATTTATCGAATATTTTTGAAGAAGATCCTTTCTTGTTCTTGGAGAAAGATCCTTTTGGGAAGAAAGATCGGACAGTTTTCAACTTTACATACACATACATTTAAACATCGAAAGATGAAATAGAGGAAGATTTCCTTCTTTAATTTAAGGGAGGATTTCTCTAATTGTAAATTTATTAAGTTTTTCATTCAATTGTTAGATATGATAATCGTTAATATTTTGGAAATTTCTATCGATAGAATATTAGATAAGTTCTACCCTTTGCCGTATAATATCGAATTTATATATATATATATATTTATGTAATATCGAAAGACAGATAAAGATTGTTATGTAAAAAGGTTTCGATTAAGAGAGGAAAGTAAATATAAATACACAGAGTAACGTAAGCGAAGAAAAAGGCGATACTACATAGATACGTACATGAAGAATGAAGTTTAAAACAGGAAATAAAATATTTTCAGATGAGGTATTTCTAATATTACATATTAGAATACCTATTTCATAGTCATAATATGGAATGTTAAAAGTAACATGTATCGCTGTAAAATTTAAAAAGACGTTCTTTATCGACGTCTGAGGTATTGATCAATCCTTCGACGATGCAGGCTGGGTCAATTCTAACAAATGCAGATGTTTTACGTTCCTTACTTTCTATACTATACACTGACGTGTTATTATTCTTTAAAACTACGCGAACAATTTTATCATTATATGGAGATAGAAATTCTTCTCGTTTGACGTGATAATAATCAAGTCTTTGCCAGGCGAGAGTTAAATAGAGAAAGCAATCAGTCGTCTTTAAAATTTCCTAGAAAATAAGCGTGTGGAGACGATTATTTTTATAATATTCTCTGTTCTATACATATAATTGGATAGTGGCATTCTGAAGTGATGTTATAAATAAAAAAGATGACTAAGCAAAGATGACACAATTCTTCGTAGTTTGACTTAACTTGTTATTAAATTATAAGGCAAAGGGTTAAAATAAGTTGAGACCGATTGATCGAAAGGATAATTGATGCTTTAAGATGAAGGTTTATATTACATACAGCTTTGATGAAATGTCGTAAAGGTTGTTAACTTCAATTTTGTGACATAACTTTTGGGAATGAAAAAAAATACCATGCATTTGACCTAATTTATTCGTAAAATATTGATACGATAATAAACATATCAATGAACTACATTGGGACAGTTTCATCAATGAAACGTTTTGTAGATTACATACAAATAATGCATACAAATCTTTTTAATAACAAAACGATTTAAAAAAATGCTTTAAATAAATCTTAGAAGAGAAATATGAGAAAGAAGAAGAAATTTCTACTACAGAAGTAAAAACCAAATACGTGAAAAGAGAAAGATATTTGAATCTTGAAATTCTGAAAGAAAACACTAGAGAAACATAGAAGAATAAAGAAAATCAATACTATAGAGTTGCAGAAAGAATCACTTTCAACAAACATCGGAAAATGGAAAACATTAGAAATACAGGAAATCTATAATATAAGATTTCCAGAAAAAACACTAAAAAGGCTTCAAAAAATAAGACAGATTTATACTTTGAAATTTTAAAAGAAATCACTAAAAGAGCATCGAGAAGCAAAAGAAGTTTATACCATATGAAATTCAAAGAAAAACTCCTAAAGATGTTTCAAAAACTTAAAATAAATTCACACCACATACTTAGGACAAACATTGGAAAGTGAAAAATTATCCAAAGGAAAAGAAATTATTTGAGCGATATCGAACATCGAACGATAGATGAAAGTGAAAATGAAATGAAAGGAAGTCTTCGTAACTCGTTTATGTAACTCGATAACGAAATGTCAAACGACCATGAAAAAAAGGGTTTTCCATGCTGAACACATCGAGTGGAAAATCTGCTGCTTTTCGATGATATACCGCATGCAAAGTTCAAAACAACATTAAAACAAAAAGAAAAAAATCGATAGAAAGTAGTCGACAGATGTTACACCAGTCAATAGACCACCAATGAAGGATGAACTCACAGGAACGACATATCTACTGACGCGAGAAGTCCTGTGGGATGTGGCAGGACGTTCGGTGTCGCCGATGCTCGGAGTCGCTAAAGAACGTCCCTTCCCTACTCCAAACTGTCCTACTGAACTTTGTGCGCTCAGGATTGTGCGTGGTGTTATTGTGGACGCTGAGTCTGACTCAAAGCTACCACCCTCCTCTTTATCCTATGATTAAGCACTTTGTTAGGACGTCGAGCGTAATGAGGATACTTTTATTTTGTCGATAGTTTAGCAGTTTTTTAAGAGTTGTTTCGTGTTGGAGATTGACATGGGATGTTCTATGTATAATGAGATTCGTATAGATAGAATGATACGAAAGAAGAATTAAAAATTATGAGAGGAAGATAAGATTTCAGGTTCCTTCTTTTGAATAAAAGATTTGAGATTTTGGAGTAAAGATACAATTTTTAACTCTTCTTTTCTTATTACTTCGTAGTAAAGATAAATTTAGAAAATAATTTTGGAACGATCCTAAGCAGAAAATTACGTATACTAGCGACCGAAGTTTCATTTGAGAATGATGGTCCATTATGTGTGAAGTAGAAGTCAGGAATTTAAAAAAAGAAATTAATTTAGGATTCTGTTACTCTGGTAAATTCTGTTGGAAAGAAAATTACTATTGATAAGTGTAGCATTAATTGCAAATTAATAACAAAAGTAAGCGGAATTATGTACATATATTTTTAAAAATACTCACATTGGTTGACTGTGAACCTTCTTGAACTTTTGGGTTTAACTCGAACTCAGAGTCCCTGTTGAAACTAGGACTGCTTAGGTCACTGTGACTGGAGGAAGTGCTCGTAGGACTTTCTGGTCTCACTGTCGATTCTTCCTCCACTCCAGGATATCGCAATGAACTGGGTGGATCGTAAACGTTCTTTGGGTCTACAGACAGGGACATCGGTTGAGGCTGCGCCGCGTGTGAACAATTGTAGCCTGTAAAACAAATTATATCCGATTAAGAAATAGAATTATTAATGAATTAAATTAAAATTCATTCTAGATTCTCCTATGATTCTATCAGTAGAATATTTCAGATATGAACAAACGATCCTAATTGATGCTACATTTTTTCCGATTTAAGTATGAGCCTTCTTAAACATCACAGCTTTTACCAACACTCGTTTACTTCCATTTCTTCATAAATACTATAACAATCATTTTCTACGTTAACATCTCGTTTGATTACATTTACACTGCACATTAAATAAAAAAGGAAGATTTATTTTTTAATTACAGCTACTCACTTGGAGACAAGTCGGACGACACCATCTCAGATACAAAATCGCTCAGCGACGAATAAGAGGAACTCGTACTCTCAGCACCTTCCGAGTCAGACCCGCTTTCGTCAGTCGGTTGACTCTCGTGTTCCTTCATCGCCTTCAAAGCGTTTGCCAACGAGCTACCATTGTCCCAAACACGGAAATAAATAGGTTCTAAATTCGAGGCGTACCACTTTGGCTTGTCTCCGATTTGAGCTGGGTCAAACACCCCCGTTTGCACCCTCAAGAACGCGACGTTGCTCGGAGTGAGCGACCATTCAGCCAAAAATTCCACCGCCTGAGTTCTGGCAAACTTATTCAAGAAATGACTGGTCCGTGGCCTTGATCGAAGAAAAGAATTGATCTGAAAGGCGACTACAGGCCTCGGATATAGCCTGAGTGTCCTCGTATGCTCGGTGAAGTTCGCCAGAAGGTTCTGAGAGTTGAAGAAACGCACCATGGCCACTCTCGTAGCGACGTCTACAGAGTCCACGTCGTTTCCATAAATGAATGGGTTGAAAGATTGCATGGTTTGGGAAGAGAATGGTTTTTGAGGTGACGAGGAACCCGCTGACTGAGATATGGAGGAGCGACGATGACCGGAAGTCGCGCTGGTTCCTGGAGAACTCGCTGGACTCGGATGATGGTCGACGCTAGGTCTATGCTTCATGGACGACACACTGTGAAGAATTGGTTTCATCGTAACAAGAGTTCATTGCTTTGGTAGTGTTAGTATTAGCTGATTGCGAATGTTCATGCAAATTTATATTTTTATGAATGCAATTGAAGAAATGCCACTTAAGCAGAACTTTGCCTCACTCTGCTAGATATTGTTATGGTGATCAGAATACTTTGGATATTCTATTTCTGCTTATTATGAATTCTGCGCATTTTTTCAATTTTAAATTTTCTATAAATTTTCTTATAATTGTCTAGTTAATGGTCTCTAAACCTTCTCTTCTTTAAATTCAATCCTACTGTTTTTATTCGTATTGATTTTATCGCATTCGATATTCAGTTGTGAAACATTCTCCTTTATTCTGTGGAGTAAAAAAATAGTACAAAGTAAAAATTCAATCAGCAGTAAACGCATTAACGCGTTTCGTATTCAAGAAGGTATAAAAGAAAGTTGAAATTGATATTGAAATAAGAGTAAGGTAGATGAAAGCTTAGACTAAAAGCATAGAAAAGGTAAATCAAAAGGAACAAAGATTGGAACGAATAAAAATAGAGATAAAATAAAGAAGGGATAAGAGGATCAGAAAGAAACATAAGAACGGAAAGGGATAAAATGTTTAACTAGAAGAAACTAAACATTTCTCGTCTACAATTTTTACCTTATTAATTACAAAAACATTCATTGAACAAGATGGAGTTTCTTTTAAAAATCATGACGCTATGATAAACCAATGGACGGTAAAAATTCATCAAAAAATATATTGAAACTTTTTGAACAATCTAATATATATATAACTGTAGAAAAATCACGAACAACCATTGAATTTAACCTAATGGATTCGTACCCATAAAATATCATTATCATTATTATAACAACACTCACCATAAAATACGAAATATGGTTCAAGGGTTGCAAAAATTAGAGAAACTGATAGGATTAATAAAATTGCCAACCTTAAAGTGGACAAATGAGAAGTTAGGCTCTCCCTTCTACTTGGAGCTTGCAGAGAAGTCCTCGGAGAAGTGTCTTGCGAAAGTGTTTGCGGAACTGACATACTAGCCATTGCCTAGAAAAAGAAATACCATCCCATAAGAAACACCTCGGAATAGAAATAGAATTTTCTAGGTATCTTCCTACCAAGAGCTCGCGTTTGAGAATTTGTCATATTGTTTAAGCAACTACGTCTACTCCGTCTATTCTATAACTATACTACACTTCCTACATCGTAGTCTCTAAAAAGCTTCCGGTTCCTTCCCTTGAAACGGAAATAACACGTGCTCTGTATCCTCTAAGGATGAATAATCAAATAAAAAAATAAAATCTACTTGTCGTAGGTATATGAGGCAAAATTAGTCCATGCCGCTAACTACAACACAAGGAATATATCACCTATATATTTATGGTTCATGCAAAGAATGGATAAATGAAATATTTACACCAGAGCCGGTTTGGTCCATCAGTTGCATTGCCTGCGGAACCGATTAAACGAGGAATGATTAAATCAACGTGGTTCATTGTCAATATTGTTGTCTACCGTAGAGAGATATACTAGAGTATATTTCGTCTCTTTTTCTAATTTTGTCATATTAACTCCTTCGCAGCTTTTGACACGATATTACACTTTAACATTAAAGTCACAGTAATAGCCTTATCTTTTATAAGTTACATATTGGGTAGTTAAGACTTAATTTGAATTGTTATATATTATGAATATATCACGTATATTATATAATAATACAATATTATTGTCATCCGTGGTTCAAAGATTTCATTCACGTATATAAGTAAGAATGCATGACTCTGAATGAATGTTATCAACAAAAATTTGCAATTATTTAAACGCGTACTGCAGAAATATCTCAAAATTCTCCAATAATAATCTGCTTCACGACTTTTTAATTCTTAATTCGTCAATTCGTAAAATTTGCGGTGTATAGAATTTTCCTATGTACTTTATCGTTTATACATACGTACAAATGCATGCGCTTAAACATATGATAATAATAATGAGTATACATATTGTACGATTGTACTAACTTATGCAATGTAATTGAGGTCGCTAATGATCTATATTAGTCGATGCGACAATAAATAATAAATTTTCCTATATGGAAACCTACAGAAATATCTCGCAATTTATTTGCAATTAACTTTGCAATTATTTAATTCTTAATTTTTTTAAATTCTTCAGTCTTCTTTTCTTCCTAATCCTTTATTCGTTAGGCTGCGAAAGGGTTAATCTTGATCGTGATAAATGTCTATTTATTTACCTGTTTCAAGTGGTTCTTTAGTACGGTGCCTTCTGGTTCGGGTAATGGGGGCAATTGATCACCCAGACCAGTAGGTGCGTTTATTTTATTGCTGTCTAGATCCACTAGCCAAATGTCATCGGGCATTTTAAAGTTCGTTTTGAACAATAAAAAAGTAGCGGGTATTCCGATAACAAATGGTGTAGGTGCAAGCAACAACTGTTCCGCGCAGCTCATGCACGTGGGTAACAATGGTATCGCGGGGAACATATACTCCAGAGGATAAATCATCGTTACGAACGCCATTACGGACATCGACAGGGCATTGTAGTCGCGAGATTGCAACACAATCTGTAAACAAATATAATTTATTCATCGATTAATTCCATTTCCTCTGTTGTCTTTATTCGCAATATTATCAGAGAAGTAAGAAAATGAAACTGAGAAATTTTAAAAAACTGAGAACTACTATGAATCAATCAAGTATACGGAATCGAAGAAGTCTTTTTAATGGTATATTATTTTTATCATATCGTGGAAGATTAACTTTAAAACAATCGTTAGACAAGGAATCAAACGTGGAAATTCTCTAATTGTTCTGAGCAACGTAGTAAGAATCTTCAGTCGAAAGTATCGAGTTATTGAAGATATAATTAGGAAAATCAATTCCCTTAAATCTCTTATCCTAAATTTGAATAAACAGAAACAAAAATCTTAAACAGGTTGAAGATATTTTACAAAAATTCAAATCTTATAAATTACACTAAATATATTGGTCAATACCTAACAAAGAATTCGTCAAAAATGAAAGATACGCTTGGAAAACTTTCTTTCTAAAGAAAAGACCACTTTCGAGGGAAAATAATTGTGATTTAGATGATGAAAAGAAAGATTACCTTGTGCTCCAAGAGAATCAACGTGAGGACCTTCAAGCATATGTCAACGCCAAGAAGTTCCAGGGGTAGATGCAGAGGGAAATCAACGAGAGAAAATCTAGTGTGGTCTGGGAGTGCAAAACAGAGTGGTGGCTGCATACTTTGCGACACGATCTCGACCTCGACGCGTGTCTTTTCCGGAACAGGTACAGGGCTGCTTAACAATCGCAGTATCCACGTCTCGATCTCTCGGACATCGTGTAGCACTATCGATGGTGTTCCTTCCAGTGTTTGTCCTGTTAAAACGCTCCACACGGTGTCCCTGTTAAAAATCGGCAGACAATTTCTGTTTTTAAGAAACTCGTTCTTCATTTATTTATTTATATCTTAATTGAGTGTTTAGAAACAACTGAAAGCTGAATTAATCATCGCATTAAGAATTGGAATATAATACAGTGCAATACGTATAATACCGTAATATAAAAATATGTATCGTATCTAGAACAATAGTTCTGAAACAAAAGTTGCTTGAAGCTAAGACTCTCGAGCGAGGAACAAATCAAAATAACTAAACAGAGAAGAACAAGAAATTAAAACCTTAACATACTTTTGTATCTCCTACTCAAACATTCGTCACAAAGAATATCATCATTTCATTCTTTTAATGAAGAAGTTTCATTTCTACTGAGAGTCATTAAAAAATATTTGTACCTTAATCCCTACGTTTATAGTAATACGCAATCGATAGACAAAAATAGAAACTATCGTTAACATAACCGACGCGATAGGAAATGAAATAAGATAGGAACAATGAAGTAGAGGCACGTACAAATAGCATGCGAAGTGAGATTTGAATATTCATAAGGAAGAATTAGCGAGTGCACGCGAGTGGATGTAAGTTTGCTGTTTTTAAAGATTAATCGTTACCTGTTGGTCTGCCGGGAAGCACCGACTTTCTGCGGTGAAGAACTCTCGTTACACGCATCGATGATCTTCTTCAAAATGAAAAGACATTCCCGGAACATCGAAAAGAACGGATGATGGGAAATGATACATAACGACGTCAGCGAATGATTTCGTATCCTCTGGAAGCAAAATCATGAAATAAAGATATAGAAAATAAGAACAATTATTGATATTTGTAGCATCGACTTCGTACTATTATTATATATGTCGGAGATGAAAGGACATCGGGACCTTTCTTTTAGAATGTTTGGAAAGGACCCCAATACTTTTTATTATAGCCGTACTTAAATAATTAAACTTAGAAATAGTTGTTTATGACTATGGGTGCCCGAGAATTATGACAATGTGGGCTTGGGCTCCAAGCGACATAACGGGTCGCTGAACGTAGCCACGGTCACGGCAGGGGCATGTACCTAACAGAGGTAGGTAGTAATTAAAGATCTCTCCTTAAAAATAAAGATTGACAGGAGGGAGGTACAGAGAGGAGTATATAAGGGCAGCTCCACTAGGACTAGAGTTCAGTCAGATACGTACTACTCATACTGTGTATCATTACGTCGAGTGACACCGACATCGTGCATCAGCAAGTTCAGCACTACTTAGCCTGTGAAAGAAATCATATTCGCCCTCCCGTTGACCGTGGATTCTTTATTGAACCTAAGATCATTGTCATTCGCATCTCGAATATCCAATCGCCACGGTTACTTGTCAAATTCGGTAATAATCATAGTTGGCACTAGTAAGTATTATTTATATTGCATAATAAGAATGGCCGATTCAAGTGAAGGTTCATTATACGTCCCTAATCTTAATGTTAAGCCGACATATAAATATTACTTATATATTATTTGTATATATTAGCATACATATGTTAGTTATATATTAGGTAAATGATACAACATTTTTCACCAGTTTACCTGTCGTCTGCGTGAAGCACGCGGAGACGGAGAATGACTTCCTCCACTTTCACTATCTCCACTCGGTGCAGTGATACCTAATCTCGGTGCACTCGGTATATGCGAAGTATCAGAGTCCCTTCTGCTGCTCGGACAATCTTTTTCTGAGTCGCTAGGGCCCACTGCACTGCTCCTATAGTCGCTATAAAGAACAGCTAGAGATACAATCTTATAATTGGAAAAAATATTCTCTTTAATTAATCGATATAATCAACGTAAACGAAAATGGTAAAAATATCCGATTAAAAATGTTGGAGAAATATTCCTAAAAGAATTCTTTCCCATTTCATTGATATTTCCTAAGCTTCCACTTTTTTGTAATCTGACTATAAGTAATAGCTGAATCTCGATTTTCAGTCTTAGGAGATTCAACGTTTTGTAATAATATACATAGTTGTTAATAACGATTACGTAATTATGTATCTGAATTATAACTTTACTAATGAGTCTGATATTCCACCTGACCTTTTAAGTGGATATCTCCCAAATGAGAGAAAATGAATGGCGTGAATTTTTTATTGTTCGGACAAGTGTTGGTAACTGGCAGAATGGGTGTAGTTTTCGGTAGTAAGATTATGATAAAATGATGTGTTATATTTCACCTAGAAAAGGCAGAATCTGTGCTCTTTTCCATGCTTTTCCTCCAACTCTCCCTTCGAAACGTCGTATTGTACTTGTCCCTTTTCATCGACACTCCACTACCGACCGCAGCTCCCACCCTTTCTATTGGTCGATAAAAATTCACGCAGATACCATAGCGAGTTCTCCCTAAAATAATATCGAATAAATACAATTAAAATACAATACAAATATCAGGAAACCAATATCAGGAAACCATTTTACGAATTATATTTATTTGATTCTAATCGCAACACTCCTGCGTTTACTTTTGTTTCTCAAGGCTCCTAATGTCAAAGTTAATTCTTCGAAAGATTATTTTGAGAAACGCAAAGGAAAGTAATTGAGTACCGGAGTCTTTGTCCGTGAGGGTGAAAGTGAAGGATGTGGCTTCTCGTAAGGCTGTGCGTTTTGGGCCCACGCTGGTGCAACCCTCGGGTTGACAGAAATAAACCATGTCCAGTGGCAATGGAAAATCTTTGTGATCTTCCACTGGATATCGTCGCAGCAACTCTGGAACCTAAATAATCATAATACATTCATGAACATTCTAATTAATAAAATTCTGCACCATTTATATGCTTAAGACAGTTGTATCTTCTGAATCATCTCTTTTCACCACTTTCCACTTTCTTTTAATATAAAAATATCTCTCTTCCCTATTTGAAATTCCTTTTTTCACATCCTCGCACTGTCCTTTTTATCGCTGGTGTTCTCCTTTTGACATCTTTACGCTTCTTCCTTTTATCGCTAAAATTTCCTCCTTTGTACACTTACATCATCTTCTTTCTATTATTAGAATAGTATTCCTTTATCACCTCCGCACCACTTTTTATAATAAAAATTTCTCTTTTATTTGTGTTAAATTCCTTCGTTGATCTTTCTGCTGCAATTCAAATTTCGTGGTATCTTCTTAATGTTTCCCTGTTATTCGCTGTTCCTTGAAATTCTCTCTTTGTTAAAATTGTTGTTGTTGTTAAAATTTTTCTCTACAATCTTCTGCGATAGGATCGCTTTCCCATGGCTTAATGATAAATAATTTTCATAGATATTACTCGTTTAAAGAAAAATATGTACCTGCACAGGCTGGCGAGAGACTGAGGGTAGTCTGGCCCCCACAATGGCGAGATAATCCACCAAGCGGGGGCACAAGTGCTTCTTCTGTATATCCATCGCTGTAATTTACAGCTCTGTCACCGTTCTGTGCAATGTGTACGGATCATCTGAGCCGTCGGCCTTTCGTCACGATCGCCTCCTGATCGGTTCATGGCTATATCATTCTTCTCTTAATCTTCCATATCTGAAAACACACGCGAATCAATAGCTATCGCAGAATTATATTTCCTCTGAAAATTGAGTTCTATTTAATTTGTCCTTCTACGCTAGATCGCCTTGACATCCTGCCTCCTACTTCGGCTTTTAATTAATTTCATCGATTTTAACACTAGAGCTAACGCACCAGTCAAGATAATCGACGTCAAAATCATGTTCTCACAATTAATAAAAAACCAACTGTTACTATCATTTTAATCTACTGTTATTTAATTTACTACTACTATTATTATTATTTAGGTAGCTGACAAAAATCGATGGTTCTAGTGTCAAGGAATTTCTCTAAAAATTTGTCTAACAGCTTCGATTTGAAGGAATTTTTCCAAGTCTGTATTACAACATTTTTGTATCAATGGATATTTATATTTAGGAAATTTCTATCCTCCAGAATTCTTTTATCCGACCAATTTCTATTGCGACTATTTAATTTTACTATCAGGGAAATTTTTATCTATGAAATTTCTATGCCAGAAATTTCTGCTCGTAACTACTTCTATCTTCAACGAACTTCTGTTCGCTGAAATTCGTATTGACCAAACTTTTCTTCGCTGAAATTTGTATCGTACCAAATTTCTATCGCGGAAGTTTGCATTCACCAAATTTTTATCATAAAAGCTCCACTCAATTTCTGGGGATTCATGCTTCAAAAAAATGTCTACTACAGTTCCTATTTAATAATAGCTGTATGGATACGATAACCATATAATAACGATACAATAACTTCCAGAATAATTCCTATTTAGAGAGATGTAATCCTTACACTTTATAACGATGAGGAATTTTAAATATGACCTAAAAATTGTCCAACTTAATTTAAAATTATGTATCTCGTTTGAGATACACGCGATAAATAGAAAGAACGGATTAGACCATGGAAAATAGTACTGCCTGAATTATTAATTGATAGTACGATCTAATAGTACGTGAAACAATATTTGGAGCACGAGGCTCATTGATTTCTTGAGCCTCGTGACCCATATTGGGTTAACAAGAATCACAAAAACGCTTGAGCACTGTACAAGGTTTAAGCCGAGCGTAGCTTCTCTGAAACAATATTTAGGTGAAGATCCCTTAAAAAGGTTGAAGCTTCTAAGTGACATTAACATTGACAAGATTTCCACGTCCCTGAATTTTCCTTAACTTAATTCAGAAAATCATTAAAATACGTTAAACATTCTCTTACAGTTCGAGAAACGAAATTTTTCATAACGTTTAAATAATTATTCCTATTCGATATCAAATAATAATTGCGAACTGAAAATTTCTACAGTTCGTAAAATTATTAAAAGCGTACGAATTAAACAAAAGAAAATAACGAAACATTTGTGTTTATACCAAAATTATTATTATTATAATAAATTGTTATTATTATACTATATAATTGATAAATAATAACAACAACGAGGAAGGATATAATAACATTTTGAACGATACCGTGACTCATAATTTGCGTAACTTAAAAATAGGAATTTCGTTTTAAGAAAAGGATAATTCACAATCGATATATCCCTCCTTAAAGAATGGCACGAGCTTGCGCGGAATAATATCCTCAAGTAGATGCCAAAAACATTTTCGCGTCTTTTCCGTCTTCCTGACCTACTTTTTCCATTTAATTTCGTGGTTTGGACGCTCGCAAGTTTCTTTACTAGTCGTGAGAAAAGGATAGTGCGTTCGGAACAACAGTTTCCGCTACAGAACGTCGCATTTCCGGTTCGTTCCGTCACCTCGAGCGAGATAAATTGCAATACGAAATATCACGGTGTCGGTATTATGCTTGAAAATGTACACATACAGCTTGAACATTTAAATAAAAATTCGAGATAGGAAGACTCAGAGAAATTATATTGCAAGAACTGATAACAAATATTTGATTTGTACAATTGTAGGAAAATTGTGGAAATTGTGCTTACTGAATCGTCGAAAATTATCGAAAATTGTCAATGCGATTCATTGATTTACCCTCGTTAGAATAAAGCTACGAAATTTCAGCAATCTGTCGAGTAATTGCGTTAGATTCCTCTATATCGATCGGGGAGCAATCAATGAGTCGATTTAGCAATCCTTGACTCGTTTCTCGAGCACTTTCATTTATTTTCCTCTGCATTCTTTTAAATTATTTTAGAAATTTCAGCATTACATTTTGCAGACAATTGATAGACAAAAAATAAATCAACGCAAACAGACATGTTGATCTGTTCCATACCATCGGTTATTGCCAATATCCTTTATTTCTCTTCTACTATCAATTATTTCTCTGAATAACTGGATTTTCGTTTATTTTATTCTATATTTTCTTAAACTATTTCAAACTAAGAATCCTACCTTCTCAGATAATTCATAAGCAAGGAATTGATATGAATTGATGAGAAATATATTATGAATCATTCCACTAAAATTCGAGAAAAAGAGTTTTTAATGAAAAGTAATTTTACATGTGAGTTGTAGGAATTTGTATATATATAATAAATATAATTGAATAGAAATAAAAGAGAAGCGAACAAGAGGAAATCGTTCCAAGCGAATAGACCAGTTCACTTCTTCAATGGACGAATCCACGTTTTCACGTTCGTCCAATTATTTCAAATCAACGTTTCAATACGAATCAAGCTACAAGGCATTTTTTCTAACGCAATTCACTACTTTATAAACTTTTCAACAAAGAAATATACGAAAATATAACAAACAATACATATGACAGAATATGATCGAAGATTATCATGCTTCATCCCTTTATGTTTTCACCCTTTCCAAGAATTCCCAGCTAATATACCACTGTGATCAAACAAAACACGTTTTAGCACACAAATCGACACCTACGACAGCAATTAGACCACCCAATCCATTGATAGTAAAATCTTCCCATCGAACTATGCTTAACATGGAAATCACATAACAAACCCTTAAAATCGACTTGCAAAATCAAAGTACATTTAGCAGCATAGTTCACATACGTAATTGAAGCTTTGCTCAAATGTTTATATACAGGTTGACGCTAAAATAAGTGGTCTCACTTTGGTAACGTATTTCACTCTGTCTAAATATGAAAAATGGTCTTATAAATATACATTTGTGATAATACTTGCTAAAAATAATTCCTCAACTCCTCAGAAGTCGGATTATTATCGCTTGTAAAAAATATTTGAAACACGCCAATAATTTCGTTGCAGAAGAAAATAATTTTCAGGAATTTTGAAGGAGACGAGTGTTTTTTAATGTGTTACATATACATTTATATATATATATATAATGTTTTATTCTTAGGAAAAGTAAAACACCAAAGTGGTATTATTTATTTCATTCTGCATACGTAATTTTTATCCATGGATTTTTTTGCAAAATGTTATTCAGATAGGAACGTTTCCAATAAATTGGAATATTTCGTTCGACCGAGGAATTTTTCAAGATGTTTATATATCAAACTACTTCCACTTGTCAATTTTGTAAGATCAATTTTTCAATACGTCGATTTGCATGGATTTGCGAAAATCGATTTGCAAAACGAACACGTAGCACAGTTCCAGGTAATAGAAGCTTTACAACGTTCTCAGACTATCTTCTATACATAATTCTCGGCTCGTATCTCTTCATTCCAACAAATTTTTTCAAAAGCTTATAGAATGTAGGATAAAAATCTTTCATCGTCGAATATCATCATCGAACAACGATTCAAACGAACACGTCGTACGCAGTCAAGAAATGCAACTTTCCTAACATTTCATATCGTCAAAATTCAACAAGTTCGATAATACAATACATACAAGCGTACTTGTTTCATTACTAAAAATTCAGAAATTTAATAAATTTAGAATAGCAAACTTTAAACGGATTTGATAAATGCGTCGTTGCAATGCCAGCGATAAACGACGCTGTATAAATCCACCAGCTTTGCGTTTCCAATATTTTCCAACTTGTTCACCGATATACCATTAATTTACTAAATCTTGATGTATATAACAATCGAAATTATGCAACGTCATTGGTGAGAAAAAGTAAATGACATCGTTTAGGTCGCGTGTAAGCCTCGTTCACATTAGTCGTTTTACCTGAATTCAAGTTACTTTGAAGTTTTAATACTTTATCAGTATGAACATATTTGCCTGCCTTGAAATATCTTTCTCATTAATCAAATCACTTGTCAAATCAAATCATTGAAATTCGAATAAGTTGGGTAAAGGGCACCAAGCGCAAAAATACGGAGCAATATATTTCAAATCAGGTAGATAATAATAATAACACTGTGGAAAAATGTACAGTGATAAGATTGTTTCGAACTGCTAATTCTTAATTCTTAATTAATAATTGCTAAATTCAAATCATTCATCGTCCGCGTTCGAGCGAAAAACTATCGCCACAATATCAAATATATAAATTTTTACGAGTACATGCATCTTCATCTTCATACAGTGGCTACGAAAAGTATCAGCACACCGTTGTATGTATTATAGCACTTACATAGTAATTAATTACGTAGACCCAACTATATTAAATTTCGTATCACTTGATAGTACATACTCCCTTACAATTAGACTGCGAATTTTTACGTATTTACGGGAAATTTGAAGATGCAAAATTGCATAGAACGCATCATAGCGAGAATGTAATGCGCGGAGATATATAAAATAAACAAAATATAATAATCGTTATAATATTCAGTGCACAGAAAAATCACCTACCTAGATACCACATTTTTTAACCATCTCCACGAAAAGTATGAATTTGCATAAATATCCGCGGCGGGATAAAAATTCGATATTATGAAAACGAAATATAAAACCTGATAAGAAAAACGCTTCTTGTAGCCACTGTATACTTCAATCCTTAGAACGACAGTCGATCGGAACACGCATTCACTTCCATAGCTTAACTTTGGCCAATTTCAACAAGGTTTCGAGCCAGTTGCACGCGACCTAAACGACGTCACTCGTTATATTGCATTAGTGACACTGTATAATCGATAGTTTTACATTTGGATGTAATAAGTTAACGACGTATTGTCGAGAAAGTTGAAAAATATTGGAAACGCATAGCTGCTAGGTGAACTTACGTGTCGTTTAGAACGAGGATCCCGGTGGAAAATCGTCGCTTTTCATTCACGAGGCCGCACACCGTATCGCCTGACTGGCGATACTACACTGGCGATCGTTCACGACGAGGCTACTAGGCAGGCGTGCGACCAGGGGCGGCACTTGCGTCGGGAAAGGGACACGAAGTTGTCCTCAACTGCCGATGTCTGTCCGGAACCGACCATTTTTCCGGCTTTTTAATTGCCTTTTCGAAATTTCCGATCGATAGGGTCTAAGAGAGGGTGTTCAGAGATTTAGAAGGTGAATTTCTACGGGATGCAGTTTTGGGGTGGTTTTCGTGGATATTGGAGTAGGTGTTTTGGATAACAGTCGGATTTTAGGGAAACTAGGAGAAAGATGGGGAGATTTTAGATAGAGAAATGGTAAAGAATTATGTGATAAAATGATAAGATTAAATTATGTTTATGTAACAGATTTGAAGCTTTTATTCTCTATGTAATAGATTTTATATTTATAGCGTAGAATTATAGCTAGTTCGTGTTTATTCAATATATTTTGAAGATCAGATTTCTGAAGTGACATCGTTCATTTTTTTGTTCTCATATTTCAAGATTCGAATTATGTTTCCATTCAAAAGTGAAATTTAAGGGAAATTAATGAAGAATGAAGGAAATTGGTGATAGAAGAAAGAGGTGAGTGGTAGACTTTTTTCGATTGTAATAGTATAATTTCTCGATAATTTTAAATACCTATTGGAGGAATTAGAGTTGGTTTATTGAGAGGGATGAAAAGTGATAAAAGATTATACATTCTAGTACGGGATGATAGAATTTGTAGTAAGGAAAACAAGAGATTGAATTTTACTCTTTATGCATTTTTAGTGACAGCACTGAAACTGACTTAATATTGTGTAATTGGATTGCGTATTTGAATGTACAACTTTAAAGGATGAAGGCTGTTAGAAACATGTACTCGAATTAATGTAACAATGTTGCATAATTGGTAGGTTTAAATATAATCTCTTAAGAAATCCAGATGTCTGAAATTGTTCCAGTAATTACAATGGTAAATATAATATTATACGATTATAATGATTAAATATGTTTCCTGGGAAAACTATTATACGTATCTTTTAATTGAGATTAATAACCGGAGGAAAATTCTGGATTCTCTCCTCTTAAACGTAGAATACGACTGAAAGAGTTGAAGGGTGTTTTCTTAAGCAGTAGCTAAGGGTAACACTCATTCACATATACTTGTACAAAGAGCACACCTTTACTGGCCATTTCTTTTTATGTATTTATGTATTTGTATGTATTTATATGTATTTATATGTATAATATCAAATCTTTTGATAGTAACTGACACATTATCGTTAAAACAACTTCTTACTCTTGTTCCTAAAGTGAAATTAAAAATAATAGAAATTAAATTCTTCTTAAAATATATCTCGATAATTTTTGAAATATATAAACCAATTGTTAAAACATACACAATTTTGGCAAAGTATTGATTCGGTAAAAACAATGATGAAATAAAAAAATTAAAGAAAATTTTAATATTTCGTACGAATTTTTAGTTTTTAATCAAATTTGAAAAAATAAAATACACAAATTTAGAAAAATGAAGTAAATGATAAAAATTTGTATAATAGCATCAAAGGAGCACACGTTGCTACGTGCTGATTGAGCAATTAGCTAAGCGTGAAAGTAGGTGGCCATTTTGATCGAGGAACTTTGCAAAGCATCGATTTTAAATGTTTAAACAACAACAACAATGATGGGAAGTTTACTTTTCCAATACAACTGCTGTTTAATTAACTGATGGGGATGAATTAATTATTCAGTCCAAGGGTAACACTTGCAATCCGAGCATTACCTTGACATAGAACAGAGAAAAACTTAAAGGACTTCTAAATTAGCTTACTTCAAATTGATGATTAATTGTCCTGGGACAGAAATTGTGCACAAATAAAATAATTCTTAGTCTATAAAATTAAACAATTCTTCGACCAATTATTTTTGCATTCGTATTTTTGATCACATCTTTTCAATGACAATGAAAGGAAACGTAGAAGAAAGTATAAAGTGAATTACAGAATATACTTCATTCGTACCTTAGTATTTCTTCTTTTCAATAAAAATTTGCCATTGAGAGTTTCTTTAAGAAAAATGGATAAAGGAAAGAGATTAAAAAAGTACATATTTTTGTTGTATTCTATTAACGAAGAACGTACAAAAGAAATGTGTTTACTGTATTTAATAAGAACATACAAAGAGGAGGCGTTTATTACATTTAAGGAAAACGTAGAAAGGAAAAGTTTTGAGTCATACAGATTTTATTCAAGAATTCCTTAACGTACCACACTAAAAGGATGGATTTCGTTGCATTACATTTTCAGTCATCTTTCTTATCATCATACTTTTCAATAAAAATATTTCATTGGCAATTTTTAAAAATATCTTTTGCAAGCTACACTCCTTTTTCCTATATTTTAATACATCTATACGAAATAATCTATAAAAAAATTATTTACAGCTCTATTATATTATTTTTGCCAATTTTTAGCTGACCAAATATAAAAGTTATGCAACACGTATAACATAAATGTCGAAAGAAATAAACGCGAGTACATTACTTTAGGATCCGAGAGAATAAGAGAAACCGAGAGTTTAGTCGGAAATTTAGCCTTTAGTTCTGTTCCGTAGGGATCGACGAACTTTTCTCTCGACAATTCCGCTCAGAAATGCGAGGGGAACCCGAAAAGGGAAGTCCTTACAAAGTAGCAACCTAAACAGAAAAAAAAGAACGATCCACACCCTTCTACGTTGAAGCAAACACTTTTCACCACACTTTCTTCTCTTCTTTTTATTTTGCTTCTCGTTTCTTCTTTTCGTCTCTTCTATCCCTAAAAGCAAAAAATTCTAAATCAATACATTCAATAAATCAATACAGTATCAACACATTACCTAACACTTGTATATGTTTCTTAAATAATTAAAAGGAATTTTTGTTATTAACCTTTCTTCGAAACAGCTCACTCTAGAATCAATTTTTCATTTATCGATTCCATCGTTATAATATGCGATTACTTAATAATATTGGAACACACATAGCGTTCATTTTTTTCCTTCGGCGTCTTTTACTACAAGAATTTTTAATAAAGTTTAAAATGACCTATGTTTATATAACATTCTCCGCTTCATAACCTATAACATATATTGAGAAAGTTTGGCTGTTAAATCCTGTGACGCGCTTGTAATATTATAATGTTACATATTATATAATATATACGACAAATAAAATACATTTCAAAATGAAGAGAAAAAAACATAATGAACTAAAAAAATTGAAACGAAGGACCGATAAGAAGTACAAATTTTTGTAATTATCAGTTACATTGTAACGAGCTGGATGAAATTGCGCTTTTTATAGCCTACCAGCTGGCAAGTTAATTGCCGCTACTGTTCCTCGCGACTTTTACTATGCACACGCGCACACCAGCTTATCAGACCTCGTCTAATGCACTTATCCTTCACCTAGACGCGTACACACGCGTGCATCAGACCGCGTGTACGTGCCCGTTTCAATGCCTGTTAATAGTTTCGAAATTTGATTGTTGCCGCTACATAATGGAACACCGGGACCCCTTTCAGTCCCCCTAGGTCAATTAAACGCTCGTTCACAAGTCAGCACAATTGTTTTATCATAAAGAAACTTTAAGTACATTGGCTACGCACACTTATTTCTTAATAAGACAATATTTTTTGTATCATATTCTATACATATCATTTTCATAATATAAAAATTTTTGCAGCCATACGAAAGTACTACAGAATACTATAAAATTTAATATACTTGTACCTAATTATTCAATGTGGAAATATTGTAAGAAATGTACTACTGTGGCAATAATTTTTGCAACCATTGTGCTTGTACTAGGAAAGTATATTTAAATGGTTAAATTTCTATTAAAAATAAAAATTAGGAACTGAATGTAAACATTACGATAGTTTTACATATGTGAAATTGGGGCGATATTTCATTTCACTATAAAAATATGGAAACGACATTGATATCTTTTTTAGAATTTCCCCGAGATCGTAAAGTAAGGAATACTTTTAAAGGTGATTGTTATTTAATAAGCTTTGCAGGGAAATAGATAACAGAGTGACTTAGAAAATAAAAATTTGTGATAATATATAAGCTAATGTGATAACCTAACCCCAATATATTGTTACCTAGGGGATTAAGACATAAAATTACCTTACTTTTTTTATAGTCAAGTATATTTGATTCTAAATTTTTAGCATTATCACAATAATTCTCCTACTCTCTAATTACATACATTTCAAAATTCTCCCACTGAAAACAACAAGAGAGATTTATGTCTGTGAAAAAGCCCAATTGTCAGAAGAAAGAGTCGCACCTGGAGGAGGCCGTAACTGTAACCATATAAAACCCAGAAACAGGCGTGGGTAAGCCTAACATGATTACGGTCTACGTAAGCAATGTCGCCGTCTACGTAATACGACGTTAGCACCTTCTGAACGGCTATCCTGAACGTTTGGCCCAGCAAGCTCATATACATATACAATTCTCGGGAATAGATGGCCTCATTGCATAGACGCGGTCCGTTACCAGTTGGATCAATAACGCTGCTGACAGGCTTAGCTGGATGTTCGGGAAACGTGGAGGTGGTAGAGGAACAGGGACGTACCGTGGCGGACAAAAGAAAATTGACAAAACAAGAGATATAAAAAGGCACCATGAAAAATAAAAAAGAAAGCACCATTTTACAAAATGGATTTATATTTGATAGGAACAGTTAATGAATATAGTATACCAGTTATCAATGTGACAAAAAATTTCCAGTACAAAAGTTATTAACAATAAGCATATCAATTAAAAATTTTCTTTTATCCATCACTGTAGGTATCGAATCTAAAAATTCAAAAATTCCTTTATTTGAAACTAAACGATAATCGATATTGGCTGCATTACATTTTATTCAAACTGCTTAGGAAGGTTACGTGGAGCAATCCGTTCAATTGTCAGTTCAAAGGTGTCCTTATGTGAAGGCCAGAAAAAAGAAGGTTGAATATAAAATAATGGACGTTTTGTCTTTGTGTATAGTGGTGTATAGTATTACTGTGGTATTGTTCAGGAGTATGAAATGATTCATATTGTAATTATTAATAATGTTATTAAAATAATTATTATGTATTAGTAATAATAGTAATAGAAGAGTTGTTATTATTATTCATTTATTTTTGTGGAAATACATGAATGATTTTTTTGAAGATCGTATGATTAGGTGAAACATTTTATCGCCAGCTTAAGCTATTGCAAAAGATTTTATCAGTTCATAAAAACGTGTAAAGTCTATTTACTATCAAGCCTAAAATACTATCATAATGAATGATCGCTCCGACGTCGCCGAACGCTGACTGATTCACGTCGATCGTAACTTCGACTTTTCTACTTACTACCCCTATCGTCCAACGCGCATGCGCATACATTCTTCAGTAGTATATCCAAAAAAGAATATGCCACTTTATGAAAAATGTTTGTATAAAAAAATCGAATCATTTCGGGGGATGAACAAAATTCATATAGTTCAATGATAAATAAATAGAATTAATTTACTACCAATTCGTTACTAAAAGTTGAACCAAGGATCTCAAGTACGTAAAACAATACTAACTACGCAACTGACAGAATTAACAAAACAATATAAGGCTACATGAAGCATAATTTGAATGAAGGTAATTTACTACCGAACGAATAAAACTATCATCGAAAATTTACAGAAAACTCTTTCATTGCTAAATTTCAATTTGCAACACAATTTGCCCAACATTTACGATAATCCGTAAAACCATTTATTTACCATTACTGCTCTAATTAATTTCACCGTGAAACAGGTTTGGACTCCCTCAAACTTGATTGAAAGTCTCATAATCTCATTAGAATGCAACCATGATTGAATTTAAGAACACCAAGGATCCTTCAAGAGGACATTACGTTCCTATGGGTATTGGGGAAGGGGAAACGTCTCAGAGCGTGGCCCAGGTCGAACAGACGAACAAGGGTAGGAGGTGATACACAGCTCGGTCACGAAATTTCGAGGTCTTCGGACTCCGTGAAAAGCGGAGAAGAGAGAAAACGAGCCACTAAAGAGCCAAGATGTGGGAACGTAATGCACTTCCATTGATTATTCATTTCATTATTGTGACATGGTCGAGCATTTATTTTACTTTCCTAACGTTTTTGCTGGCCCACAGAAAATGTACACCTAGGGATCAAGGGACACGTTACGTGCCATCTGATTGATCAATATCGCACTTACTACGTAATGTAACATTGCCTAACATGGTGTACAGGGTGTCTCACAAAGATATATTACTATCAGATAAAATATGATTCTCAATGGAAAAATGGCGAATAAAATGTTATTGGAAAGAAGATTGGAGATATACAAACAGAAAAAATCAATAGGACATATAGCTTCTTTTTATAAATTTAAGTAAAAAGATTTAACATGCTTATTGAGAAAAATTCAAATTTATAGCTATATTAATATTTCACTTGCCAATAGGCTGTGTAAACGAATGTCGCTTCTCCCTGATTATAAAATCAAAAGGAAATATTCTTATATCTCCCAATTCGCAGAAATTTTTCAAAGTTGTTGTAAAATAGATTGTAGATAATTATTAAATTACAGTGAATACAAAAATTATTATCGATAAAATAAGAAAATAACATTTATATGTGTCTTCATAAGCATTCTTCGCTTTCTTTTTTCATTTATCATTGCAAAGTAAATCGCAAATAGATTTTCTGAACAAATATTCAACTGCAATATATATTAGATCGTAAGTGGTAAATTAATATAATAAAGTACATTCCTGCAAGGATTATCCCAAGGATATTTTTACAAGGCATCATGAAATACTACGGGTGACCGAATTCCCGGGAAATAGTGATTACTCCTGGCCCAGTTTCCGGCGCGAGGGTTGAACCAGTTTTTAATCGTTATTCGAATTTGTTCCACTTTCGAACGCGAGAAAATATTCTCAACGATTCGGCAAAATTCATTTCACTAGACATTGATGAAAATTTATCGACGAAACGAAAAAAGTACGTAAGAAAGTAACAGAATGGCAATTAAAATTTTATTTGTTCGCATAAATTACAATGATCGCAGTTTACAGTATATAGAATCTATAAACATAAAACTCCTGATAAAATTTGCCATATAATTAATACCTATAATTTTTCTCTGAACTTAACATTAACTTAAAATTAAATCTGGTAAAATTTCATATCTTGCTTCTTATTAAATAAATATATTACAAATTGTTTACTTATACAAACTTATTTCTATTATTATTATCCTTCTTATTTCTTTTCTCCAACATTTGTAACGTCGTTAATATTTTAGTTAAATAATTCGACTATCATCTCCATTTAAGAGATCACAAAAATGTTGATAAAGACTGGAAGTCGTACAACTGGTAAAAATGAACAAGTATCTCTTTATTACGCTAGTGCGCTAGTGTTAAATGCTAAGTAATGTTAATTTTATCCTGACAACATTAAAAAATGTACACCTTATCCACGTTAGAATTGTTTTTAACAATTTTTCTTTGAAAAAAAAGCCACTCTACTTTCTTTAAGTTCTTCTATCCTTTCTATATCTTTCTATAAAATTGTTACCAATAATACATGAATCTTATCTTACAATTCGAAGTGTCTCCGACTCTGTAGGAATAACTATAGTCTTTCGTTGTTTTATCATCAATAATGAAAATGTACTTCGCTGTCTGTCTATAAAACTATCACAGGAAATACTCTTATCTTACTTCATCGAAAACCTTCGAACCAAACAGTTTCGTACAATACGATACACTTATCAATAAAATTAGAATTTTCATTCTTAATTGTCTCTTACGCCGAAGAGGACCACGCGAAACTCTCTTTAACCCTTACAGGCTAATATATATGAAATTTCATGCTGTGCGAACTTTATTTTAATACTATCATATGATAGCATTGCAATAATGTCTATTTTTCATTCAATATTCAATGATAATTTATTAGTTTCTAAAATAAACAATATATGAAATTTTGCCCATGTAAATTAAAATACTAAAATACTAAAATGAAATTTCGATAATAGCTTTTAAGGGTTAAACTTTCTTTTCTACTTAAATTTCACTTCCTATAATGTAACTACCCTGCTTCATTCTGCTATATAATCTATACTCTTTCCTTTATCCAGCATCTCGAATTTCATAATAAAATTATGATTCAAGATGGGTATCAAGGCCACGTGAAACTGTAGTACTGCTAATGTACAGTATAATACATTAATTTTCATTCTAGAAAGAGACTAGTATTTGTACTTGTTAATGGGCAATGAAAGAGTAATGATAAAAGTTGCAAAGAAAGTTTTACGTAACCCTGCGTTTCGAAATAATTATCTTTACGCTGATGAATGTCAATCGTCATAGGTCGAGGGTAGTGTCAGATCCGTGATGATAATCCTCGTCTAACAGAGGCTCTTGTTCCACCATCGCGCGAACTGTGAACAGAACTATTCATGCATACCAACGAATAAAGTACATTGACGTTCTGCATGTGCGAATATTTTGTTACAATGTGAATAATTTAAAGAAACGTAAAATCGTCTTTTAGATGTTTTGCATCTGTTATCTATAATTTAAAAAATATATCTAAAATATAAATCCACATAACAATGGTATACGAAACATAAGACATAAGTAGTTAGAATAGTGGAAACCATTAAAATAATTACTATACTTAAAATTATTAAAATATAGCAAACTATAAAAATATTAAAATTTGTTATTCGCACATACTTGATTAACATGTTATACTAAATATAGTAACACATTATAACACTGCCTAATATTAAATAAATATTATGCCCAATATTGTAACAGACCACGCATTACATTAATATTCACTAAGGCTCGGCAATCAATGAGAGCAATTTTGATTGAAAAGATATTGTAATCAGTTCTACAGTTGTATTTTTGATAAAAGTGAGATAAAGTAGCACAGATTTGCCAAAACCTTTCCCTCTTCATACTTGGCAGCGTTTCGTATATACATATGTATATTAATCAACGACCGTGTTCAGAAGTTTTTTTTTCTTGATTTCTTATAGTTTGTAGAGCTTATATTGAAATGGTTCGTGTTATATAAATTAAAATGTTAAAGATATCGTACAACATCCTGAACGCGTTCGACAAGGCGTTAGGACCAAGCAAACAAGCAGAGTCATGCAAATGCAATCTTCACATGCTTCAATTCTCTACTTGCTTTATTACGTACCTCATAATGTTTGTATCTATATCTCATATTATTACAACTTATCATATCAAAAATAAGATGTTAAAACATAAATAAGATATTTAAACGATACTAGTTCTTCGTATATTTTAATATTGAATGCGTTTATCGCATTATTTTATCGTACTTTTTAATTAACATTTTGCTATATGAGAAAATAGGTATTAGGTATTATTCACAAAATGAAATTATAAACGATATGATTTTGTATATTATCAATTAGTGAATTGATAAAATGTGGGCTTGTGTAAAAGTTCCACAAACATGCTAAATGTTAACAATGCGGTTCAATGCAAAAACAATTTCTCAAACTATTGTTAGTTAATATAATTGCAAAGGTACAAATTCAGGTATTATTAATGTACTACTATAAAATTTACAAGGAACAATACAAACATTTAAAATAAAATAGAATAATGCAGCATGCAAATTAATATTTTGAAAACTATAATGGTATGTTATTATTTAGAAAGCAAGATTTAGAATTTATTTGAAAGAATCACCTTTGCAAGCCATTTTGGAAGGATTAACACGGATTAAATCTGAAGATAGGAGAATGGGAACGTAACTCCAAAGATTTTGACCATTACATCAAGCTTTGTTCAATGAAAACGCACAAATAAAAGATAGCATGTGATACGAAAATTATTTATCAGGAAAGTATATTACATTTTGTGAACAAAAACCAAGATACGTTACATTAGATTATTAGATACATTATTTATTTTATCAGGCAATGTTGCAGGAAAGTCTCATTGAAATATTGTCATTCTGAAAATCTCAAATGATCTTGTAAAAATTCAAAACTTTTGTAAAACAACAGAATTATATAATTGTAATACTCTGTAATGAAACATTTGAACTAAACGGTAATTTCCTTGCACAACTTCTCATGCACAGTAATTAGATTGCTCGTAACTGTGTTTGTAAAGAAATCATTTCTTGAACAGCTTCGGATATTTCTTAAAATACAATGTAGTGAAAAGATACGTCTTTATATTTTAAAGATATATCACTAATCTTTACAACTTTTTACTCGTCACAAATTTTATAATAGATATACCACTGATCTAAGATCTTTCTGTTTAATTAATATACTTTAAATAATTGTTAAAATAACTTCTAATGATCTACACTGTAATTAGTTTTGAAATTATGTGATCCATTCCTTATTATGTGATGCACATTTATATAAAAAATTTGCTTTCCAATAGTCATAAAGATTACAATGTATTAAAAATCTAAATATGTATATTTACTGCACATAGTTAGCAACAATTTCTGTTTAAAGCATTATTATCTTTTATAATTGATATTGTTGAATCTATATATTATACGTCTTGTAAACAAAAGAGATTTTACCATCAAAAATGCGCTATGCTAAATAAATATAAGAATATATACGCAGAATCATTTTAAATAAAAATTATTCAGCTATTTTGTCTTCTACCTGGAAAACTATCTCATACAGTTGCAATCATAAGCGCATATTAAGGCCACGGACCTGAGCTGAATGTAAATCATTGTAAATTAAGAGTACATTATATCAATTTACATACTGCGTGAGCAATATGCATATTTCCTGTGCTATGTACTTTTCCTTGTATAGTTTCCTTACTCGTTACAAACCGATGTTTACTAAAAAAAAAAAATATTTCAAAACACAAAATGATTAGTTAGTAACATTCCATCAATTCCTTATAATTTTTGAATGATATAAAATTGAAATTGTTAAAAAAGAATAAGATAAATCATAGATTGAATCGTTTTAGCTCAAATGAACTATCTTTGGTAGTTTACTTATACTATAAACATTTTGTAATTGACTATGGAAATATCGGAATATTCGTATTATATAATTACGTATATATATGTTATTTTTAAATTAGATTTGTAACTTTTAAAGGAAATAATTATCTGCCCTTTAATTTCAAACATGTAAATGAACTACTAGTATATTCTATATGAGATCATGGCTATAGTACTCCAATCGAAAAATAACCAATATCATTAAACACAACCTCTAAGAAAAAACAATCAGGTAATTTTATTTTCCTTTTAATGATTATAAGTAAAAACTTCTCTAAATTCGACTAAAACGTCTTCTCTAAATTCGTTTATCTTCAAAAATTTTTCTTGTAATCTAAAGGTCAGCAAAAAAAACAAATGTTTGTTATAATTGCGTCATTCCCAAACATAAACTTCATACAGTTATTAATAAATAAAAGTTGAATAAATCATTCACATTCACTGATTTAATTAAATTGCTATAATACTTATAACAATAATATAAAGTTACTTAAAGTTTATGTCATGTCTTTTTTCTATCTTTCTTTAATAATAATTATATATCACTTCCTGTATTTATATCGTATTATTTCATGTATCTTATTGATTTTACCGATTTTAATCGTAACTCTGATCACTAGGTACATGATGATATATTCTTTTTTCGTCGATAACAAACTGATTGCAATCGATGGCAAGCAGTGAGAAACTTTCAACCAACATGTTGATGAGACCTTTTATTTATGTTCAATACTAATCAGATGCGGCGATTAGAAATTAATGTGATAATAAATGAACTGTACTATTCTGAACTTTGTATATATACAATTGTGATATAACAAAATTTATCAAATCTCTATATTTTCTTATATTGTTAACTCTCCTTTATACAAAAAATGAATCATACAGCGCATTTATTATCACAAATAAATCCTAGTGATGTTTCTTTTGCAATCTATTACGTTGGGACCTGTTAGTACCATTTTTCTCAGCTGTATTAGAAACCAGACTAGCTCGAGGATCTCCTAGTGGTATCCTAAATAATTTGATCTTCATATAATCGCAAATTTCAAGACAAATCTGAGTATTATACCGTAGTAAATCCAGAGTAACCCAAATCTAAAAGCACATATAATTGTAAAATATATAAAAATGATATTTCGAAAAAGTTCAATAAAATTTATGCAAAAATTAGAAGACTTACAAAACACAACCAAAGAACATAATATTCTTTGATAAAAAAATTGAAATACTGATTTAAGAACAGCATTGCTGGTCCAATCAATGAACTGTCTAAATATTCCATTTCATTTTTTGTCATATGAGCAACCTATAATAAATAACAATACTATGGAATATAGAACTTAAAAGTTGAATAAAATAATTGATATTTAGGTTATTGATATACATACCACCAGTCGATTGGTAACTTTAGCTGCAACCATTCCAAATGCAAGTATATACAATGCAGGATGATTTTCATAAACGTGCTCAGCACTTTTTCTATAAATTATAAAAGCTGGCACTACCACGAAACTAAATGGAATAATTGGAGATAAAACTGATGTTCCCTGAAATGGAATAAATATTATGAAGACATCAGTGGTCAATAAATGTACAAGAAAAATATTTGAACATGTAATATATTTTTATAAATGAAATATGTACCTATAATTTAATGTTTAAGTATTCGATAATAAACAATATAAAGATTACTTAAAAATATTCAATCTCTAATAAAAGGAACAATATATAAATATACTTTATATGCAAACATCAAGTACTATACTTTTTACTAAAATTTTATTTGTATAATATATAATTAATTAAAATGTTACATCTTTATTATAAAGCTACATGCTATATATGATGGACCAATAATCCAACTTGTATATTCAAATGTAAAATGCAAACCCTTATAAACGCTAAAAAAGCATCTATATGTTTACAATATGACTACATAAAATTCTATTAGACATTAATAAATATAAAAATGAAACGAAGAAATATAATACATTACAATGTGTAAGCCTAGGTTTAACTCACATAGTAAATGCAAAGTTATTTAGAGTTCATGTAGAGTTAGTTGCAGTAAAACATATAGTAACTGAGATTATTATACTAATTACCAAAATCATCTAAGTACATAAAGAGTCACTAAGTTAGTTTACAAAGAAGCATATATGTAGTAACTAAAATTATTATATTAATTATATAAAATTATATACTTCTAAGGATCCATGCAATTTCTTAAAATGGAAGGAAAGGAGTAATCAATGGATGGGAATATTAAAAAGAAGAAAATATGTATGGGGTATCAATACAGATTCTTAAATATTTAGGAAAAGGTGTTAACCAGAGTGGAAATAAAAATACAGTAAACAGTTCTGTGTAATGCTCTTGCAAATTTTAGACCCACACAAATGATACAATAAGTTACATTGAATATTCGTCCTGTGCTACAATCTCGTAATAGCATATTAATTAAATTTTAATTTTTTAATTTGATCAAAGATAACAAATGTTTTTAACATTGTAATTTCGAATACATCAGACAATATATATTAAGTAATAATGCTCAAGATAGTTTGATGTTTTATGTTAATATATTATATATGCTAAGATTGTTATATGTAAGAGAGCAAGTACTCTTTTATAACATGGGCCTAAATCAAAATAAAATGCAAAGTGCACTACACAATTATTTTATTACTTTTGAACTGACTTACTGCGACGGTGGAGCCATTTTTTCCGACACCACCGGCAAGAATGACGGATATGCTGCTCTGTGCAAGTAAAATAGCGATGCCCACAGCAGCCCATAATGGAAACACCTTGACCTCTGTGCCAGTGTATGGCAACTGTGCAAGCGACACGAAAAACCTTTTTATTAGTTACTTTTAAACACATTTCAAGCATATTTCATTACATACCGATGAGAACTTCTTGCTTTTGAAACAATTTCAAATCTTCAAAACACATATACATTAAGTAATTTGTGTGACTTCACAAGGTGTTAAAATCATTTAATTAAAGGTTTTATATTTTTAATTTCATATAAAATATTTGTTCGTTTTTTAATTTAATAAAAAACAAAAAAGATAAATCTATTTTAAAGTTCTTACATCTAACAAAATATTGACACACTCTTTCTCATGAATATCACTTTTCTTCTAAAAAATTTATTTTTTTAATTTAATGTAAAGATGATATGATCACTATTCAACACTGGTAACTATTTGTTTACATCAAAATAGCAAAACTCCATAGCTAGTAAGCACCTAAATAAAATGAAAGGTAAATTTGCATAAGAGAGATTACATTTGGAGATAATATTAAAACATAAGCTGTATTTTTTCATAGCCTGCACACCATACAAGAATTTCTTATTGTAGTAAAGTAATGTGCATATAGATTATTAAATAAGATTTAGTAATGCAGAAATTGTCCTTTAACATGGATAGCAATAACCGAATGGTCTAGATAGGCAAGCAATATAAAAGAAGAAAGATCTGATTACTATGCTAATGATGGAAAATTTACATATATACAACTGATGAGTTTATATTTTTGAAACTTACTGCAATTGTGGAACCATTCTTTCCAATCCCACCAGATTCAAAGACTTTACAGAATTCAAGGAATACATGAATGTAGCCTGCATAAAAGAATACTGCTACGTAGTTATTGATTGTGCCTACACCAAGCACTGGTATCTAAACAAACGCATAAAATCTCGCTCGTTATAAAAATTGCAGAAATGCAATTAAATTTTAACCTAAGTTTACTCTGTATATTACATTTATTCTATGTAACCCTCAATTTTTTTCAATATGAGTTAGTTCCACTTGTGGCCCATTACAGTACATGAGATAATAATAAATTAAAACATCAGGCACGAAGGAGCTGCTTTTTTACTCAATTTTCTACCTGCATTTCTAAATATTTACATTATAATAATTTAACTGATAATTGAGATGAAAAATTACATTTTGAACCAATGAATTATGATGATGATATGAAGTATAAATTTTATATTAAATTACATACTTATATGTGTGCTTACTGTTTGGAGTTAATGTAAATTTTTCTAGTGTTAAACTGTATCTCATTATTTTAAAAGGATATATTAATTTTAAGGCATTTACATAGTATGATAAATTTATATACCTAAATTATATTATCTAATATTTTATTGTTATTTATTGAACATTTTTTGATAGAAATTGTTTCAAAAGCATAATTCCAAGTATTAAAAGTAAGTTGTATTTTTACACATAGCCTTGCACAGTACAGGAATATATTCTAAATATTATTTCTCTATTATATCATAAATTTTATTAATACCTTTTAATATATTCTCTATATGAATGACTTTGATGGACAATTGTAGGTACAAATGTAAGTTATGATGCACTTATGATGAATAACAATGTGATGCAGGAAAGTAAGAAAGAATTGGATGAAGGGAAACAAATGAGTAAGAAATTTGGAAATAAAATGCATGTTACAATAAGTTTCATAGCAAAACAGGTAATTTCAGCGCTGCTCCTCATGCCATGCTGCTCCCATTTCCATACTTCCAAACACAAAAGTCTAATTGACTAACTTACAGCCACAGTTGAACCATTCTTGCCCACTCCTCCGGTGAAAATCACCGAAAAGATGAAATATAAGTTTGCCATTGCACAAATTACTGTCATAACTCCTATTAAATACTTAAACATAAAACCATCTATGTATGGTATCTGTAAGAAATAATCTCATTAGACTCATGTAAAGATATTCTCAAATTTTTTATAAACATGAGTCTTGAGATAAAAATGCAGAACTCACTAGAAACGTTAGTTTTTCCTTATATACAAAAATCATTAATGCATAAAGTGAAAATCTTCAGTTAGATTAGAAATTGAGTAATTAGTTAACTTTTTAACCAGAATTTGTTCAATTACTATTCGTCTTTTATCCAATGCATAAATTGACGAAATGAATCGAAAATACATAAATAAATATAACACATACACATGTAATACATGATATTCTTATATTTTATATATATATATGGCATAATAATGTATATAACAAACATGAGAAAATTATGAGATAGATAATAACAAAAGTAGAAAATAACATTTGATGAAGGTTTGAATGAAAAATTATGGTGAACTTAATATGAATAAATGATAACATAATGTACTAAAAGAAGAGATTCAATATTTATGTTCTTAATATCTTATAAAAGTTTATAATACTGGAAGTTTTTAAATGTAATTATGCGGAATATTTACAAGCCCCCTAAATTTACTGTAAAATCTGATACTATGCCTTAAAAACGAGTCTCTGTAACTAAATAATATTAATACTAAACAAGCTTATATTTGTTTGAGAAACTAAAAATAAGGAAAGAAAAAATATCTTATGACAATCAGTTACTTAATTATATAATTTGTGTATCTCAAGAAGTTGATAAACCAATTAGTCAAGCAGTATAACATATAACATTAAAGTTATAATGTTTTATTAATTGCCATAAGATATTCTGATTATGTAACCTGTGCGTCTCTTAAATCGTTAATGAATTAATTAATGAAACATTTTAAACATAACATGTTTTCTAAATTACATCAGATAATTTTGTTGCTTGATATGAGATATTCTAAAGTTATATAAATGTAAAATTAGAATTATTAAAATAGATACAACCTCTATCATCCATACTTGTGGCCCAAAAATTGCAGAAATAAGATGAATCATTATAATAGTAAATTGTGCTTCTGTGACATCCACTTTGCCAAATCTTAAAGAACCTATTTAAAAACAATGACATTGTGAAATAAATAAATTTAATAAAATTATCCTTATTAACATCTATAAACTTCTTACCTGAAACATATGTCTGCCAATGTGCACAATAAAAAAGTGTCATGGCACAAAAGCACTGGAAAAACATCCATGTTGGATAATATCCTAATTGTACTGCTATACATGCTGATAGAGCAATAAAAACTGGAAAAATAAAAACACAATTTTTCATTTATGATAACAGAAATTTAACATTGTCATGTAATATCAGATATAAAAGAGATTTTTTTCTACATTATTTAATAGAGGTACTATATTTAGTTTTAATATAGATTTTTAACATAATAAGTTAAAGGTCACATGAGTTTATCAACTTAAGCAACATACCAGTTGATATGGAGTCACACCCATGATCAAATAATTCACCCAATGGTGTCGAAGTTCCCGTTCTTCTGGCTTGTTTGCCATCTATGGCATCTAAACTTTGATAAATGAACAAACCAAGTGCGCATAAAAAACAAGCCCACCTAGGTGCCTAAAATATTAAAGTAATATTATATCTATATATTAAAGTAATACTATATCTACATATTAAAGTAATAAATAGATATTTCATTTAAAAAAATGTTGTTTTCATAAGCACAGATTTTTTATACAAACATCACATACACAGCCATACTCCATTACATACAAAATTTTCTTCTAATGAATGATTTTATGTAAAACTGTAAAAGTTGGCAATTCTATTTTTTACATTTATATCAAATATGTATCAAATTTTCAAGTTCACAACCTTTTACACTGTCATCCAGGAAATGATGTGTAAGTACGAAATATAGGTTATGTAGACAATACCTCGGTTTTAGCATCTGGGCTATAATATACAAGAATCAAAGTGGTCGCGATGTTCACAATCAGTCCCACGATGGTGATTAAATTTGGTGCAAGCCAAAGTGGAACCTTGCTAACAAGCCAGTCCCACCAGGGTTGAAGAAATCCATCCAAAAGACTGTTTGTCGTGCAGCTGTACTTATGTTCACTGAGACGTTTCAGTTGTCCAGGTGACAGAAGCTTTTCTTTATAAAACTGCATAATTCGACGTGGCCGAATTATTGGGAACACTAAGAATGATTATAATACTTCAACAGTCATCGATGCCTCAAAACACAATGGCTAACCATAACAAGTAACTGTTCGCCAACATGTACGACATCTCTTCACATACTAGTGCCAACCGGAACTACAACCAAATCAACAAAAATACTACATTTCTTCCACATGTGCAAAATATTATCTTAAAATTATACATCAACTATAACACTGACAACTTGTATTATTTGAAAAATTTCACGGAAAAGACGTTATAGATTACAATATTTGTATAATATTTCATTAACGATGATTTCTTTTATGTAAATATTCTAATTTCGACAGAGACGAAATGTTTCGGATAAAAATATATGTATATACTAAAAGTTGCTATTTAAAATTTTGCCGCGGATTCCTATAATTATATTTTATTTTTATATCTTTTATTGAGAAAGACATCTCTATTCTCTTCTATTATATTTATTTTCTTATTTCATAAAATGTGTCTACAATTTTAGATATTGTTCTTTCAAATTCTTAAACTTTTAAGTTATCAAATTTAAAGCGAGTAGTCAAAATCATGGCGGCACTCAGTAGTTTCAGCAGGCTATTTAATTTTGCCACAAATACCTGTATTAAAAGGATTCTTCCTGCTTCAATAAACAAACAATATTATCCGGGTTTGTCAATATTTTTTCCGTAAAGGCAATACAAGATTCGCTTCTTTATTTGTATGAAACTTTAGGTTATATAACCTGAAATTTGTTTGATGTAATTTATAATGCGTTATGTTAGTAGTAATTTTTTAATAAACCACATCATACTGAATGGTTTATAATTATCGTTCTTTTAACTATACATTCTGTGATTGTTTATTATAAAATATAAATACTGTATTACTACATTTTCCTATTAGATTATTTATTATTATTACTATTGTCAATATTATATGTTTGTATATTATATTATATATTGATTTGTATACTAGCAAAACATATAAATTAACGATTAAGGATAAGTAAATAACAAATTTGTGTAAAATACAAAAAAAGCATTATTTATTACAGGATTAAAATTATGGAAGATGGAAGTAGCTGGTTATGCTCATCGCAAGCAAACAATCAGATATAGTTTACCTTGGTTTAAACCACAACCAAGCTATCAAGAAGAAATACCTGATGATCATGATGAAGAAAAAGAAAAGGCAGCTGCTGGTAATTATATATAATAAATATAGAAATATTAATGAAATGTACTTTCAGATTAATTTTTTAATTATATTATTTAGATAATTTTATAGCTTCCTTCTTCTTTTTAGATGTGATCAATGAAATTAACAGACAAGTAGCTACTAATACGGTTGGCCGCTTATTTGCGGTCATACACTTATGTGGAATACAATTTAAAGTCACGGAAAGTGACATTATAGCCATTCAGGGTCATTGGCCTCCTCAACTAGGAGACGAAGTAAAATTGGAAAAAGTATTATTGGTTGGTAGTAAAGATTTCACACTCATTGGAAGACCCATACTGAATAAGGAATTGGTGTCAGTTAATGCAACTGTAATCCAAAAGACTTTGTCTCACACCATAGCTCATTTCAGAATGAAACCAAGAAAACAGTTTAAGAGATTAACTTGTAAGAACAGTATCATAATTAATGCTCTAATCAAAACATTGTATAACTATTCTATTTAACATATCTATCTGTTTCACAGTTACCAGAATACCCAGAACAATGTTAAGAATAAACTCTATAATTATAAATGGAGATATCAACAAAAAGAAAGAAGTTGAAGGCTTAAATAGAATATATTAAATAATAAATAGCATAATGTACAGTATCACACCACTCAAGAACATTTTTCAATTTCAATCCTCTGAAATAAATTTATTATTAATGTTAATTCAAATTTATTTAAATTGTTATAAAATACAATAAATAAAATTACTAATATTTCTAATGTTTTCAATATTACTGCAATTATGTTAATTATTAATAATTTTATTTTTTTAATAAGATATATGTATATAAGGAAATAACAATACATCATGCTGAAATGAGAAATAATATTACAGCGTTGTAAGCATACAAAACATACAAAATTCGCGCGGCGGTCTAGTATCTTGAAGTTAAAATATCAAACCTCAGAAATAAGAAAAAATAAAATCCAAAAAAAAGTGTATCAGGAAAAATATAATAGAACTTTGTGCTCCGCGCGCTCGCGCATGTGGTGTGACAGGGAGAGAAGAGTGGGGGTAGTGCATGAGTAAGATAACACTAAGCGAAATGCCGTAAGATAAAACGAGATAAAAAGTGAGGTTAGTTTGTGAGTAAGAGAGAGAGAGAGATCGATATGAATTACGAACGACGAAGACAGAATATTTGAATGACGTCATAAGCTGCAGCTTCAAGGAGGTTTAAACGAGAGTACGAGAGTACCAGTCTGTTCTTCATACCTTGCACTCTCGATAAAAACTAACGCCAATAGTTCGTACATTCGTCGTGCCCCATGACAGTTGCTTATAAATCGTTGCATAGAATGGGCCGGTGTTTTCCTGTCGATAATATGCAAGCACAATATTAAATAATTCGTAATATATTATTATTACATAGATAAAAAAAAAAGAAAATTAGAAATCATCCCTCATCCGTGTATTAGCGTCCAAATCGAATGTAAACGATTCCTCGTCGGGCCAGGAAATTTCGTAGTTTCCATAAACCTACCAAAGTAACCTAACTAAAGTGTATTATATTACAATTCGGAAGAAGATGGTGCTTTCGGAATGTTACGGATTTGTCAAGTATGCGTTAGTCTGCGTGAATCTTATATTTTGGGTAAGTTCAAACAATGCATTTTTTGAAAATATTTTAATACGTTAACTCTATTGCTATCGTAATAGTACATTTTTAAGTGAGTAGATTATACTTAATCAAATAGATCAATTAAACATTTGAAATGGTAAATGATGTAAGTGTTAAATAAATAACTATTTTAATGAAAATGGATGAAGTTGCATACTGAATATGGTGGTAAACACTGTACGTGCTAGAATAATTTATCTTAACTACTGGTTGAAACGCAGAAAGTAACAATCTGTAATGTAATTAATCTAATCTATTTTTTACTATTTGTATTTTTCTCCAGATATATTAATTTGTTAAATGCTGAAAATATATAATATTCAAATGATAAACAATTTAAATGACAAGATTAATTTTCTTCATTTCTCTTATTCTTCACTTAAATCACACCATTGACCATTTCAAGTTTTTAACTATCAGTGAATAAGGAAAGGAGAATCTTTTGTACTTATTTGAATTAATAATAGTAAGTGATACGGACTATATTTGAAACTCCTCAAATTCTTGTTATCGCCTTAATTGCAGAAACTTGCGATTTTCTACTTTGAGACTTCCGTAAAATTACTGGTCGTGAATGTGCTAATAGCTGTAGTTAACTGAACAATTGTTTCATGGTCTGTTACTACACTTTTTCTCTCAATACCATTTTGATAAATTTCCATACTTAATTTGACCATTAACTTAGATATACCTGTAACTTTTGCAAAAACATGGATATATTTTGCGATTTTCACAACAATTAATTTAATTTACAATTTCTCCAATATTGTTTGGAATGGATGGCCATATCTCTTTTTAAATTCCACCATTTTGATATCACTTTGAAAAATATATTAAAAAAAATTTCGGACATATTTGGGTCAAAATTTGGTGAAAAAGGAAGATAAGGTCAATAAGGAAACAATAAAATATTCAATGGTGTTATATTTAAAGCGATTTGGATTAATCAATAAAATTATTGCATTCCATTTAATAATGAAGGGTAACTTTATTCACAAGGGGATATAATTTACCGAGCGTTATGATCGTTAAGTATGCGCACGACTCGTATGATAATGTGTGACTTGGTTCAATAAACTTCAAGAGTTTTCATGCAAACGTTTTTATAGAAGTTAATAATTTTAATAGAAATATTGTATGAAATTTAAGAAATAAATATCGCGTAAGAATTATACGTAATTTTAGTAATTTGTCACTTCTGATTTATGTGTTACTACCTATATATAATTTTTGATGATGGTTATTTTTTTAAATTTAAACAAATATGTTGGTAATAACATACGAAATAAAAATTTGACAATATCTGCTATTGAATAAAGATATTATATATGTAAAAATAAAGATAAAGAGATAAAGGACAAAAAGAGCAAAATAATTTCGGTGCCAACAACTCTGCTTAATTCACTCTTTACAGTCGGTTAACCCTGTGACCTCCAATTTATCTCCAAACGCGAACTTATTTCAAAGATAATAAAAGTAAGAGGCGTCTGAATTTGTAACATAATCGGATAAGCTAAAGTAGCATTAAGAAATTGGCCTGTTAGTTCGAATAAAATAAACCATACCACGCAATTTCCTTTTTAGTGACTAACCATTTTTTCCGTTTTATAATTTATACAAAATTGCAATCTGATCATAAAATTATTTTTAACTTTTTAGAACAATATTTTTTCTATACATTCATAACTTGAATACCAAAATACTACATATTAAAGATGTTAGATTCTTCAAAATAATTGAATGCAGTTGCTTCATTGAGGTGTAATATCATATCGAATAGCAAGAAATAAAAGTGTGACGTATATATATGAACAAATGTAAAGTTTAGGGATTTCTTTCTAGTTTATTACTTTCCTCTTTGGTGTCTAATTTGAACATAACTGAACGTAACTCTTGCAAAGCTAAATCGATTACATCTAGGTACGTAAGGATCTTCTTCGAATCCAGTTTCCTCTAAAAAAAATTCATCCTTTTGTGCTAGATCTTTCATCAAATATTTGTTTTTTCATCATTTCTTCCTTCTTTTCCTCTAACCTCTTAATCTGATATTGTAAATATGGCATATTCGTGAGAAATTTAAGTAGTATGTCATGAAAATTTTAACGTTAATAAACTGTAACATTCGCACGATTATTAACGGGACGCTTTAAACGAATGTTTCTTCGTTCGTTTAGTTAACTTTCAAAGTTCATTAACTTTCTTGTAATTAACGCGATAAGTTCTCTAAAGAGTCAGAACTCTTATTATTTATACCTCGGTTTTTTCGTGTAAGGTGAGGTAATTCAAGGGGGCAGCTGAATCGATTGCATCTGGGTGATGCGTGTATCTCGCATTTATCGCTGTATGCCCTATATTTCACTGATTCACGTAATCGGTTTAGCTAATTCCACTCGATGCATATACATCCGATTTAGCCTTCTTTCGATGATAAATGACTAGCTGGAAAATATCAAAAGAGGTATTTTTTACTGTACGTCCTTTTTTCACGACGCATCAAGAAATAATACCTTTTTATTACGATTATAACGGGCGACCATTTCTAGTAACTTCCCTAGTTACAAAAATGTCAAAAAATCCTTTTGCTACGATATTCTATACGTACAAAACTAAAAAAGAAATACGAGAAAATTCTTTTTTCGATTTTTTTTTTTAACTGACAAATATACACCTTAATATTTATGAATCATGTTTAAAAATGAATCATGTATGTCATTTTTAATGATGTGTTGTTAAAAACTAGAAATCAGTAGGAATGACTCAGATTCGTTGGTTATTAAACTGCAAGCGCGAACATCGATCGAACACTAGCTGAGCTATTACACATCAATATTTTACCGAGGAATTAACAATAGTGCTTATGTCAGCACCGAGACAAGCATCGCGTCTAGTTTGAAAATGTTCAACGAGGAATAAGTGCGTTTAAATATAGATTTCCAGTCACAGAACGAATATGTTCTTCCTACGAGCTTGCATCCTACACTATGGCCCAGTTTATTCCCATTTTCCCCCGTCTATTCACCATATCAATGCGTGTACTACTCGCTTTCATCGCCGATTAGTTGAACTTCAAAAGGATGATCGATCCAAAATCAAACATGGCGCATGAGTTATCCAGACGACATGCATAGAGGCTCACAAAAGTATTGGGACATTTACCGCGTGATTTTTTTAGGAATATATCATGTGCATTATACGAAACTTCGTGAGATTGCTTTAGCATTGTAACGAGATACGACTATCGTAATTATAACAATAACAATTGAAAGCAATCCGAAAATGTATGTAAAAGTTACAAAACATTTATTGCAAACATACACTTGGTGGATAATTAGTATGCAGAATGAACAATAGTCTTAAACGTACAATCAACGCTACAAGTGGTCTCAGTAAATATCGTGGCTTATTAATGTACACACAACTAGTACACAATTGACTGTTCAAACACTTTAGCGACCTTTGCGAAGTGCTATGCTATTCAATAAATATCTCGGTAATTTCTATATACATTTTTAAATACATTTCAAATTTTAGCGATATAACTATAATAGCCGTATTTCGTTAGTATTAATAGGATTTCAAAATGTTTTGTACTATATATTTAAATAAAAAGTTTCTAGGAATGTTCGGATACTTTCGTGAATCGCTAAAATTACATAGAAAGGAAAAGGAGGAAAACAAGGAATATTCGCTTTTGGTGATTTTCCAAGAATTATTCAACTGAAATGGTTTTGTTACAATGTTCAAAATGTTTTCATGAGGTAACGTTAAAGATTTGGTATACTAGTTAAAAAAAGAGAATAACCATTCTTTACTGTTGCACAAACACGGATAAGAATAATTAATATTTTATTAATCACCAGTCAAAGTAAAGTATTTATACTTCATTTTGTAAATAATATAGTTAAATTCATTCAATATTGTTCTTGTTCTGGTGGACTAAAATATCTAAACTTAATTTTCTCAATGTAGCTGATTTGCGATATTTCTTGTTATTTCTGCTTACTCTTTACGTATTTTGCGTAAAAAAAGCGATCGCTTTAATGAGATTCTAAAATTAGACATCGATGGAACGATGAATTTACCAATTTTCAAACTCAGTGACATTTACGTATATGAGTAATACCCACGCTCATTAAAGATTAACGACTTAAATGACTAGGGTTGTTCCAGTCTATAGAAGGGAAACTAGCTGCTTGTTAACACCTGTATAAATATTCCTCGTTCTTCTATGTAGACAGTTTACTGTCACGGGTAATATACACAATCTAAATACACAGAGGCGTTCAATTGATGTCAGGTTCCCTTTCGGCGCTATGATTTCATTTCTAAAGGATAAAAATAAACATTCGAAAGTTCATCACCGATTTTTTTAAACGGAACGTCTATCGACTCTATTTTCGCAAATAATCCAAAAACTATCAAACGTGGCGATAAACTATCGATTAAATTATACTTTTAAAGCGTAAAAGACTTAAACCGAGTTCTTGAAAAATCCATAATATCCGAACACACGGTAGAAAATAATATATGAAAATATGTAGCCTAGTGGCACGTATCATAGCTTTTCGTCGAAAGCATTTGGCTCCTCAATTTCGCGCCAACTATGTCAAGTTCAACGACGTTAGTCGATGTATTTTATTCGTGGAACTAATGTTACAAATAAACATCATAATTTAAACATTTGTACGTCCTCCTTTTCGTATTTCGAAGACTATACTAGGGGACATTCTCTGTGATAAAGGGCAGTAATAAATAGACTGCGGATTTTTATACGTTTATAAAAAATTTGGAAGCGCAAACTTGCACAGAATGCAGATAACATGAGACTATATTAAAAAGAATATATAAGAGAATATATAAAATATTCAAAGTACAGTGCGTTGTATAACACTTGGTAGATAAAATAATTTTTTCTAATCAGCTACTACATTTTTATTACATTCTTAAAAAATATTAATTTCCATAAAAATCTGTAATCTAGTAGCAAAATTAAATTTAATCGAAACTCCCAAAATTAAATCTAAACCTAGATTGTCATAGTCTCCAATAGCCCGATGATACCGGTTGAGGATTAAATTCGAGCCGCCTGCGACTTGATTTACTACGCTATGTCTGATCTCTGATTGTATCGGCAAAGAATCCGCTTGACTCAACCGATCTACCAGAGATCTTGCATCTGCTTCTTACATCAGCATTCGCAGCTCGAACGAGCACGAAACGAGCCGGGAATACAGGAAGTCCTCTGTTTAAACGACACGCCTCTGCCAGGATTATATGTTGAGTGGAAATCTCGAACGTGTTCTGTTAGGTTAACCCACTGAATCTTCAATCTTGAAGCCTATTCCAACCCCTGTAAACATCGTGTTCGAGTGCAACACTACTTACAGACTGTTGAAATGTTTATAAGAAAACTCTGTATATAGCCAGATTGAGTGTAACCTAGTTTCGTTGTACTGATAAACGTAGTGTGTTATTATACGCGCAGGATATAAGTCTGTACTTGGTCGTTGAGTGGGCACATGACATATAACATCTCTTTTACACCTGCATACGAGAACATATATATATATATATATATATATATATACGTTCTTCAAAATGAATACACAATAAATATAGACATTATAGAAAATATGAATGTATTAAGAAAATATTATGGAAAATCTTATAGGTGTATTATAGAAGAAAAATATAAATACAATTTCTCATAACAGCTGAATTTCTTTATTATGTGCTCTTTACTATATACATCAGGATATTCACGTTATTATTTCTAAGCATTTTATTTTTTGTAGATTATAAATTTGTCAAAAAGTAGAAGAAGGATAAGCAACTATTTGATGGACTAAATAAATTTTTTACTTTATTATGGTGTTTGCATAATAATGAACATAAAATATGATGAACTAAACAAATTCTGTAATTTATTATGGTTTTTGCATAATAATCAGATATGAATAAACAAGGAAGAGAATCTATCATGACAAAAATGCTAAGACACAGGTTTTTACTTGGAAATTTTGAAGTAAAGCAAACCCGAAAATGCTACACGGTAGCTGTTGCAAAAAGGGGAGAATAAGAAAGAAAACTAACCCCAAACGTTTTCACATGGAAGAGCGCACATCTGGTGGACAGGCCATTGAAAAGCGTGTCCATTTCACAAGAATACTTCATTATTTATCCATATAGCACATTGTGAACGACGCTTAAGCCGTAAACCCGAATACTCGTTCCCTGTTCTTTCCGTCTCAATAGGGCCAAGAAGGTCAGGTCATATTTTTACAGGCAGAGTAGGAAAACGTTTCGCCTATACAATACGTCATTTGTATTTGTAGTATTGTTCCTTCAGAACAAAAAGATATAGATTCATAATTGGTACTAGTTTTTATTTGTGTGAATATTTATGTATTATACTTCATAAATTTAATTTCAAAGTTAAGGATAGTAAAATTAAAAGATTTTATTTTTTATACAAATAATTTTCTTTCCGTTTAGATTTCTCCAGATTTCTGTAATATTTTAATCCTAAAAAATTTTTTAAATTTTTCTAAGACGCTTATCTTTAAGTGTATAGAACTAAAAAGGAATTGTAATTCAAAAATGTAATTTAAGAAATCGTAATAATTGTTTGAAAAGGAATAATGTAAGCGTGTAAAATTTCTGTATGTTATTCTGTTCAGAACATGAGCTATGTTGTAACTTCCTGTTCCCTTCTTAGGGAGCCAGGCAACGGTACCCTGTTTATCATGAGAAGGGTCCCACTGAGCCCTGAAATACTATCTCTCAAAAAAAGTTATCGCTGTTTGTAGTGCTGTAGTTGCACTCTGTTAGCTTCCTAGAAAACAGCTTGTAAAACCTCTTACTGGTCCATCTCTGCATATCGACATTTTTCTACCAATCTTCGACAACAATCTTTAAAAAGGAAGAAAAAAAGAATTTCAGATCTTTCCACTTACTAGTTTCTGTTTGAGAATTTTTATAACTTACAATTATCAACTTCTTTTGGATCTTTTATTACACATGACCCTTTTTAAAATAATAATTTCATTTGTTTCTTCATCAAAGAAAAAATGATAGATAGAAGATCTAGTTTTATTATTTTCTTATAATAAATTTTTCTATAAGATCTAATCTTCTTATAGAAAAATGAAGGAATAAATGCTAATATTAGAATTAATTTTCAGTGAACATTTTCATATTGTAAATAACATTTACATATTATAAATAATTCAATTGCTTCGAACTTCATCAAATTATAGGAACTGAGTGAAAAAAAGTACTAGCAAAGAAGATACTAAATAAATTCGTGTAGTTCCCTTCGTCAATTGTAATTTCAAAGAACGGAATTAAATAATGTAAATTGACTGGAAAATAATTGCAAATGAAATGTTTTGCGTCTACGCAACCTAGTAAGTCTTAAATGGATTAATTAATTCAAAATAATTAGGGAAAATAATTGACAAGATAACAATAATAATAAATGTTCATTTCTTCAGGAAAGCAAGTAAAGAAATGGAACCTAAACAGGCTTGTTTTATTTTCTGAACTTTTAATCAGTAGCATACTTTATGGATATTTCATATAGTTTTGCATATTATGTGTTTTTTGTGTATTTTTGCACAAATGCATAAACATCCACAGCCTATTAATCTGTTAACGGCCTAGTTTAGTTTCGAAAATCCCTTACGGAGTGCGTAGTTATAATCAAACAATGACGAATATACACGTCGAACACAGGGCAAATGCTCCTATTATAAATTTTACGAAAAAAAATAAAGCAAAACGAGGAAGAATTACATTCTTATTCGATAAAAAATTAACAATTCATTGTTGAAAAAGTAATCGTCATTGCAAATTTAAAAATTGCCAAAAGTACACAAAACAATTCAGGGTGTAGCCTATATTATATAAAGTATACAAATGGGGATGCATTGGGAAAAATAATCAACTTATATGTTGAATTTATAAAAAGCAGTACATTATACACAGTATAACCGATATACCCAAAAAAATAATCAAATCAAATTTTTTTTTTATAAAATACATAATGGGTTTACTAAAAGTATAAAGGAAATTTACCGCCAAATGTCATTTATATTACTTCTTACTAAAATTGTGAGTTTTTATAGTAACTGGTAATTTTTGATTTCACACGACGAGTATATACGTCAACCGCACCGAAATAAAGTTTTGGATTCACGTGTATACAATATTACAATATAAAATAATATAAATTATCAATAAAAATTAACTAAAACTTTAATTTTCAGGCTGTAGGTCTAGCAGCAGTTGCTCTAGCAGTATGGATGCTAACAGGGCAAACGTTCTTGACGTCCCTGGCTGAGGAACAGCATAATCTCAACGCCGGCCTCTACATCCTGTTTTCAGCCGGGTTCCTGATGCTGATAGTCGCTCTACTCGGTTGCTGCGGCGCCTTTCGTGAATCTCAATGCATGCTGGTCGCTTTCTTTAGTTGTCTGTTGGTGGTTATCGTCGCACAAATCGCGGCTGGAGCATGGTTGTACGCCAACAGCAATCGCCTCGAGGAACTGGTCAAGTCTAACGTGATAAATACCGTTAAGGTATCAGACAATTACTCGACTTTATCGCGAGCTAAACGCTCGTGCCTCTATCCGTTAAAGGGAATTTGCAATTAGCCTGGACCCGTCGTACTCTATGTCCGTGTTAACCTTCTATAATTAGTCCATTTGTCTCTCTGAATTGCCTCCTCAAATGCCTATAATTACTCCATTCATCATCCTGAATTAGATACTTGTTGATACGTCTAGTCGTTCAAACGTATCCCTTATTGCTTCCTCCCGTTTCTTTTTAATATTTCTTGCTGCGTGACTGGGTTCGAGTTAACGCTCTATGAGTTAGTGTCCTAGTTATGGACACTAGGAATCTTGTTTGGATATTAAAATTACACTATAGATATTTATGTTAATTCAAATTTTTATGAATAACTAAAAGATAATTTCTAAATATTATAATGAGTAATTTGTTTTTAATGTTTGTATATTCTTGCATATTACACGCATTCTGTCTATTTCACAAATTTAAATTTCTCATAAATGCATAAATATCTATGATCTAGTGATAATAACTATCGAGTTCTTATACAGGATGTGTGGAGTTTGGAAGATTCATTAAGCATTGTAATATCTCAATGTAATATCTCATACAGTGTTACATAACATAAAAGAAGATTGAAATTCTATAATACTTAATGAACTACACTATAGTCTATTATTATCTAATATCGGCATATTAAAATGCAAATTTTATTTAACAATATAATGGAGCTACAAATAGATTACATATAATAGACAAATAGATGTAGGTACGTCATTCATTTTAATTCATTCCCCGTTTAAGAACAAATATGGCAAGTACACAAATGCAAATTCTATTTTACTATATTAACATATGATATTTAACTACACAACAAGTAGACTATAATAAATAAATAGATATAGAAACATCATTTATTTTAATTCATTTTTTATTTTAGAACAAATATGGCGAAGACACTACTCATACAGATACTGTGGATGCTTTCCAATCAGAATTGGGATGTTGTGGAGCAACCGGTCCAGCAGATTGGACAGGTAGCAAATACGCGACCAAAGACCCTTCGAATCCTGTCAGTTTAACTGTTTCTGAGGATGCGAATAACGAGTACAAAGTACCCGAATCCTGCTGTAAAGACAGAAGCAGCGGTGCATGCAAAGCAGATCGGAAAATTAAAGTGGCCGGTGTAGTTAGGTCGGCAATTTACAGCGAGGTAATATCTCTTCTTCTATATTGTATCAAGCAATATGTGACTTCATCAGCGACAAAACATTACAGTGCACAAGAATATTTCATGACATCTAAAGGGAAGCAGTTTCGGCTTGAAATTAGTTTTAGTTAGTTGACCACCTCAAATGTACCCGTTGAACCAAAGTTTAATAAGGTTTAGTCTGAAGTAAACAATTGATCACGCCTACCTTTGCAAAATAGTCATTTATTTCCATTTAGAAAATTCAATACAACTTTAATTTTTTTATGGGAAGATATTCATGTAATAGATTACTTTCTTTGTTAACAATTCTTTTTATCATATTATATATATTTCTTAAAAATATGTTTCTTAAAGCTAATTAACTTGCCAAAGCATTTAACGTTTCCTTCAATACCTATTGTTAAAACCATAGAACAAAGTGTTATGATTCACTGATGGAATCACGGCTGGCTGAGCGCATTAATGTGCCAATCGTCGTGAAAGCGTGGCCCCCCGATCGATTTTGACCGATTCTTTTCTCTTTAGGGCTGCGTAAACAAGCTAATGGATACACTGAACGGCCAGAGAAATATAGTGATAGGCGTGACCGCTGGTGTAGGCATTCTGGAACTCCTTGGACTGGTATTTTCTATAATGTTGTGCTGCACAATCGGTTCTTCTGATAGGTACAAAGCTTGAACGTAATACGTTGTTAGGCGGCAATGTATGTATAATCCTTCCTTAACGCCACATATCGCCGTATCACAATCTTCTAACCAGTATCGCGATATTTGATCTCTGTGCCAATCCGTGTGGATTTCTGGTATCTGTCCGTAGTATCCAACCGGAATGAGAAAGAAGCTTCCCAAGCTGGAATTCTACTAAAGCGAGGCTTCTGTTTTAACGTTTAAATGGAATTTCTTGCATTAACAATGTTCTGAATATATGATTTCAGTATTGTGTACTATTTGCGTATTCTTCGCAAGATTTTTAGGCATTGTATTATTACTATATCCTGCTCAGGGAGGAAAACTATCGATTTTTTACTCGTGTATTTTATATGTTCGTGATTTACATTTGCACACGTGTACAGGATGATGTTATCAGCTAGTAAACTAATCAAATTTCCCGTCACTTAAGATGCTAATTTATGAATCACCCTGTGCATTTGTACACTTTAATAACACGTTCATCGATCCCGAAATTATTTTTATAACGAACTCTAACTCACGAACAATACTTATGAAATCACAGTGGAAACGTTCAGTTTAGTGTCGAGGAAGGTGTATACAAAGAAATCAATTTTTGTTTTTTCTTTTACTGCCAAATGCTCTTTTCATCCGTATATCTTTTTCCATGCTAAAGACTTACGCTAAATGAGCATTTAATATTTCACAGAGTACCTATATGATTTACATTTTTGTTAGGCCAAAGTAGTAGACCAAACTAACGTTAATGTGTTAATGAAGCAAAGAACGAAAGAGAGGGAGAGAAAGAGAGAGAAAGGGCTGAGTTGATTGGATTTCGCGTGAGCAATAAAGATGTCGATAATTCTTTGTTGCAACTGGTATATGCAGGAAGATATGCTTATACTTACGAATTCTCTCAAACTTTGTTCTATTCTCCAGACTGCCGTAAAATAATTTTATTCTTTTTGTGTAGGTACAAAACGTTCTCATTGTGGCACAACCCTTTTTATATTCGTTATTTATCATGTATTTTGGAAACATTTTTGAAGTCTTCTTTGACTTTTCACTCCACTTTTTCGATTCACTTTTACAAAAGAAATAAAGTGAACTTGATCAACTTAATAGTAATTTTTACATGATTTTTTATATAGAAATGAATTTGTAAAAATTAAATAATCAAAGAAAAATAGATATGTTATTGGTGTAGATTGACAAAAAATTATTTTCGTTTCATTAATATTATCTTATTTAATGTGATGCAAGTAGATTGAAAAGTAACTTAGGTTGGCCAGGTTTAATATAGAATTGTAACGGAAAGTTAGTCCAAAATTATTCAGTTGTTGCCAATATACCAGTTTTAACATACATAAGTATATAATATATAAATATATACGTATATTAAATAATAAAAATGCTCCGAAGAGATCGATCTGATAATTAATATTGATGTCCAAATGAGATTATATTATTACAAAAATGCTACTAAGCGATTTTATCTCTTGTAGCGTTATAGTCTATCCATGTTATCTTTAAAGTAAAAAGAAAGTGGCAAACTTTTAAGAGAAAAAGAGATGAGAGAGAAAGAGGACATAGCTAGACAGAAGCAACTAATTTTATAAGAATTAGCTCGTTACTGCGAAAATTCATGTGATCTATTTTATCGGTGTTCGACGCTTTCTGGATACAATATTTTTTTAACAAGAGATTTTAGCAAATGAGGTTATTAATTATTGAAGAAATTATTTATCAGTGAATCAATCAGGGATATAAATGTTTTATTGTAGAAATTGTAAAAGTAAAATTTCGTGAAATGTATTAAAAATGCCGCTCTTGATATGTATAAGATAAATAATGAATCGTACGCATGTATATGTTAACAAAATATACTGTACCTTAAACAAATTGATAATCTTACTGAGAATTTAAATGTTTTAAGAAGAATTCTGACATAACGAGTAAGAGCTGCTTTTGGAATAGTTGTGTCTTAATAGAAGTGATTTACAGATTTGACGATGAATTTTTAGTATAGATAATGTGTAACAATAACGAGTAGAGCAGGTGTTCGTTAACTGTTTCACTAATATTCATCGTCAAATTAATTAATATAGGCTAAAATGAAAAAGAGTCAGCACATTCATTCTGGTGATGAGTATGATGGTACAAAGCAAGATTGTGGAAGTATTTAAATTCTTTTCATTTTGAGCATATGTACGTTGAGCAAATCAAAAACGTACAGAGTACAGATCACAGTATCTAGTCTGTAAAAATTAAATTCTTAATTTATCAAATTTATTTCGTGTACGGATTAACACTTTGTTTATTACATTTCTGATAGATCAACAGATTGACAAGTCAGTATATCAAAGAATTTTACTATTTATCAAAATGAAATGCAATACGTACTTCGTTTTATGGGAGTGTAAATATAAATTTGTTGAATAATATTATTAGTAATCAATGTGTTAATCGGTCACTTTGTTGTAATATTATTTTCCGTGGCTTTTCTCTCTCTTCTTTTATGTGTGTAAAAATAATGATATACACAAAGATAGTGTATATTGTCTTTTTTATTAACCAGAAATTCTTACACTAATATGAAATTATATCGAACTGATTTTATTGCGTAGTATGTACAATTTAATTACTATCTTTTTTTTTACAAGTGTCATTATTATTTCGTGAATAGTGATATTTAAGAAATTCTGGTTGAATCGATAGATAATTGTCTATGCGTATGTACACACATATATATCTGATGTTATGTATGTAAAAATGACTAAGAATTAAGAATATGAAAGCGCTTATATCGAGTATAAAAGAAAAAAATGATTGCCCAATGAGCAATTAAGAAGGCGATGTTTCGATTGCTATAAATTACGGGTTTTATAATTTCCAATTGTTTGTTAAGTGACCTTATAAACCGCAATGTTTCTTTGTCAATTATTATGAGTCCGTACAATGTGTTAGTTTAGTTTAAATAAGCTAAGTTGAACAAATTGTTTCATCGTTTCGATTTTCATCAAAATAATTGAATTGTAACTTAATCCTTTGTGGGTATAACATTTCTAGAGACAATGCTATGAAGCTCTAGCATATATTATAAATTCGAATTTAAAGTAATTTCATTACGTCGTTCATTATTTGCTGACGTAACTATTTTACTCGATGTGATGTCGAATCTCAATTGCACTTTGTTGGAGGATAAGTTTGACAAAAATCTCTAAGAGTTAATAATTGTGATTGGCGATGCACCTATGCCATCGCATCGTTTTTGTACATGTGTGGTAATTACTATAAATTCCGTCGGTCTTTTGCTTGCGTGATCTTTCATATAAAAAAAGAAAGACATCATACGAGCAATAAATACGATTTTAGTGAAACGTATCATAAAATGAAATAAACGTACAAAAAAAGAAAATAACATATTTGAAAATGAATATAAAATCGAGTATACTGATGTTACAAAGCATACAGAGAAAAAAAGATTCCATATTCGAGAAATCAAAAAGAAAAAAAAAGGTATATTCATACAACACGTGAAAAATTATCACTCGTATAATGCTCTTGATTTTGATATTAATATATTTATATATATACACACACACTTGCATAAACGTATATATACATGAATATACATATTTTCTTACTCGTTTTTGAGCGAAATATTTTTATTCTCACTTGATTTTATCATTTATTCTTTTTAAGAATGATTGTATATTGTATATTGTATGTTTCTTTAAAGAAAAGAGAGACAAGAATTTAACTTTAACATAATTCTATGTAATATAGGATTATACAATAAGATGATAAGGCGTGCTAAAAAATGAATTTTTCGTAAGTATTTCTATAGAAAAGGTCTCTCCTACGCACTTTTGAATATAAAACGACGAATGGTATTACTTTTACCATATTTTACGAATTAATGAGCAAAGCTAGCATCTTGACATATATGCGATTTCCAAGTGTGCGTTCATTTGCAAACTTATGTATGTTACGCAAGTAAATGTTATAAAAGATGTTCAAAAAGTTCAATATACACTTAATGGAACCATTCTGACAATAAATTATTTTCCTATTCTAATCCTAACTATTTTGAATTTTAATTATTGTTTTTATAAATTTTATTATTTATTTTTATCTTTTATTATTTAAACTAGATTTCGTTAAGAAATTACATATATAAAATACGTCCCAGTATAAAGCTGACGAGTTGGTTTTAACAAATGGTCTATAAGCATTGTGAAGAATTAAGATAGCAATCACGACCACAGAAACGCATTCACGCATACAAATTCATTATTCGTTAATATTTCATGGCATGTAACTTTTATTAAATTTATATAGCCTGAAGATTCATTTAAATTCCTAGTACTCACTAAAACGTCCGCCATAATGTATTATACATCCTTTCTGCTATTTACTGTTGTTTCAAATTTTAGACGTCTATCAGAAATATAGATATCAATTATTATTATATAAACATATATATAAAACAATATTATATATATGAAGTATTTTAAATGTAATAATTGAAAAAGAATTTAAGCTAAAATTTCAAATGACAATCTAGTATATAGCGATTCTCTGTTATTTGCCACTTTGTAAAAGATAAATAAAACCAACACTACAACCAAGAGAAGTCTCATAACATAATTGAGCATAATGTTTCTCGGATTTTCCTTCCCCACTATTAAGTTTAAAATAGAGTTTCATTATTAAATATATTTCGCATACTCATACTATATTACAAAACATTTGAAACACAAAAAAGACGAAATTAAATATTTGATAAAAAAATATTCATTCTATAATAACCTAAGTATTTTATCCTTGGTAAAAGATTAGAAAAATAGGCTTATATGTAATCAAAGATCACTTCGTAAGGTTAAAAATTACAACTTCCGTGACTATTACAATCTCCTTTTTAACTGATGATCTTACTTGGCAATATTGTTCAAATGTTTGCGTATTATAGTAGTTTTCATCCAGTGTCCTACGTGTCCAAGAAGTTTCTTAGCGTTAAAATGATCGGTAAACGTTTATTCACTCTCTACTTAAAGCAGACCGTAGGGTTCAGTTAACTAGCTTTTAAAAAAGATTTTGGAATTATTAAGCGAAACGGCTAAAATAAATAACTTTAGTCAATCACTAATTTCTAAAAATTAGATTAAAGTAAGAGTATTTATCGATAAAACTTCTTCATATTTTATTTTATATGTTTATGGTCTTATGTTACTAAATTAGTAGTAAAATTGTACTATAAAACAAGATTTATTTATAATGCAAATATAAATCTAAGGCATTTCAAAGTGATAAACTAAAAGAATAACTCACAATCATTAAAGCTTACCTCATGCGTTTAAATTTTAATCTCCTTGAACTGGTACGTCGTATGTACATAATGTGTAAGTACATATATATATGTATGTAAGGCACATGAGTACAAGGTAAAGCAAGGCATTCAAGTTAAACTAATCGTTCGAAGATATATCGAAACTGATTTCGCATTACAAGAAAAAATTAAGCATAACTTTTAATTTATTGGGCCTCTGAAACTTCTTAATATTTTAGAAAATTCTAATTTTCTTCTCATTTCTTAATGTATATTCTTCAAGAATAAAATCTTAATTTTTCTATTATCATTTATATTATATGACATGATTTATTCGTTGATGTAAATAATTTTTTTCAAATCTAGATTTTCCGCATTTCTGTATATCAAAAGCTATGGATATAATCTAATTTCTTTATCTTTAACAAATCTATATTCTCCGTCAGCAGTATATACACTCAAAGGAAGTGCAACACATGCAGTTGAAATTTGGGCCAGCCTGATCGTCGTCGAAAAGCGAAGCTCTATAAAAAGAACGCGCATTCAGATGAAAAAAGACGAATGACCGGAAAGAAGGTAAAAAGGAAAGATAAAAAACGGCCCAGAGAAAAGCATGAGCCCGACATTCATTGAAAAAGGAGGGACACAGAGGTATAAGGAGAAAGTGAGAAAAAGTATAGGAAGGGTTGGAAGGAGGGAGCACAGGTGCGGCTGCTACGTCCGGACCGCCTCTAAGTGTAATGTTGTCCGTCGCGCAGTGAGGTGAAGTCCTCTTTTCCATTTTGTTCCAGCCTGCCATGATATTTCGAGCATCCAGTGACTCGTTTCGGTGTCGTGTTCCTTCAACAGGTAGTCTCTCCACGTTGCTGGCCAACGGAACTTCCCGCTACCTCAATCCAGTTTAAATTGTTAATACAGTTACAGTTTATATTTTTTTACTGAAGAATTTGTTAATGTTAACGTAACTTTGAAAGTTTGTTGGAACCATTAAGGTGAAATTCAAGTTTGAAAAGGGGACCAGGGAAAGATGAAAACAAAGAGATTCCTTTAGTGATTTCTGAAACGAATTCACCGGTGAACTCGAGTGAATCACGATCTCATCCCTCCTCCTCCACCTCTTTCTCATCTTCCTCTACCTCCTGTTGCTTCGAGCGGTGAGTACCAATGATGCTTAAATAATTGTTTATTTTTGGACCGGCGAGACACTGTCCCTGAATTGTATCGTTAACTCCTGTACTTGCGAAACAGTGAAATTAACAATTCTTTTTTCCTTCTTTTTCTTGCCTTTTATTGGGAAATGATAATGAAAGAAACTATATCATATGTAGGTAACTTCTGTTCAATGATATTAATTAAAATTATAATATAGAAATTATAACTCACCTTTTTATTAAAGTGGGTGATTTAAAAGTTTAATTAATTAATGAAGCTTAATTATTACAATCAGTATAAAAATAAAATGAAATTTAATTACTAATACAATCAAGATATGCAAAACAAACATTTAACAACGTAAAATTAGAGAAGTTTTAGCATGACAATATTTTGTACTCAGTATCACCTGTTGCGTGGGTAAGCATGTTTGACGTTTTACGAGTATGACTCGACGACCTACTTCGCTTCTAACTTTGATGCGGTACAGTTCGATCTATCGTAATAAAATAAAAGTTATCTTGCATGAGATATCATCAACCTACAAATATCCTTCCTTCTAATATTCTTCCATTATTTCAGTAGTATTACAAAATATTTTCATTACCTATTGTGGAAATAGATACACTTTTACGTAATAACATGATAATTATAATAACTATTGCAATGTGTCTTTTATCTATCATTTAACATACAGTACTAATAAACAATTAATACTAATCATTATTTTTAACTATTGTATTCTATGTACATAATTCCATTCTGTAAGATATATGACTTGTGTCCTATTTGAAGTACAATTGCACCTCTTACATGATTGATAAATACATTGATAAATATAGTACAAATATGTACAATATTGCGTACATCGAGTACTTTTCAAAGCGTACGCGTTAGTTCGCTCTAACTTCACTTCTTTTGCAGTGTTATCGTTATTGAATGTCTATCCAATGAAAATGTATTCATCACACGTTCTATCGTTACATGCTCATGTGTCGGCTTTTCATTTGAATCATCCTTGATCCATTCAAAACACGAATCAAAAGCATGTCCTCTATCTCTATTTATTCCTGTCTCGGTAGTTGGTTCATTTTCGTGCTCTAATTTTCTTCTTTTCAATTTGTAATCTTCAGGACATGTATCTGCGCTGGCGAAACGTTTCCTCAAGTTTTTATCTAACTGTTCATCTTCAATAGTGCTGGACCCGCCAGAATTTTGTTTTGGAACACGATCCTTTTCTTTACACACCTTTATTTCGTCATCGTTCTTTAAAACTTTCGAAGAACTAGACTCGCACCTTTGTTCATCTTTATGTTTATTATTGCAGGGATTGATATTAATTATTTTTGGTTTAGTAGATTGATAAATATTGTCTTGCGAGCTACAAGATATCATTTTCAAAGATATCGCTGTACTGTCTAACTTGTATTTATCCAGCAAAGACTGCGCTATCGCGTGTTGACTTAACTGTATCATACGTGAATTATCTTCCGCGGTTTTCGCCGTATTCTTTGCGTTACTTTGAATGCCGCTCTCTACTGACTGATGAATTTTTTTAAGAGAAATTTTTTCTGCTGATAACCGTTCTTTCTTGTTTAGCGAAAATTTATCATCCCATTGGTTGATACACTCTACATCACTGTCTGTATTCACAGTAATTTTTTTACTGGAGGATTTTAATAATTTATGTGTTATTTCTGAACTATTTATTGGTTTTCCCTTATCTTTTGGAATTACATCTGGTTGTTTTGTAATTTTTGGAGTTCCATCTATGCTGATCTTTTTATTGTACGATTTTGATGATTTATATTTTATTTCTGAGTTATTTTTTGGTTCTTCCTTAACTTGTGGAATTATATCCGATTGTTCCGTAATTTTTGAAACTGTATCCGATTGCTTTTCGACTATTGTTTGTTGTTTCTTCACATCCTCATTAATATCGCAGCTAAGAATTGAAAGCTATTTGTAAGTTATTATAAGATTTGAAGATTGAGTATTAATGATACTTACATGTTGTATTTTATTCCTTTAAGTCTTTCTGAATATGCAATAAACTTATGTACCCTGATTTTTACAGTTTCTTCGTTTTTACAGACGTCACATTTCGTTTTACAAGATGGTATTATGTGCCCGAAGTATTGATTAACAGCTACATGCCGACACCTAAGCCAAATTTTATTATCTAATTTTGTAAAATTATGGAAAAGAAATGTTTAGACGAATTTAAACTCCTTACATTATTAAAAGACAGTAGGAGACAAATTTGTCATATTCACTTAATCGTTTCCGAATATGTTCTATATCGTTCATTATTTTGCGATTTTCAATAACGTGTTTCACAGAAGTATGTTCTTTCATACTAAAATATATTCTACAATATGTATAATCATTCTCTGAATATGTCTGTGTACATTCTCTATAATACTTGGCAATATTTTCAGGTATTGTCCAATGAACTATGCACCTGATTAAATATTTGATAAATTATTTGATATTATATATTAATAATAAATATCATTTCTTTTATTGTGATATATGTAAACCTGATTGATTTCTTATGTATAAATCCATAATCATATGTTGTAATGATAACATGAGTTTTCTCAGATACCCATTCATTTTCAATAATATGTCGGATACTTTTTTTTAATCCTAAAATATATCATAACCATGAAATCTAAGATTCAGAAATATAAAGATTAATAATTAATCCATAATTTTCTTACCATGGTGACAGACAAGCGTAGATATTCCTAGAGCACTTAATTTGTTTTGTAACAACTCTGCAGTAGCTATTTCTCGACAGTAAATAATGCCAAAACCTTCATCTATCTGAATACAGATGATCTTGATAAATATTTATGTTATAGACCCATAAAAGGGTAAATAGATTTACCTTATGTGCAGATGAATTAAAAAGACCAAGTACTCCTACAATAAAAGTTTTAAGATGTTCAAAGGGATCAGAAAGTAAATCTAAAAACCACACATCAAGGTGTACATTAATTTGTTGTATAGGTATTTTAAAAACTTTTGGGTCCCCTAACGTTAAAAATTTGCAAATATCTTTGGTTACCTGTTGAAATATTTAATTAAGAACAACCAAATATTTGCTGTAAATAATTCAAATTATTTCCTTAATACCTTATCAGTAACAGTTGTAGTTACTGCAATTTTAGGAACAAATTTCAGCTTTTCATTAAATGGATTTATATCTTTGTAACCGGGTTTAAAGTCATATCCCCATTCACTTAAACAATGACTTTCATTAAATACAATATAAGACAATAAGTTACGCTCTTGTAATAAAATGACAAGTTTCTGTTAAGAAATTGTCAAGTTAATTGAAAGTTTTAAAAAAATTAAGGGTATCTTACATTGTAATGTTAAAATTTTTAAATAATTTACCTTAAAATAGGTTAAAGTATTCATTTCAGTAGTTACGTATAATAATACTATTTTTGGAGATACTGATGTCAAATCTTTTAAAATATTATACCTTTCATTTTCTTTGGAGCTCCTAGATAGCAAACCAACATTAATGTGTTTGCTTCTTAAAAAATCTATTTCTTTCTGAAAATACTTGATTATTTAGTAAACACTAGAAAAATTAATTAATCTAGTTTATTCAATTAACATTTTCAAAGTATCAAAAATGTTACCTTCATAGAAGATAATTTGGGAGAAAAAATAATTCCAACTTTTTTTTGTATAAGTGCTGGTAATTGATAGCAAAGAGATCTACCAGACCCAGGAGGCATAGATATAAATACATATTTTGTACCTACAAATTTACATTGTACGTTTTAATCTGTTTTTTAAAATCAAATTTTGCAATATTAATAATTATAGTGGAACAGTATTTTCGTGTTTTTACAGTATATTTTCATATATATTAAAAACATTATATAAATTTAATACAGTTTTTAATAAACTTAGCAATTAATGCATAACACAAATTTTTATATTAAAAAATATTGACCTTCGCAAATAGAAATAATAGCATTTTTTTGAATGTTGTTTTTAAAATTTTCGTAACCAAAAATATTTTTCATAACACTCATTACATGACCTTCATAATTACTCATTTGCACAAGTTTCATTAAAGTATAACATTCAATAACATTCAATTTTTGTCTATGTAAAACTACTATGTATAAAAACATTTAAAACATATCTCGTACTATGATCACAAGAAACTAACCTTACTGGTCAAGTGTAGTGTTAGATTTAAAATTCATTTTGCTTCGGCCAATCAGAAGATGCAATTTTAAATATCTATTGCGCGGCAGTATTTAAAATAAAAATTTTTATTACAGGTGTCAAAATATTGAAACATTAAATGAAATGGGCTACAGTTATAGTGTTTGAAAAGAATAATAGATGAAAAAGATATAATGTCTTTAGTTTAACAATTTTTATTGTATCGATAAATGAACCTATACGTACGTAAGATCGGAATTAGATAAGATTGCTATCGATATGTTGAAGTTATGATTTATTTATTCATTTTAGATGCATAATGAAGAAATTTTATCCAATATTTTTTTTAATATGCACATCCACCGCTGACTTTTCCAATGTTTGTGACCCTAATTGGCATTCGTTGGAAACATTAGAAACCGCCAAAGTGGAGTGTGGGCCATCTTTTGAAAATCGTTGCTATTGCATGAGGACATGCTACGAGAATCACCATCAGTATGTCGTTAATTGTACTGAATCAGGATTTCATAACGCGGCGCCGTTATCGCACTTGCCGAACGATACACAGGTAAAATCATTGTACTAAATATTAATATTTGTATTAGTTATAAATAGATTACGAATTTTTACATATTTGTGAGAAATTTAAAACTGCAATAATGCATAGAATCCATATAGTGTGCAAAAATATAAAAGATATCTAAAGTATATTACTTTCCATAATGTGTAAAGGGCAAAATAGTTTTATAGCTAGGCCCCATTGTTTTAATTATATTTGTAAAGATATGAATTTGCATAAATATCCGCGGTCTAGTTATAAAATTTGGCAAACCAATTGATATATTTGTACTATTTTTAGGTGCTTATTTTTACCGGGAACAATCTCGGAGAGCTTCCATGGAACGTATTCGGCACTCTGGATAGTTTGCCTCACTTAAGAGTGATAGATATGTCTAACAATAAAATAAGAGAAATTCGGGGGAAGGCATACCATCACGTCCAACACGTCGAACGACTTATTTTAGATTTCAACGAATTATCGTTGGATCCTGCAAGAAGTCATCCCAGGGTATTCTCTAATTTCGTATCCCTCTTGGAACTCCATTTAACTGACGCCTTTGAGGATGGTCCACCGAGAGATCTTGCAGCGACACTGCATGATATTTTTGTCAATAGGTATCGGATTCATAAATTTCAGTTTCCTTAATTTTAATTCCCCAATCGACAAATTTATGAATTGTTAATAATGTTTTGTAATTATTGCAGTAATTTAACGCAACTAATAAAACTCCATTTGGAACAAAATGAAATATCAGAATTTCGGGATAGTAATGTATTCTGCGATCTCCCGAATCTTTTGGACCTTTATCTCGGCGATAATGCACTTACCGCTTTGCATTTTAATATATCCTGTCTCCACAAATTACGTTTCTTGGATCTTCAACGAAATAAGTTCACAAGAGTGGTCGATCATGATCTGCACGCTATGGACACGCTTATCAAGCATAATCAAAGCATAGCTGTAGATTTCACTGGAAATCCATTTGTGTGTTCGTGCAAATTAAATCCCTTTATAAAGTGGATGAGGAAGACGAAAGTATTCGTTCGTAATAAAGACAATTTGAAATGTTTTGAAGGTATTTGTATTAGATAAAAATTACCTTTTTGCCAAATACGATATAAAATTAAATGTAATTTACTTTTATAGGTGAAATACATCATGAAATACATGAAACAAAGAACTGTACGCCGAAATTGTTCTCATCAACTCCACGCGGTGCAACTGTTCTGCTCTTTTTCCTCTGTATAGTGTTAATAGGACTGGTGTGCGCTTTAATTTATGTACAACGCACGACATTACAACAGAAAATTGAGCCTATATTAGATTCGGTGAACAAGAGGGTACGATACACCTCGATAGCAACCGGTGATAATCGAGAAGATTTATGAATGAAATGGAAACGTTCTTCGATTAAGAATTAACAAAGAAGAGATTTAACGCTAATTAAATTCGCTCTTCCGTTAAAATTGTCAATCATTTTTAAACTTTTGAGAAGTTCCATTCTTTTTTATTATATAACACACAAATACATAATTTCTTTTTCGTTATAAGTAATCTAAAATATAATAAAGTATGTTTAACAATATAATGAGGCATTAATATTTATAATGTAATATGTGGTGATTAATTTAGAAGTAAAGAAAAAGGATAGAGTCATCACTGAATATTCTTAGAAGCTATTTGTTACGGCATTAAAACGCTGAATTTATTGACTTAATAATTATAAATGAAGAACATGTAATTTTGATATTGTTATTGTCTCGAGTATGTCTAGTACCGAATAAATGTTATATATATTTATATTTAAATGTGTATTCACTGACCTTATTAAATTTCCCCTTACTTGTGGATTGATCAATTGAATGCTTACAATGAAAAATGCAAACATACACATAATATTCTTAGGTTTGCTATTCCTTATCGTTGGATATCAGACCATTGACATCTTAAGCAAGATTAGATTATATTTCAGAAACGCCTGAATGTTCATAGTAAGCGTCGAAATTACTCTTGCATTTCAACTGTATCCGTTTGACCGAATTGTTTGTTTTTTATATGATAAATAATGTCATCAGCTAAACGTCTTCGTCTCGATGAAGTCTTCACGTCATTTCCAGAGCTGGGTCCCACAGTTCCAGACGGTGGTTACGCATGGATTGTTCTCTGTGGAGTATTTTTAATCCAGGTGAGTAATCTGGTTATAACAATATATTTCCTCAGTTTTTTTTAAATTGAATAGTTCTCGATACTATGTGTTACTTATACAGGGTATTTAGAACATTCATATTCAGTAATTTATACTCACAATATTAAATATATTATTTTACGTAAAATAATCTTAAAAATGTTCATAAAAATACGCAACATTTGTAAAACGATCAAGTTTAAATAATCTATTTACAGGTACATATTATAACGTGATCATCTTAAGAGCCGTAGTATCGGTCGATATTTTTCAAAAGATTAAAATGAATCTCTATCGTTTTATTATGAATACTTGTAAATATTATCATTTTAAAAAATTAGGTAAGTACAAAATCCTTTGTGTTATCAATCTTTTTTCTAAACACCCTGTATAATAAATTAATTCATACATTTTCCTCTTCGATCCTTTCGTTCTTTACTCTGCGATCAAAATTGTATTATTATCTTTACAGATGACTGTTCCAAGTATACTAGCAATGTATGGAATAGTTCTGGCATATATTCATGAAATTAAATCTACTGATTTTGATTTATGGAATGAAAAAATTATTTTGACGCCTATATTATTTATTGCCTTTTGGAATCTAGCGGGTATATAAACAGTTTAGTGACTTGTAATTTTCATACAATTATTACTAATTCATTCAACGTTTTTTAGATCCTTGGACAAGTATAATCGTTAGTATGGCGCCGATGCCCCGTTTAGTAGGCATAATAGGAGTACTTCTCCTGATGATTGGAATTATAGCATCCGGATATCTTGCAACTGGCGGGGTTGGCGCTTATTTGGCCAGCACCAGTGCTGGTGCAGTAATGGGTATAGGCGCCAGTTTTATTATGCTATTGAGTGACTATGTTTTGAGGAAGTATTTCAGAAAGAAGCTCCTTATAGCTTTGATGATAAGAAATGTTGGAGTTTCTTTTGGTCTTCTGTTTATCCCGAGTATCACAAATCTGTTGTTGCATGGAGCTAAATTGAAAACTGGTTTACAACTGATAACCATGGTTTTATTGCCTACTGCATTTGGAATATTGACTTTTCGGTTTCCTCCTCCACAGCAAATTTCTCCTTATAGGTTCTTGTTCAGAATATCTTAAATAATAATTAATAAGAAATAAAGCTTTCAATATTTAATATACAAGAAATTATTTCGTTACAGTCTACTCTTATCAACTGAAGAAGACACTGAACTTCCTATAAAAATCTCCTTTAATGCTCATGAGGATTCACAACATCCAGATGGTCAAGATGACATAGAAAATTTTGAATATGGTCAACTTGATGAAAAGACACATGGAGGAGGGTTACTAAATGAAGGAAACAATATTTATGCTTATGAAGATTTGGATGAAGATGTGGACTTATTTGTAAACCCAGTGATTCATTTGGATAAGAAATGGCAACATCAATTTCAAATTCTGAAGAACTTCCGATTTTGGGCTGCAACAATTGGCTGGATTGGGATGAAAGTATCTACTCTCTTTTTCTGGCTTCTGTTACCCATTTTGTCTTATGAAAATACAAATAGTTCCCATTTCTGGATGTTTCTATCTATCATGGCTGGTTTCAATACCCTCCCACCAAACCTTATTAGTTACAAAGTATTGACATTTACAAATCAGAATAGAAGACTATACTTTGGCATAGCATCTTGGTTTTGTGGTATCAGTTTAATAGGTAAATAATTTCTTCCTGTAAGATATTTTTGTAATTAATAGTGAAAGTGAGTTTTAATGAATTTGTGTTCTGAAAAAAAGATGTTTCTAGGTTTAACTTATGTAAGTAGTTACTCGTGGATGATGATTTTTACCCTCCTGGGTGGTGCCAGTATTGGCAGTTTATCAAGTTGCCAAGACTTGGCGTTGTATGATGTTCTTGGATCTGAAATGGTTCGTTCTATTTATAAAGTATTTTCAACTATCGTGGGTTTATGCATTCTTGGTTTTTATTTTATACACGGTAAGTTTTTGTAACAAAATTTTATTTCGGTAAAAGAAGTTACAAATGTAGGGGTGATCAATAAAACATGCATGTAGAAATGAATTTCTGATTACAGACACAAATCTCTGTTTGAGTTTCGCGGCGCTTTTACAATTTCTTGGTGGACTTTACTGGATTTCGTCACCTACCCTGAATTTAATTAAAGCCACTCGTTACAGATCTCGCATGATGAACAGAGAAAGCAGAGACGAAACATAATTAAAATAATATTCTATGGAATTAATATACATATATTTAGGAATTGTTGATTTTACGTTACATCCTAATTTAACGATATTTACAAAAGTATTTATATTAATCACAACAATCTGTTTTCTCTGAATTCATCTAAAAATAAAAATAGTGTATATATAAAATCGTAAAAATAGACATTTCTCAGAAAATAAAAAATAGGCATAGAATATTGTCTAATATAAAAGATATAAATACGATTCCACTTGACGATATCTCATGAATGATTTTTTAAATAAATTTCTGTTGTTTTTTTTTTATGAGAGTATATTTATATGTGTATGTATGTGTATACATAAACATATACATATACACAAATAAAATATGCATTTCTTAATGTATGATGATACTCTATACTAATCATAAAACAAGTATGCTACGTTTGTTTCTAAATTACTTACAAATATATTCTTGCACATATACGAAATAAATTGTCTTTAAAATAAGAACCATTCTATCATTATACGTGTGGTGAATATATATAAATACCGCGTAGGTATGTTTCTTCACAAAATGCAAAGAAATAAAAAAAGACAAATCTTTTAGTATTAATGATCATTTGAATGTATATCATATGCATGTTTTGAGATCGTGAAATCGGCTTCTCATTGCTTAAACAGACTTACACAACGATTTTGTACCTTGTTTGCCAATTTACATTATAAGTGATCTAATTTTACAAGACCATCTATCTTAGACATACTGGGTATTTTTAACTCCATTATTGCATCTCTAGGTTCCAACATTGTTTGTATATAAAGATAAAAGAAAATAAACTATATTATTAAATTTTGTAATGCATGCATTCCAAGGCACTACAAGACATTCTCATATGCAAAAGTAATCAACTATCATTTTATTTCTTCCAGTAAAATTTGATATTTTAAGTAATAAATTTTATGTAATTCTTGTAAATATCACAAATTCTTTTGTACAATTTTGATACGTCCTACTCCTATTTAAATTATATTATTATCTTTTCGGTCATAAACAATAAAAAAGCACTGAATTTACTATTAAATAAGTTTTTTTAAGATTGTTTACGACACAGTTACTTATTTCAAATTGTTATTCATATTAATAATATTGCATCAGATGTTCTATCATATATGTTTCAGTAAAAATCATATTGCGAAAAGAGACAGCCTAACACGTTCAGGATAAACAATCACTATGAGTATACGATTTTATAAATAAATCATCCATTTGACTATTCGCAGCATTATTATAAAACTATGTACATGCATATACTGAGCAATCAAAATACATTTGTATTTTTTGAATGAAAATACTTATGCTTTTATGAGGTTTTTTAAGGTTTTCTGAAGATTTTCTCAAGACTCAGATTAATAACATGTGAAAATTTTAAAAGTATCAACAGATTAATCATTCAAAATGATAATTCTGCTTCTTTAAGTTATATCGAAGACAAATAATATTAAAATTTTAAACCTGCATGATTCAGCCTGAGATCTAAGATAAATTTACATTTCACCAAGTTCTGGATCCTTATCTTTCAAACTACTAGGTCCTGCATTGTCCGACGATTTCGAGCAGAAACCATTTGGCATTCGACTGTACTGTTTGTAACCGCTAACTGGTCTTGGATTATCTAACTGATCGTATTCTGATTCGTCGTTATTTTGCTTGATTTCATCGTAAACATGTTCGATCTTTTTTCCATCCATTTCGTCGATGCTATGGTACACATTAAGGTTTGGATTTCCCATATCTGCATCTCTGTTCTTTAGATCATATCGAAGTGATCCTAAAAGCAGTCAAAGAAAACATAAGGTCATTTTCCAGAAACTACAATTTGGTGTACTATACTATTGCCAACAATACCTTTGCAATCATCCTCATCATCCGTACAACTGTTCATTCCAAGTTTAGCTTTCTCATTATTTATCTTCTTGCTTGTTCCAAGATTATTTCTAAATTGGAAGTTATTCAATAAAGTAGCTGTTCCATCATCGAATTTTGAAGAGCCTTGATAAGCATACACGGGGTTATCAAACTGAGTTTGCTCTATACAAAAGATATCATTGTTGATTATAAGTATTTCATAGTCCACTATAAATAACAGATTTGTTTGAAATAAATACCTGGAGGAGAAGCAGGTTCAGCGATATATTGCACTTGCGCAATTTCGTTCTTCAAATCTGCTACTCTGCGCCGATGATATACCCATCCTGCGAATGTCATTGCAATAACAACAATTGCAGCAAATAAAAATCCTGCTACTATAGTGCCATAGCCGGTTTCATCCCTCTCTTGAATGTTACGTGAAAATAATTCTTCGTCACAATTTGGACCTAAAAGGGAATATATTCCAGTATTAGTTAAGATATATTGATACTGACAATTTGAAATAATATACCTGTGTATCCATGTCTGCAGACACAACCTTCAACAGGATGACAAATATAGAAATCATTCTTACAGTCGCACGGTTCCATACAGTGATCGCCATAATACCCTTCTGGGCAAACTAGATTTACGAATATGAAAAACATTTATGTTATATATATTTTGTTAGCCTCTCTCGATATTATTTGTATAATTTTTTTGTCACGTACTCTCAGTACATTTGGTGCCAGTCCAACCAGGTGCACAACGGCAATGACCATCATTAGACCTGCATTTTCCTCCGTGCTGACATGTACAATGTTGACTACAGTTCATGCCATATGTCCCATCTGGACAGGGCGTTTGGCAGATTTCGCCTTGCCAACCAGGTCGACATTGACACACGCCTAAAACGGTATACATGTAAAAGAAGCCATTAATTCGTTTCATATAACATCTAGTATGAACCCTACATTATGTATCTAATATAACTGATGATGCAATATCTTAGAAAGGTATTGCTAAAATCATGTTGAAGAGATAACATTGTAGGAAAATGTAATCATAGAGAAAGATATGTAATAATTGAAGTCCAAACTAACTTAAATTTAAAGTAAGATAGTCCATCATTAGAGCTATTAGGACTAAAAAACTTATGCATTTGTAAATATTATTTTGTAATAAAATTCTAGACTCGAATGAATTGCGAAAGCGGTAAGTAAAATTTTACCTGTAACGTGATGACACTCGCCACCGTTTTTACAGTGGCAATGACTAGCACAATTTAATCCATAACGATTAGGTGGACAAGGATGCTCACATGTTAACCCTAAGTATCCAGGACGGCAAACATATTCACCAGAGACATGATCACATGTCATGTTTCCTAAAAGATAAATTATACGATTATTATTTCGAATAAATAGTTCTAGCTTTATTTATTAGTACCTTATTTTAGTTTGTGTGAAGAGTGTTACAGTAAAAGTTAAATGAATTGGCAACTTACCATTTTTATTGAAGTGCTTGAGTAAGGGTATAAAAATAAAAATGACTATATTTTTCACATCAATGATCAAAGCATTAATTTGTTGTTTTTGTGCTTATCATGAACATGCTGAAGTACTACTTGAATTAGTAAACTTTTATATACATATGATGCAATACCATATAAACTAAAGTATAAAAATGCACTAGAAACTACTGACTACAAATGTTAATGATAGTTTTCTAGCAGAACTACGAAAGCTTGATTTATTTCATTTCCACCTAAAATTGTTATTTTTACCTTGTATTTTTTCTGGACACTTCTCCTTGCACCGCACACCATACCACCCATCTTTACAGGGCTGAGAACAATCAATTCCTTCCCAACCTCTGGCACAAATGCAAGTGCCTGTTTCTGGATCACATGAACTATTGTTCATACACTCACATTGTGAATGACAATCATCACCATAAAGGCCTTCTGGACACTTGGTTTCACAACGGATTCCTGTTTTATGTCATTAAAGATGAAAATTTTATCGAAGACCAAATCGCCATTAAACAATTAGTTTTCCAGTCTTTCTCAATAATTTCAATTTCTTCGAAAAATTCTACGTTAAAATACGTGGTACATTAAACGAATAGACAGGGAACCTACTTAGTAGTTCAAAATTTCTGTTTTGTACATTATGTGGTAGATATGAATAATGATGTAAGGAAGATATTAAAATGGTACCACAAGGAAAGGATAATTGTTGCAGCTTTCAGATGTATGGCGATTGATCGACGAATTAAAAGAAGAAACAAACCTCGCCATTCTGGCTTACAGATGCAACGACCAGTGGCAGGATCGCAGCCTAGGCTATTTTCCTTGTGACAATCGCAGACCTGAGTACATCCCAGCCCGAAAAATCCTTTTTCACAATGATCTTGGCAAAATTCGCCGGTGAAGCCAGCTGCACACGTGCATGTGCCTGCAGGTGTTTAAAAAAGGTAACGTGTTTTGGTGCAAGTGCAACGAAATGAAAATGGAAAACAAGAATTAAGAAACGTGAGTCTCAAAATGTATGAAATTAAATTACATAAGAATAAAAAAATATGGAAATACAATCATCGAGAAATAAAAGAAACCATCTAATCATGGATCTATACAAATTAATGCCTTTTTTGTGAATGATTTGAAGCATTAACTTTCTCTAGAACTAAAAGAAATCGTTGCAACCAGCCCCCTTACCATTTTGTGGATTGCAGGCAGCATTGTTAAAGCATTTGCATTTGCCCTCACAGTCCTTGCCAAAAGATTTGTCGTCGCAGGGACGATCACACGAAACACCAACCCATCCTAGCAAAATGTAATAACAATACATGCAGGAACAAAATTGAATGTAACGTGAGAAACAAAAGAACATTTTAAACAAGACTAAACTGAATAATTCTCACTAAATACAAACTACTTACCTTACGATTATTTTGATAAGTTAATTTCAAATAATAACTCTACAACTATATATTTAAAACAAAAATCCACAAATTTGCGAAAATGACATACTATTAAAAACTACAGTTAGTAATTGCTCATGCAATTCACACGATCGTACAACCAAAGAATGAATTAACTTGAAGCAAACAATATAAAATAAAGATACAAAAATACTAAATCATACAATTAAAAGATGCTTATCATTTTAAAGATACTTCCTTTGATTGTTTCTTAATTACTCACACATGACTAAATGATAAATTACATCTTTTATTTTTAATTAAGAATTATTCAATTTTTGTATATTAATTCATATTAATTGATTAACTTTTGTGCTCGTAATAGTCTAACTTATTACCTGCTGTACAGTTGCATCGACCATTCTCGGGTAAACAAGTGGCACCATTTTTGCAGACACATTTTTGTACACAATTTTCGCCATAAGTGTTGTCAGGACATACTTCACTACAGTCCTCACCTCTGTATCCTGGCGCACAAATGCAAGTTCCATTTATGGGTGAACACTGCGCGTTGTTCTTGCAATTACAACGATTTTGACAGCCTTTCCCGTACGTATAAAACGGACAAGGTCTGGTACAAGTATCGCCATCCCATCCTGGTTTACAAATACACTTTCCAGTCCATGGATGACACATTTCTGTATTGTCATTCTCACACTCGCAAACCTAGCAACGTTTATAAATATTGTATTTATTTTGTAGTCTAAAAAGAAATTGTAGAAAAGTGAATAACGCATTATCTATATTATTACATACTTTTGTACAGTTGGGTCCCCAGAATTCATTCTGACAAACACGCTTATTACATTTCTCACCCATCCAACCGGGACTGCAAGTACAAGTTCCATCAATCGGTGAACAAATTGCACCATTTTCGCAGCTACAGTTGCTTGTACAATTTAAACCGAACGTTCCTCCAGTGCAAATTTTTAAACACTGAAAAAAATTTGTATCTTCAAAATTATTTGTTATTTGTATTTAATACATTAAGTAACATATGAAAGAAAGAGTGGTCACCTTTTCGTCATAATAACCGGGTTTACATTCACATTCCCCAGTGATATGATGGCACCCAGCACCATTGTAACAATCACACTCTTGAGAACAGTTTTTACCCCAGAAGCCTTCCGGACACCGGTTCGCACAGACTGAACCCTATTTTAAAATGAAATCTATTTTAGATCATGCATGGACACGTAATAAAATCTCGTAAAATATCAATTAATATTTACAGTCCATCCAGGTGTACAATAACATTCGCCGGTTGTAGGATTGCAAGAACCACCATTCTGACATTTGCATTCTGATTTGCATTCATCGCCGTGTTTTCCTGGCGGACACAAATCGTCACAACTAAAAAGGAATTATTAAAGCGATTTAAAAATTGTGTTCTAATATTTTATACAAATTCAATAATAAAATAGATAGATCAACTAACAGGGGTCCTGTGTAACCAGGAGCACAATGGCACTCGCCAGAAATGTGGTGACAGCTTCCACCGTTTCTGCAACGGCACTCTTCACCACAATCTTGACCATATCGATCAGGAGGACATTCTTGGCTACAGTATTTATCGGTCCAGCCTCTGTTACACAAGCATTTACCGTCGAATGGGTCACAAGTGGCTCCGTTCTGGCACATGCAATCCATTTCGCAAGACTTGCCCCATTTTCCAGATGGACACTCTGTTAAGTTACAAATATACTTATATTTACTATGAGTAAGTAAAAGAAATAATTACTTAAATCTATTTGTTTTTGATTTGACTGATTGATTTTAAGAAAGTATCTTGAATCGTACTCAATATTTAAAGTAACAAAAATAGATTAATGAATAAATAATTAATTAATTAATGAAATGAGAATTTTTATTTTTTCACAAACAGTTCTATAACTAATTTCTAGGCAGTGAAAACTGAATACTGCACCAAGAATAAAAGATAAGGTGAAAGTATTTTCTGAAGATGTCTGGTTTGAATATTTCGATGATTTTAAGGAATACGTTAGATAAATAACAAAATCTAATACTTACTATAATCGCATAATGGACCTCCATATCCTGACTCACATTTGCAGACGTCTGGTGCAATGCAAGTGCCATGAACACAGTCCTTGGAACAGATTGGAATGCAACGATTGTCATCATTGGTCTTTGTGTAGCCTTTGCAGCATTCTTCTACTGGTCTCTGTTTTATTATTTCCTAATCGAACAACGTTAAAGCGTTAATTTTTCGAAAACTTTTCTCTTAATTAATTAGTACCATTTACATATTTAATACTACTCTACTCACCTGTTCCTTGAATATCGTCTTGAATACCACCTTATATTTGGAGCATCTTGGTGGAAAACTTAAGCACCAAGTGTTCTCTCGTACAGTATAAGGTTTCTGCTCCGATATCCTCACTGTTATCGTATACCTAACATCAACCAAGTGTTAAAAACAAGCACTGAGTGGTGAAAACAGAATAGGTAGCATCGGAAGGTTGACAATTAAAATAAAACTGATCTTCTAAATCTATTATAATGTTGTTTTTGAAAAACTTTATTTAATAGACTTCTCAATAAATTAAATTAAATTTTAATTTAGACTTCTCAATTAATCTAAGAGGAAAACTTCTTAATAAATTAATAAACTAATGATAAAAAATATTAATTATGTTTATGTTTATTTTAGAAATTGGGAAACTTAAAAAGACGTGTAGGAATTTACTTTTATGGACTTTTACTAAAAGATCATGAACCGTAATAATAATTATTGTTTTAAAAAGTTATGAAGGGAAACAGAGTATGTAGTGATTATTCTTTAGAATTCGGAAATTTTTTAAATATATGTGAACTTGCTTTCTTGAATTTTTATTAGAAATCCATTGTTTTGCTAAATATCTTCTCGAATAAAGAGCACCACTTCCTAATAACGATTTGAGAAAATAAATTAAGTAGATAATCGTTTATCATTTTATGTAATATAGCTAACCATTGCACTTTCATAAATCTTTAATAAATCCAATCCACTTACGTTTCTTGCCTGGTACATATGTTTGGCCCTTCCAAACCATACACCGTTCCCAAAACTGTGATAGCAGCTAACAAATAGATGGATAAAGCCATCCTGATTTATGATTTTTGATATAATAAACAGTTATGTCTACAGATTCGCGCGTATATCACATTGCTTCAATATCACTCAATGTTTTCGAGTATTATATTCCTTCCTTCCTTCAGACAATTTTCATGCATTATAGATAGTCAACATGTTCTTGAGTCTGGAAATACAAACGTACTTTTAATAAAACACATTTTTGACAAACATATTATTAATAAAAAATTCTATTAAATACTACTTTGTCAAATCATATGAAACAGGAAACAAAAGAAGGAAACAAAAATAGTGAACGTAATTAAATTTCTGCCAGAAGTACTGAGACCAATAACGTTACAGCTGTCTGGTATTAGACTAATCGATTGCGAACGTTATTCATTCTTTGAAGAAGTGAAAAAGCATTGAAAATGACAAGAGATAAAAAATGGTTTTAAGAATCGTTTGTCACGTAAATATTCAGAGAAATTCTTCGCGACTTTAGACTCTGTACCCTGAGTTACATATCGCAATTTATACATTTTAATTCCACGTACCAGTCACGATTTGCGACAAATTACATATTTATCAACTATGGAAATGACTCCGTAAAGGGATCTGTTCACCGAATAAGAATTTTCTTCCGCTTTCTTTTATTAGGAGGATCCAAAGATCAATCGATAATGGAACTTATATTTGTGAGTGATAGGAATTCATGCAGGACTATACGTGCCACTTCACCTAGAACCTGGTTACTAAATTATGAGGCACTTAACGTGTTCGTCATCACCTATGTTTTGCATAACATGCACCTTGAAACATATATTTTACACGAGTCTATAATTCAGTTGCAGTTTTTAATGCAATGTAAATAATAATAGTATCAGAAGATTATGAAAAATTATGAAATTAAGTAAGATGCTCATTGCGGATTCATATCTTTTGTACGTATACAAATATTATATTTAAAATGTTTTACATATGTGTATTATGTGCATTTTTTAAAAATCTTCCAAACTTCTAAACTTTCTAAAAATGTATAAACATCCGTAATCTACTAATGATAGAAGAAATTTCTTTCATAATTCTCCATGGAATACTGAAAATACTACAAGAAATATCAATATGTATCTACATCGCCCGAAACTTGTATCTAAAGATTTCCGGAAGAGAAATGCTTATTTAATAAGTTTTTCGCGGAAACTTTCTAAAAATTGTCAAGTAGTATAATTATTGAGTACGACACGAATGCTGCTGAATAGATGACAAGTCCATTGTTCGTATTGCACGTTGAGTCACACGGAGCTTGGAAAAAATTGTGTACGGCCGCTTGAAGACTGATTACAACTTCCGTATTGTCGTCTTCGATTTGTCGAATAGAAAGTTTAACGCCAACCACGCTTACAGCAATGGCGTACACTCGGAAAAATAAAAATTATACAGTAGAATGTGAAATGCCTGTCATCTATTATTTGTCGAAATTTACAGGATAGTAATATCCAACCACATAGAGGTAAATTCAGAGGCAAATAATTATACGCTAAGGATATACTGTAGAGGTATCATAAAACGCGGATGAAATTATTTTATTTAATAATAATTTTAACAAAAGGTCAGCTCATATTTCTGCTTTGGATGGGTGAAAAGGACAGGTTGTAGGAAATTATAAAGAACGCATGGGTCGAATTACGTACATCGTGTCAGGCTCTTTTTCGGAGTCAAATAGCCTCGAAACGCTCCTGAAGGACAGGGTGTCTTTTCTTCTTGGCTATTTGCATTCCACACACATCGATCGAATTTTACGTAGCACAAAAGGAATTACGCGAGTAAAGAAACAAGACACCGGATGTAGGAAGTAATTACGGAAGAAAATTTTCCTTATATTTCTTTGAAATGTATTTCAACAATTGTTAAATCTAACTTTGTAATTTAATATTTTAGAAATAAATTGCGTTGTATTTCGTTGCGTAAATGCTGCGATTACTTTTATGATCGTAATAGTCAAAAAAATGTAAATTGATTAAAATGTTACATTAAGGTAATTAGCGAGCAATTTCATAAATTAATTGTATACTAATTTTATCATATTGTATGGCATAAAAAAAAAATGTTAACTAATCGAATTTTATTACTTAAGCACGAACATCAATTTTGATAAATTCATGAGACTAACGAAAATAAACTTTTATCTCACTTATGATAGCGACCATACTTATCATATATGAGTCACTGGATCCATCTACTATTTCCGATAGTACAAAACTGATTACGATACGACAGTCTCTTGAAATCTTTGTTACAGCATAAAAGGATTGGCTGAAAGATGGGCATGTAAAAATCTAAAATATTTTATATCAAGTCAATGTTATTGTACTTTATACAGTATACATTGAAATAGAAGTTCTTTATCTCGACATCCGGGCCTATTGTTTGTATATGGTTCTCCAATATTAATTACAGTCGCCTTCCATACAGCGAAAATGAGAACAAGCAATTATTAAAGCTCTCTCTCTCTCTCTCTCTCTCTCTCTCTCTCTCTTGTTAGTAATTAATATATTTGTACCATTTCTATTCTAAATATAAAAGAATGTAATATATGACTCAAAACAGATCTGCATATCTAACAAAAATTTGCATGATGCTTTGATTCGAGAAACTGAAACTTCGAAGTCAATGATTAATAATTCATGAGGTATTTAATATTAATATTACTACCTCTGCCAAACTATCTCCCAAACTATGACTACATTTATAAGAGATGACGAATCGATAATATGTACTAAAAATAAACTCACTTTATTTACTCTAATCTTTGGCGTAATTGTTTACATATGTACATAATTATGTACACAAATGATGAACATATCGAAGAAATACGAAAGTCTGTAAATATCTAGACTTATCTTTACACAGCTGACTCAATAATTTGACCCTTTTAGTCGTTCGAATATATTACACATATAATTAAATAAAAATATATATATAAATCTATGTTCCCTGAAGACATACCAGAAATACCGTGAAATGAGCGTTTCGATCGACATCGCAATCTTCTCGTTTGATTAACACTTTGTCACTTCCGGTCGCGAATAATTCGATCCACGGTTTACATGTGCTTATACGTGAATCACAAAGTCGGCAGTCACTGAAAAAACGTGAGCCCAACGTGACAGAAGTGATTCACAAAGATTTTGCTGAATGGCAACGAACGGTTTTTTATTCTACTTTGCCAGCAGCTGTACGTTGATCGTTAATCATAGTCGTCTGTATTAACGCGTTTATAATTTGCCTGGAAGATTAAATTTAAACAGTAGAATTCTTTTCGCGAAATTTTTAGGTGATTAAAATATTCGAAATATTTAATCATTTGATTCTCATTAAATAGAACACCTATATTAATTATATTTTTTATGTTATTTGGGTCATCTTCGACCGAATCATGTCGTGTATCCTTTCATTTTTAAAACATCTCTAATGTTTGAAAAAAAGTGTGAAATAATCGTTATTGATTCGTGTGGTTTTTCGTTCCAATTTTATATACCACTATATCGACAACATTATCGATATAGTTTCATGTATTCCACTCATGATTTTCCGAGTGTTCCATTAATGTCACTCCAGCTAACCAACTCAATGGAAGCTATGGAATGCATTTAACAATAGCATGTCAGTTCTGAGATACTTTACTATCTCATGCTAAAAATGTTACAACATAAATGCTTTCTCAGGGAAGATACTTTTTGAAGTGAAATTTCTAAATATATACAGATTCCAATGATACAATCGATTACACGTGCGCCATAGTGATTACCATAGCTGAGATCACGTTACTTTCTATATTTATCTTACTTTTGAATAATCAAGTATCAGTATATCTTCCTCTTACTTTCTCTGTCTTTTCACAGTAATATTTGATTTCTTTTGTTCTTCGACCCCAGCTTGTATTTCTACTTTTATTTATACTTAAATACTTTGCTTCCGTCGAATATTATGTGTTATCGAATACGTTTTGTACATATGTTTATTTGTCCTAAAGTATCTTTGACAACCTAATTTGTGGTATTAATACTTCAGGGTTATCTTCTTATCTTAGTTATCGATTAAAACTTTGTAATTGGAAGATTCTACATTTCTATGAATGTATAACATTTAATTTTGCTTTTTTATTTTATTTGGATGCACATTACAATCAATTCACTCATTGAGAATTTTAAGTAAGTTTTTCTAACGTGGTACTATAACATGACTAAAAGTATAAAGTGTGTTTGATTCTAATTGAATTTAGTGCTTAAATCTAGGGGGTATTGTCTTTTTAGCCTGTGGATTTGATCCAACGTGTCAAATAATTGAGTAACTAGAGAGTTTTGGTGGTTGTTAATTCTTATGCTATAACTATCGCTGAATTTGGATATTTCTTCTTTGACTGTGGGTATCTTCAGGTCACGATGTATTGTTTCATTGGTAACATACCAAGGTGCATCTATTAGGGATCTTAGAGTTTTCGATTGGAAGCGTTGAAGAATTTCTATGTTGGCATTACTTGCTGTCCCCCATAGTTGGATTCCGTATGACATTTAATGATTTCATGTTTTGCTCTTCGATGTAGATCTAACTTTACTCTTCCATATAAGAAAAATAGTTTGACGAGAAAACCAGCGAATATTTCTAATGTAGAAACCATGTTAAGTATGGTTTCTGCATTAGAAACTATACTTCTATGTATAATATCCTATATTTAATTAACTCGAACAAGAAGAGCGTCACCCATACTTTGGTGACGGGGCCCCCACAGAAGTATAGCCGTCACATACATATGGGTGACGTGGCGACGAACGTGTTAAAGGCGTCGTTAAAAGGTTTCCACAAATAGTAAAAAAACTCTGAAGTTCCTTAAAACTATCTTTTTAGAAATATCAGATATTTAAGAATTATTGTTACATTACGAATTATCTGTAAATTTTTCTTACTATAACAATATAAACTCCTTACAATTAGTATAAAATTATTTTGTAAATGTATCAAAGATAATTCTATACTAAAAATACACTGTAAATTATTCTGAATTTTAAGAATAATTCTATACTAAGAATTAGTTTATAAATTACTCCGTATTAAAAATTACTCTATGCTTACAATTAAGTAAATTATTTCCTACTTAAAATAATACCACATACAAGATATTACAAAGTAGATCCATTATATGTATATATTGAACGCAGATCCTATCTAACTATAGGAAGATTCTACACATTCTATAGCCAAGCAATTCTACACGCCTACGCCAATGGGAACGTTTCATAAGATCCAGTTAGAGGTAAGCGTGATGATCATCCAGAGCCAGACAAGTCTCTCGTACAACGTACATGTACTGCAACGTGGAATAAGCGAACAGAACTTACAGAGGCCACTCTAATGGTGCAAGTCGAATAAAAACCAGACGAGCCGGTATATACACGCACGAATTAACGCGTAGATCGACTAACGGTGTAAAGCTCCGTATATGTAGTAGGCTCGGCGATCAAGTGAGGTCACAAAACCGAGCATAAAGTTTACATGTTCGAAGGTCTGGTCAAACCAGTTGACGGAAACCTGAGAAGATAAAGATCCTCCAGTAAAGGGAGTGTACATCAAGTATCCCTTAACTTTAGTCCAGTTTCTATTGGAAAATATAGAATACCGCATGCGATTCTACATTTGCTATATAAATCAGGGATTGTAACTGCTATAAGTAGATTGCGATTTTTAAGCAAATTCATATTTTTGAGAACATAATTAAAAAATAGTTCATCTTGGTAGAAAATTGTTTTATCCTACCAAATATTACAGAAAATATCATGTTTTGAATATTTTATATATTTTTTGATTTTTTGTATGCGCATTCTATGTTATTTTGCGCTTTTAAATTTCCTATGCATAAAAATGATGCTATTTAACATACAAAAATCCGCAGTCTAGTTATAACCCAAGTCAAGGGAGTTATGCTATAAGAATTCATACGTTTGTTTGAATGATTTTAGTTACGAAAAAAGGGAAACTGACCTGCTTCCTGACCTGAAGAAGTTGGGAAGGATAAGAGTCCAAATATTTCAGAAGCAGGTATGTTAGGACTGAAAGAAAACGGGTCGGGTTTTCCTACGTTTCTGTTCACACGATGCAACGGTATCATGAGTGCATCAGGAATTATTACCGGGAATTAAATTGAGTATAATTTCTACGTAAGCATATTCGCTAGTTCCAGGCTTCTGTTCGAGGAAGAGTACAATTTATGAATGACTGAATGTTTGGCGAATACGATATACGATAAAGAAGAGTTTCCGGAGCCCTTCTGAGAAATTAGGCTAATATTATTTGTAAATTATTTGCTAAGAAAGATATATACTAAACACTAAAAATTCTGTGAAACTTTCTTTCGTGGTAAGAACAAGAATCATTGAAAATGAAACGTGGTTAAATTTACAAAGACCTGAGGCTGAAGCGAAACCAAAATAGCCATCATCCTTCAACTTCGGCTGCCAAACACAAGCATTCTCGCAGCGGAAAACAAGCCCGCACTTTTCATCGATTACTCTTTTTATGTGTATCAAGTAAAAAATAACCTGTCGTTTTTAACACGTGCAGACTGGCGCGTAGGCTGGCTACTCGTGTATCAAGTATATGAAATGTAATAGAAATAGTCGGCTGATGGAATTTATCCTCTCACTTATACTAGTCTCTCGGATACTGCCGACTTCTCTTTATATTTACAACTCGTCATTAAATTACATTTCATAGATACAACTTGTTCAATTTGTTCACAATGCAGAACATATGATAAGCAATATCCTAGCATTTTGTTCTATCGTAATTATAAAATTGAAGGTCGTAAAGATTTTGCTAGACGACAGCTTAGTTAAAACTTCATTAGTTTGCTTCGTTTTTCTTCTTTTCAATTCTACTGCTATTACAATTTTTATAGAACCATTTTTCACACAACGTAACTTCCATATGTTTCTATATTCATCAAACGGCCAATTATAATCACAATTACATAGAGACAATTTTATAAATCAATTTTTTAAACAATGAACAGGTTCTTTTCAGACTCACTGCTATTCAGATTTTTATAGAACCATTTTCACTCCACCAAAGGCAAGTTCCATGTAATTCGTGTATTCATTGAATGTCCATACACGTTCGAAATACGTCAAGGATGGGCGCAATGAACACTTACGAACGTATATTATGCACGAACATAGATACCACCGGAAGAATCAATTCAACGGCTTCTCTACGGCACATTTATTTATGCAGTAAAACAGAACAGGCCGTTTAAGTATCTTAATTGATCGCCGGAACCTGACATGCACATCGTGCACCTGTAGAAACGTAGTGCATACCGGAGCTTCGATCGAAAGGGCCGATTGAAAGAATGCGACGAGCGTTCATCGTACACCTGAATGAATGCTTATACGTACGCATGAGTGAACAATGTATTGAGCAAGCTCTTACATTCCAAACTTTTCCACTGCCAGATCCTGGCTAGCTATCGTTCTGTAGCATGCACCGATAAGTAATCTACCCAATATCTCTTATCTTTTGAAAAATGGATTCGAAACTATGTAGTAGGTTCGGAATTGGAAAATTCGAAAGTCGAATGCTTGCGAATGAGACAATTTGTAATTTTGAAAATTCCGATACTCGAAAGCTTAAAAGTTGAATTGGAAGACTTCAAAATGGAAAGATTTCAGACTTTGAAAATTCGGAGATACGCACGCTTCAAAACTCAGAAACTGGACATTTTGGAATTTCGAGAATCTCAACCCTGCAAAATTCGAAGTCGGAAATTTCGAGAATCTCAACCCTGCAAAATTCGAAGTAGGAAATTTCGAAAATTGGAAATCCGACAATTTTAAAGCCGTAAGAGATGAAGTATGAACATTTTAAATGCGAAGGATTCTAAGGATTTTTGTTTAATAATATAACAAATGAAACTTATTTCAAACTTATTTCGCAGCAAGTAACGCAAGTTTCAGCAAGTTGTAAATTATACTTGAATTAAATTTGAATCGGTATTTGTTTTACGTACAACAGTAATCAGTATATATCTCGCAAAGGTATTCATATATGGAATTTATCCTGGTCACGTATTCGATCACTCACGTACACGATATCCTTTGTAAAACAGTAAGTTTAACTTTTATGCCTGGTTACATTTCAATGTAATAAACATCTTGAATCTCATTGTATTATTGTATGTCGATATCTTTGAATAATCAATACATTTTTCTAAATACAGTTTTAATATGATTTAAATGTTCCAAATACCGATATATGGAAATGATTCGTTAGAAATTACGATAATGTCATTTTGCTAGAAACAGATACGAGTCAGACGTGACTCGCCTATTTGCGTAATCAATTAATTAATCAGTCAGCCCGAAGCAAGGTCAGGAGATGAATTATTTAATAAAGAACATTTTTGCCCATACGCTGCTGTTTCTCAATGTGATGATGGGAAACTGTTATGAAAGTTTCGCATTTTTATATGTGAAAGTGCTAATTTAAGATTGATAGGATATTGTATAGAAATATTTATTCGTTTCTGGGCCAACGTTTCACTTTCTTTTAATTACTTACTAAGTGGATACAGAAATAGTAATTTATATAAGATTAAAATAAATATGCAAGAAAAATTGAACGTTGGAAAATTGAAAATTTAAAGCCTCCAGAATTGAGAAGTTAGAAACTTAATGGCTTCAGAATTGATAAAATAGAAATTCTTTTAACAGTTATAACTCAGAATATTTAGATTTAGATTAAGGCACATCGTTTAGCAAATCAGGTACTTTAGAAATCAGTGTTTCCTTGCTGAAGTAGTTCATCACTTAAACTGTTTAGAAACGCGAGTCTTTTAATTACCCCAGCCTGTTAACACGATTTTGTAAATCATTTTAAGGGAATCTTGGTATTAACGAAGTCTGAGAAAACTTTTGCTTCGAGGAACAGCGAGGAACTTACTGACACGATATTATTCGTTGTATCCGCGGGAACATAGCTGAAGATTGTATAATTCTCAGCAGTGAATGGAGAGACTTTGCAATTTAAAGAGTAAGTTGGTCACCGAGTGTTGGTTACACTCATGGTTACACGTCAATTACGTCGTATTTATAATTAACATGCGCGACAGCAAATCCAATTACTGTTATTAAATTATTTAATTCAAAACTTTATGTAAATCTTTTGTAACATTGAGCTACTAAACCAGACCTTAATATTGCATAAAGAAAGTCCGTATTTTTTAATATATATCAAAGAGAAAGGGAATAATTAATTGTGATTCTTTAAATTATGACATAGATTTCTTTTTTATGCCTATTTAAGTAGAGCGTAATTAATTTAAGAAATATATTAGCGAAATAAATAATTGTAACTAATTTCTTATAATCGATTACTCGTAATTAAATTCTCTAATATCATAGCGTGCAAAGATTATCAGTATAATTTTATCTTTTATCATTAGCAATATCCTTTGATAATAATTCTCATATCTGATACCTTTTTCACATTGTCTTTAAGCAACTAAAATTCCTTTATACCTTTGGAATGCAATAAAATATGTTACGGTATAATTAACAACGACCTAGAAATATATATATATTTTATTATATGAAAAAGTAAATCCCTCTTTCCTGATAGAAAAAAGAAAAAGAGAATTTCAAACAATTACCAAAGGATAAATAATTTCTTTTAAATTGTTAAAACATACTCTTTTCGCAACTTCGACTTCCAAATAAAATTCCAAAAAAGGGACCAACCAGCAGAAGATAATTGAATATCATTTACCAGGAACGTCGTCGCGTCCGCCAACGCGTCCCACGATCGAACGTACAAATAATCCCATTAAACTATGAAAACGAGCACAGCCTGTACAGAAACGGGGCCCGTAACGAGCCTAACAGTACAGGCAAACTGCGGGTAGAACGCGTGAAAAAGAGGGTTCGACCCTTCTACCATAAAAGGGAGTTAATTCGTTTATAGGGCGGACAAAAAAAGCGAAAAGAAAGAGAAAAGGGAATAAAAAAGAAACGAAAGAAGAGTTTCAGGGTCGTAACGACTGAGTACGAATTGTGAGTCACAGGATGTATAGCGAGCCCCAGATAAAACGCGTCAGAATATTGTGTTATCATTTGTCTACGCGGGATGTGCATCATCGAGCGACATATAAAAGCGATTGTTTCTTCTAATGATCACAGTTTTAAAACAAAAGACGAAACCACAAATGGATGAAACGTCTAGTTTTGTCTTCATCGAAAACTTAATTATTTCTGTGAAGTAGTTTGCATGTTGTCATCGTGGCTTGATGATTATGGAGTAAATTTTATATACAGAGTACGTTACGCAATTGGGCCGAGTCATATCCCGATAAAAAATAGAAAAAAAAAAACTGTAGGAGAAAAAGTTGAATGGTATGATAATCATGCAACCATGGACCGGAAAAATGCAATTACACTCTTTCCTTTTAATGTAAGCTTTTGTAAACCATCCAATGCATTTTTTCATGCACTAGGTTTGGTGCAATTAAAATTCATTTTCTCGATTTTGAATATCTGTTGAGTACACGTGTACTAGCTTTGACAATTTAGACTTCAAACTTCTGCTTATGTTTGATTCAATTAAAATGTATCTTATAATGTATTTCATGATTATTTTAGAACAAAAAATAATCATGTTCCGTGTTTTTGCAAGAATTAGAAAATACAAATAATGCACTACGAAGACTGTATGATAAATTTTCTCTAAATTTTCGTTTAGTTGTAATGCATTATAGAATAAATAAAGTTACGGATCAAACTACACTGAGAATTATGTTATTTAGTAAGAGTGATTGTATTATATATGTTGACTAAATATCAGTTGCATATCAAATAGGTAACTTGTATTTTACGTAAGATACAGAGAAAGTGGTGATTTGTAAATTACCAGAATTTAATTCAATTCTTACAAGGAGTGCAAGGCTTTCTACTGCAAACAAACTAATCGTAAATAAATAAGTGACTAAAGAAATAAATACTTGCATTGCTGATTTAGGAGTAAAATGTCGTCGATCTTTTATTTTAGATATATATATATATGTGTGTATGTGTGTAGATTGCATCGAAATAAAAATATTTGTATAATGATATCTTCTAATGAGTAACAAATAGATGAGAATTACATCTAAAAAAAAAGGAAAAATTTGTATTATTACTGTACGTACGTATGTGGAAAAATTAGAAAAAATACGTAGAAATGAATAATTACGACGTACAAAAATAAAAAAGTATTTCTTCGATCAATGAACTATCATTTTTATACCACAGGGTCCTTAATCTAATCACGGTTGTCCGTGTCTGTGGGTGAGATATAACAAATATATCGTAGCACTCCGCTTATAACTGAGGTCTACTACAAATAAAAATAAAGATTAGATAACTGCTACATTCATTATTAATATTTCCCAACAGAATTATTTTTAATTCAATTTCCTCTATCGATTATTCCATAAACGCTTTTATGTACTTCATTCATCGATAACATTTATCGTATAAGATACAGAGTATAGATAAAAATTAAGTAACCTAATAAAAGTCTAACATAAACTAATTTATATTTTCTATATGGTAATCTATCCAACGATACTAATTGAGTTACTTTTTTAATTTACATAAACGTCTACAATCTAACAATGGAAATAGTGACCAAAAAAAAAAATTGATAATAGTAATAATATATTATTACAACTGTGATAAACTATAGTCTAATAAAAGATATAACAAAACTGAAAAAGAAGTTAACTATAATTACTAATAGTAACCAGTGATATTTATGTAATACTATATACAATATTTTCTTTTTCCTTTTCTTTCTTTTTATTCGAATTACATAGAAGTAAACATTTGATAGAGTTTGGCAACTGAAAACGAGGAAGTCAGCTCTCGACGCTGCTCATTAGAGGACAGGAAATGCTTCATAAAAATCGAGCCGCACAACATTCTGGCTAGTCACGAATTTACGACACGTTAACAGACAGATTTGTAAAGTGTTTTATCAACGCGTACATAGGCTCAGGAAAATATTACAACATTTGTAGATTCCATTTACAAATATATTATAAGTATTATATAATACAATTTCAAAATGTTTCATATAACACATAAACATAGAAGTTCCCTATGGTAAGTTTCCAAATAATTAGACTGCGATTATTTGCGCAAATTCATACTTTTATAAAGAACTTTTTTTGAATTTATGATATTAAAGAATATATTAGATTAATTATATTAGATTAATACTAGATTATACTAGATTAATAAATATAATACTGCGCATTTATAAAGCAATTAATGGGAGAGGAAGAAATTTATCTAAAGGAATAGAATCTAAGCAATCATTTGTTTTACTTACCAAACATTATAATAGATGCTAAATATGCATAAAAACCCGCAGTCTATTAATCAGAGAAGAAATTTTTCAACAATTCTTCTTCGCCAAAGGCGTAAAAACGTTACACAAAGTGTTTTCAGAAATCCAATCTCATTTTCAAACAATAGAGTACCGTAGTCTTCAAAAGAAGGCCAGAGATAAATCAAGGGATTGCCGCTTAAACTTCCACTTACAGACTATTTTATAATTTTACATTGCCGCGGGGGTCAGAAGTTCTGCATGACATAAGCGTGTCATAGTAACTGTGCGACAGGCAACGTTTACGAACCTGCTACTTTTCGCGTGCACGTAATTCGTTCGCCGATTATCTAACAAAGGAACGACACTATCGAAATGGAGGAAAAATGATACACCTACCCTGTCCAGTTGTATAGTCAGTGTGAGCTTTCACTTCTATCTACCTCCTCGCGGTCCGATTATGTAAGAAAAATCGTGCAGCTCACTTGGTGATTATCCGGTGTGCGAGTTTTGATTTCCATTTCAAATGGACATGCACCTCGAATACGTTTTTAAATGATAGTGATATGGTAGTAAGGTTTTTAAAGGATAGTAAATTAATGAAACTCTTGTATTTTCTTTCCTCAATTGCTTATGAGAGTTTCAAATGTAGATTTTTATATTTATCATAGTTATTTATCGTGTCTTGAAAGCGGAAAAGAATAGCGAAGATTATGAACTCTGCATTTTTCAATGGTGAACCCATTGTGAGATGCAGACTTTGCATGCAGATTCTTCTGCTAATTGAATACGCTGCAAAGGATTAGAATATTAGGATTCTGTAGAGATGTGTTTTAATTTTGCGTAATACATTCCGCAGGATGCAAATTAAGATAAAGTAACGTAATCCAAATTGTAGATTATCTACGAGCCAATGATACTCATTAGAAATTAATAAAAGTGAAAATAAACCGGTTGCATTAGGATATATTTTTAAATAAATGTAATGTAATTCATAGAATACATAAATGTCTATTATTATATCAAAAATATTTCTGATAATATTATCACCAGAGAACAAAATTAATTTAACATCATCCGTGAAAAAAATTCCAATTGATAAATTTATCTATATTCCCATTAGTAAATTAACGAGAAAACCATTAATCATCCAGATAATTGTTCTTGCTCTAACTTTTCCTTCTGTCTCAATTAACTGATTTCCACAAAAAAATTAATTAGTATATCCAACGGAAGCAAAATAAACACAAGAAAACATTTTTTTCTCAATTTGTATGTTGGATTTGATAATAGCGAGAACAAGTTACTGATGCGAGATTATTTTAATTATTCCTCCATTTGCTTACTCAATATCCGATACAATTTATTTTTTTTCATACTGCTACAGCAAAAATCCTTGACCACCGAGTGCTGCGACTGTGTGAGTTTTATGGAGCATATCAATTGCGGCAAGAGCCAGCCGCAGTTCTGTATCGATTCATTCACTATATCTTTGCAGTTCACGCGACTACTAACTCACGAGAAATGCTGCATCTTGCCAAAGAAAACGATCTTGATCCTTGTTTATGCGAATTCTTGCAGCGAAGAAAACGATCGAATGTTCTTCATTTAGGAGATGTATAGCGTTAATTAGAAAAAATTTGTTTACTAAAGATCTTATCGCAAACATAATTCGCTAAAAAAGTTATGAAATAAGTTTTAAGTTGTTAAAGCTTTTTTCATTTCTTATCTCGTTAAAACATGTCATAAACATTTTGAATATTTTTTTACAAGAATAAGAAAAATTTGCCGTGTAAAGTATGAAATAATTGTTAACTTGCCAAAAGTTTTTCGTCAATAATTTTTTCCATTTTATTAACAAATATTATAAATGTATTTTGTGCCATTACATTGTAAATGGAGTTTAACGACAGATTATTTAAAGGATGAGTTTATCGGAATTGGAGAGAGGCTGAGAATTTATTTTAGGAATGAAGAATAAAGAATGTCATAGAGGATTTTTAGTAAGTGTTATGCTTGAAGAACACAGAGGAACCTTGTATCTCACGAACTTTGAAATGTTTTCGCTAAGACTATACCGTGTATATGGAACGCAAAATGTTCGCTACACGACCCAGATATTCGCTTTGCGCATAGAACGAACATGTGTTTAATAATACTCATTGATTAACCCTGGATAAAAAGTGTTTGTAACTAGTAGTAGCGTGTTATATCTGCGTAAATTTTGATGTTGAAGACGATTTAGAATAAAAAACCTCTCGAAAGATATAATTTAAAACTCAGAACCTAAATTTTAAGCCTGGAAATGTAAAATCTAAAATTTAAAAACTGGGACACAACAATTATAGGTTTTAAGTCTTAAAATCTAAAACCTAGGACCTGAAAGCTGATATGTGAAAAGCAAAATGTAGAACAGAGAATCTAGAACATAGAACTTGTAAAAGCTACGGCTAATTTATAGGCTATTTAATTTACATTTATAAGCTAAAACTACGGCTTATTTAGAATTTAAAGCTTGGGAAATACAATTTACGGATGTTGACCTAATAAAGAAACCTAGTTGTTTGCTTTGTAAGGCAGAGGAGATGAAATTTAAAAAGTGAAATCTACGATTTAAAAATCGTAAATTTTGAAACCTGAAGGTAAAATTAAAGATTTGGAACCTAATATTCAGGATACAGGATCGAAACAGTGAAATGTGGAACCGAAAAGATAGAATCTAGAAGTAAGACTTTAAAATCTAAGGGCTAAAATCAAAAATTTAAAAGCTGAGATCTAGAACTCTCGCTCTAAAAAGAACTTAAAACCTGAAAATCTAAAGGTTAGAAAACATCTCAGAACCAAAGTACCTAAGGACTTAGATCCTAAAAATGAAAATTTAAGAAGCTGAGGGCTCTAAATTTAATTTACACATTACTATAATAAGAACAAACAGCTTAATAATTTTTACTACAGAAACGAGGTAAATCGTCATAGTAAAAGATTCAAAGAAAAATATTTACGCACTTGCTAAACCACAAACCCAAGTTAATAATTACACTCCAAACATCACGAAAACCACCAAAGCCAATACCTATATTATATCTATGTATTAATTTCCATTAACCACGGTACACGCAATTATCTATTACAATACATTCCATCAAGTTTTATAAATCCGTGACTCATATAACTTTTGCCACGTAATCTTGGCCATATTCTTGTAACTTCGATCTTTATCATCACGAACCTTCATAAATCTTCGAAACAAACATTCATCCTATACAAATCTATCTAAGGTTCTAATCTTAAATCTCAAATACCAACAATCTTCTGTACTTTCATCTGCGAAATACTTATTAAAAGACCAATGAAGTTCCACGATAAGTTTGAACAACAGGAACGCTGACCTTCCAATAAAATACGATCAGAAAGCACAGAAGAACAATCACAAAAAGAATCGAACTGGGAATATGTAATTTGGTATTCTATCAAAATCGTCGCGTCCGTCTGTCCACGGACCTTTTATTCTTTCTCATGCATTCTTTTATCGATGAACGAGGAGAGTCACCTTTGCTTTTGCGATTATCCTCGAACAATGACCACAACGATGTGCCTCTGAACAGAAACTCATTGTTCGAGGAACCGTACTACAAGGAGGCTCGAACGTGAAAAACAAATAATTGAACGGGACAAAGAGGCGGAATTGTTTATGACTCAAGGAGGATTAATATGCAAAAAGGACGAGGAAGAGAACGATATAGTTCTGATAAATTGATGCGTATATTTCTGTCAGATTGGATTAATAGATTTATTGTTGGAATACTATTATGAAGAAAATAGTATTCTTTTTCTTTGGTATGAGATATATTAATTAAATGATTTCATTTTCCACGATCCCTTTTTCCCTTTTTAAATTTGATTCATTCAAGGGGTAATCCTAAAGTTCCAAAATTATTCCAGTATTTATTGTACTACTAACTAATTTTCTAAATAACATTCTAGACTGCATAATTTAATAATATAGAACAATTTCATGAAGTATCATCCTTACAAATTAAAAAACGAAGTAGAAAAAGATAGTATTGACTACAATATAAATATCTATAAGTAAAAATACTTATATAAATGTATTTAATAAATTAATTAATAGTACAATAAATTCCGTCGTGATTTTAAAAGTGTAGAAATATTTTTTTAATAAATAATAATTAATAAAAGATGTATTCAAAAAAGCAATGATGATAAAATTTTAAATCAGATAAATTACGGACGAACATGCCTTACACAAAGAAAGGGTGTGAGAGAATATCTTGTGTGATATGATAACAGATATTTTTACGTATCTTTCATAAAAAGATAAGAAAATGGTTAACCAAATTGACTTTCGGTTAAGACATAGTATGTATTAATCGCTTTATCTATTAACAGTATTATCTGCATAATCATAACATAAATATTTAATTCTTCTGATGATTAATCTAATTAATGCGTCTTAATTAATAAATTTCATTGACTGAAGTAACGTTTTGTTACCAGAAGGCTTTATGACCTTCTTTGGCCTTCAATAACCTTCATTACCGTTCATCAAACCCGTCTCAACTACCATTGCTACAATAAGAGACGCAAAACTTACAATCTAATTAAAATAAAATAAAATGGAAGTAACTTTGAGATTTCTATTAAAATTTAACTCGGAACAAGAAATAATTTTTATCATACTATATTTTGATATTGTTTTTACCAAACAATAAAAGTTATTCACTTGACAAATCATATATTTAATTTTATGATTTTTGTAGAATAATCTTCATTTCGCTTTCTTTGTTTTGTTTTCTTAAGATAAAAAAGGTCGACTCTTTGTATTAAATACTAACGATATTTATAATTAATCGATTTTTGAAGGATAATTATTTTTAAATATTAAAATTACGATAGGGATCGTTTTCTAAAGAAAGGAATCGGTCGATAAACAAATTATTCGAAATAATATTGATTTCCTTTAAAATATTTAAAAATAGAATTTTTCTCTATACTCGAGTTTTATGTCTCCTGTTTCATTTATTTTACATTGTGATCTCATTTGCTAAATTATCGGAACGTGATACTACACGATCCACGCTGAATCAGTTAAACCCAGCTAGTATCTTCAGAATATAAAATTTCCTGTTACTTTGAATTTCAAGCGCAGTGAAGAAAATCTAGTATGCGTTTATCAAGTCCGCCATATCGTATCTGATACTGCAATAAATTTTGCAACTAACAGAAGGCGAGTCACGAGTAAAGGAATTAACGATCCGACAAATTAAATTATCCACTAGATGAAATTAATTGATTTTCCGTTTAATCACCTATCGCTCATCTTAAATTGCATTTAGAATTTTCTAATTTCAATCAAATACTTTAGAAACATATTGAAGGAAAATTCGTTTAACCTAAAACAAATTGAAAGTATGTAATATGTACTAAACAAAGAATTGATTCTTAATACTCTAAAAGAAAACAAATCTAATATAACTTATCTTTTACATCTCTATCTACTTTCAGTTACGGCCTAACCTAACCGTAGAAAACATATATATGCATATCTCTCAATACGTTCTATAGCGTCCTTCCATTCACGCAAGACTTAACAAGTTTCACAAAATTCCTCCGCGATCATTAGTGCAACAGGTTGCAAAGAAATCGGTGCAAGCCAGTAGAATCAAATTACACATTTAGAACGCTGATGCTGATTACAAATATTTGACGAAGGCTATACATATGCTGAAAATGTTGATTCCAATTAATTGCATAACTCTTCAACATTGTTTCGTTCTTTATTGTTTTTTTCGTCCAATCATTCTCCATATAATTGTATTTTCTCTATCGTCAAAAAATCTCTTAATTTTCAGGAAGCTATGACAAAATTTCAATTGAAATTTTCAATTTCATGTTAAAGATTTTCCTAAAACATTAAAAGTCTCTTTATTTGTCGAAGCAAAGGTGAAGTTAGGACAAAAATTCGGAGAATACATTAGGGTTAAAAAGATGTCACTGATTGCCCAAAATATGTTGGCACAACAAAACGTTATTTGAATCAATAAGATTTATATTAATAATGGCATATAAATAATTTTCATAAAAATAATATCTTTTAATGAAATAATATTATAGCTTTGAAACACTATACTAAGTATGTACTTTATTTCGGTCACAGGAAATTTTCCAATTATAAATTAGCTAATTTAATTTATTAAGATGCTTTCGTGCGTTCCGTATGAACCCTATATGTGTTACTATAATCCCCATACTATACTATATCATTGCAAATTTAGGAACACACTATTCAAACTTTCTGAACTTCTGTACACACAGAAATTTTCAATTATAAATTGGTCAACTTTTTAAGCGTAAGTGCTTCTGTTCGACTTTCCTAACCTATACTAAACAATGAAACATATGTGTCAATAATTTTGGAGCAACCTATACAAGAGTATGTTACCGCGACCGGTCCTTATTGTACGCATGTAAGCAACCACCAATACGAAAGCTGCTTTCATTGCACGATGCTCTCAGCTATAGCCATACGGACAAAATGTTTCTTCTCTCTTCACGTTTCCTGTCATCAAGGCTCGTACCGTTTTCCGGAAATGAAGTCTTTCGCTTTCCTTTGATACTACAGTAATACGTATACTACCCCAATTAATATCTGGGCCTATCAATTCAGAAGACAGTAACAGTAATATATGTTATTGTTATGTTATGGTCCCCTCCATTTAAAAATATAATGACCTATTTAAAATGCTAAAGTGGGATACGCTGTATGTATATATATATTAACATACATATATATTAACTTTGATATATATATATATATTCAAAGTTAATAAATATATGATACATATTTGACTACATGAAAGTTAATAAAAGTAAAATTATATTGAATGTATATGTATATATTAAAAATATAATTTATGAATAGCATACAGAAAAACAATTAATACACTAAATTGCATCTTATTAAAATAAATGTTACATATAGTTAAATAAATTGTTCAACTATTAATTAAGATTCTTTGTAATCTTAATTCCAAGAATTTGCGTACAATTCATGTGCCGAATACGGTCATATACTAAACCATATTCTGTATGTCAAGAACATTCTCATATATGTATGTCTTATATAACTAATACTATGCTTTGCTAATAACGAAAGCATTGCTCCTTCTCCGAGAAACAGAATGCTCTTGTTGCAATGTATTTTAACTCTACCAAATATAGTACTTCACCATAAATAAACTAATGGTCTATATTTGGAAATCAAAAGATAGAAAAGACGCTATGAGAAATGTCATGCTATCTGATAATAAATGTACTAAGCACTATTAATGATATAATCTTTTCCTATACCTCTTTTATATTTTATGACTTAACAATGTCATAGGATAATTATTTACTTCATATGGGAAAATGTTTACAATGTATTTTTTACAATGTATTTCCAATTACATATTTTCAAGAGTAATCCCTTGCCTTTGACTCATTGAAAATATACAGCAAAATTCTGCTGTGCAGGTTTTAACATAAAAACCCCCAGAGTTAAAGATGATTTAACGCGAACGCATGTTTACCAGAGTACGATGCCAAAAGAATGTGCAATATTCTAAATTCGAAATTTCGAAATATATTGATTATAATCACTCAATTACGATCGATTGATGTGAATGTTTTTGGATCTTTGCCGCCTTTTATTATAATGTCATTCTACTAATGAATATGTCTAACTAATCAATGTATCAATGACGTATCAATGAAACGTTCGATACAAATCGTTATCGACAGATTGAATCATAATTCAGATACATATTAAAGGCATATAGCATCGAAGTTGCCATTAACACTTTCATGGGAATTATTTTTCCCACCAATTAACATTACGCTTATGCAATGTGAAGATATATTCGTGTTTCTGGAGCGTGTTGTTATATACATACATATACATGTACAATCGTGGAGAACAAAACAATTAAATTTGATTATATATTAACAGCACCTACTATCCTTAATTTTAATATTTATTGTAATACATAACACAAACAAAAATTAATTCATTTTACTAAAATAAACTTTTCTCGTTTCATCTTAACATAAGGAGGTCAAATATAAAATGGAGCGTGGAAAGAAAGGAGAAATATATAGTTTCTTCTGTCTTCCCACAAATATTTGAGAATTTCAAAACTGCATCCGTGAAAAAGTTAAATATAGACCACAAAACACTAATTCCAAGATGACCGTCAATTTATCAAAAGTTATACATTTCAGTGCCTCATGTGCTCTCTTTTCACACTTCATTTCATGTTTGACCTGCTTATGTTGAGATGAAGCAACGAAAGAGAATAAATAAAACCTGTTGATCCAATATTCCAAACTTAGCCGAATTTGACAACAGAGAAATTTTGTCAAATATCTCAACAAACATTATTGTTTGTTTATCTTAAATATTATCAGAGGAGAGAATAACAGAGAATAACTATTTTTTTAACAAATAGTACATACATTAGAAAAATATAATGTTCCATTTAACAATAAAATCAGATTACGAATTCATTTCAATAAATACGGTTACATCACGATACTACAAGATTTACTTCGTTAATAATAACTGTATTAATCGTTCGATATGGAGCTCACATTATTTCTATGCAATATATTAATAATTTTTATGACGGTGACTAAATAATTGAAAATTATGATTAAATGAATTAATATCATCTACTTTAAAAAATTAAATTATGATCAATGCGAAGAACAGTTTTCATGAAAACGTTGTATATCACGATAACGCACAGCATCCCTTTAAAATGTTTAATTGTAATCGGAAAGATAAGCTGTAATAAGATAAATGTTTTTAATTCGCGTTTTTACTTACTCTGATATGGTTTTTGTGTAGCTTGATAGTATACAGCCATGAACACAAAAAATGCAACAGAAAAAAACGTAATAACTAGCACAGCGACTAACACGCGACGCACGTACCTCACTCTTCAGCTTTCGACTAAACTAAGCTACGTTAGAATGTATGCCGCTGCTACTTGCAATTGTGGCTTGTACTGCATCTGGTGCATCGACCAAACTACACACATATATGCGTTCAAATAGTAATACGCTTATACTGGCGACCTCTACAGCAATAATAAGCTCATAACAGTAAAAATGATTAATCGATAAAACAGAAATTCTAAAGTTTCATTTATCTAAGTGAAATTTGTAAAAAAATTTCTTGTTAAAATTCAATTTTAGTTAATTTATAAAACAGATATAACCTTACTCTTTGATATTTTATAAATAATGTATATTTTTTTATATGAAAATATAGAATTTAATATTCATAATGTTGTTTCGCATATTTTAAGCAACGAATAATCAAAAACTTTTTCTGTTTTATTTATATCTACAGTTTATAATTATATATAATTAACTATATATAACTATATATAATTTGTTTATATATTTTAAAATATTTATCTCATATTTCGAAAATAAAATTTGTACATAGAATATAATTGACGTGTATGAATACATGTTAAACATCACATCTGTTAAATACCACGTACAAAGTCAATTTAAATTCATTAGCGCCAGAAATTCGCGCAGTTATTGTATTATGTCATTTTTCATAACATTAAACGTGGATCTTTAAAATTTACTTTTATTCGTAATATCTAAGATTAAAAATCAAATAACGTTGCCCACACATAGTGATTACAAAAGATTTGTAAATGTGTTTGTTATTCCATATAAATTGACATAGTCAGATTAACGTTCATTTTACATCGTTGCATAGACAACTGATCATCCGATATTTAAACATTCCGAAGATGAATACGAGATTCAGTGGATTAAAACTAGGACCTCCGATAGAAGTTTTTGCACTTCATAAAGCATTCATAGAAGATGCTTACGAAAAAAAAGTGAATTTATCTATAGGAGGTATGTTGCATATATTTCATTTCATATTAGGTATCGTAAAGAGCAAACGTAAATATAGCACAAATTTTCTTTAATAATTCAAAAAACAAACATTTGAAATATCTATGAAATGTTAACCTTTGAGATGAAATTTTTTTGTGTTTCTTTCATATTGTAATGAATCTGCTTTTGGATGACCTCCAGAATATCTGATGATTACATAACGTATCTCACAAATATGAATGTTCAGCTGTAATAAGGTTTAATCGTTATTTAAGCAATGAACAATGATACGAGATTATTAAATAACTCGAAATAATTCTCGAAAATTATGATAAATTTATATTTACAGCTTATCGTACATCTGAAGGAAAACCTTGGGTATTACCAGTTGTTCGGAAAGTGGAAAAATCATTAGCTGCAGATGAATTGCAAAACCATGAATATCTTCCAGTCTTGGGATTGGATGCTTTTAGCCAAGCAGCAACAAGAATGTTGTTGGGTGCGGATTCTCATATTATTGCACAAGGTCGTGCTTTTGGCATTCAAACATTATCTGGTACTGGAGGATTACGTATTATAGCTGAATTTTTAAGTCACGTTCTACACTATGATACCTTTTATTATAGTAAACCGACTTGGGGTTAGTGTCAACAGATTTTTCAAACAATAAAATAAACATTCACTCTATTTAACATATATTACATATATAGAGAATCATAAACTTGTATTCGTAAATGGAGGGTTTAAAAAAGCATGTGAATATACATATTGGAATCCAGAAACTCGTAGTGTTGATATAGAAGGAATGCTTAAAGACCTTAGAGATGCTCCAGAAAATGCTGTAATTATTCTCCATACATGTGCACATAATCCTACCGGATGTGATCCAACTCCTGAGCAATGGGCCAAGATAGGAGATGTAATAGAAGAGAAAAAACTTTTCCCAATTTTTGATACTGCTTATCAGGTATTATAAATAATGTATATTATTCTCTATTTTTCGAATAGAATAATTTTAAGAGTAATATAAAAGAAATAATTTTAAAAAAGATTTTATTGTAGGGTTTTGCAACTGGTGATTTAGATAAAGATGCATATGCAGTAAGATTATTTGCAGAACGTGGAATAGAATTCATGTGTTCACAAAGCTTTGCCAAAAATTTTGGCTTGTACAATGAAAGAGTTGGAAATATGGTAGTTGTTATGTCTAATACAAAAGAATTAGCCCAAGTTAAGTCTCAGTTAACTTTGATTGTTCGAGGAATGTATAGTAATCCACCTAATCATGGAGCAAGAATAGTTGCAACTGTGTTGCAGAATCCAGACCTTTATAAACAATGGTATGGTGTAAAGGATAAAATTAATTTAATTCGTTTTACAATACGTGTTTAAAATTCCTAAGTTGAAATATCAAAATATTTCAGGAAAGATCATATTCTCACAATGTCCAAAAGAATAAAGGAAATGCGAATGAGTTTGTATCAAAGATTGGTTCAGAAAGGAACTCCAGGTAATTGGGAACATATTACTCAACAAATTGGGATGTTTTCTTATACAGGTCTAACAGGTAAGTACTCAATGAAACCATTTTGTCACATTTATTCTATCTCATTAACTTACTAATGACTCTTACTAATCATCATTTCAGAGAGACAAGTTGAGTGTTTAATTAATAATTACCATATCTATATGTTGCGAAGCGGTAGAATAAATATATGTGGACTCAATGAATCTAACTTAGATTATGTAGCAAGTGCGATTTATGAGACTGTCCTACTGTATCCACAAAATAAGGAAAGTTGTTCATGCAAGTAGAAGGTTGGATGATCAGATGTCGTATTATAATAAGTATAAATTGTTATTGGACTATTGAGAATATCGTTAAAATATGGCAATATTTTATATGCATTGAAGTTATATTAGAATTATAAAAATGTACTATATCGGTATTTTTTATTACATTTTTGTTATAATTTTACCGTTTAATATGATTTATTACAATGTTTATTTAGTCAAAAATTTCTCTGTTTTAAAAAATTTTACTGTTTATACATTTATAAATTGTAAATTTTATTTCGTACAGAAATTGAACTATTTTGTTAGAAATCGCCTTGTCTATGAAAGTACAAAGTATCAACAAAGTATTATGAATTGCCAAATTTTAATACATGTGTTAGTGCAATCGCTTATTATTAAAATAATTTTCATTGAGCTTAATAGTTTGTAGGGAAATAAGAAATATTTACAATAGAAGTTCATTTTGATATAAATGATTTTTTAATGCATTTTACAATCTTAATATAATAAAGAAGCTCATTAATAAGCTCTACTTTCAAATAATGTTATTGTTTAACTAATATGAACAAGAGTTTTTTAAAACCCTTGTTAAAGAAATGGTTACAAATCATATACACTACATAGAAAACTAAAGTTTGAAATTATCATATGTAACAATAATCTAGTAAATAATTTCAGGACTATATATACATATACACATCATATCACATCAGTGATATTGTTAGTAAATGAGACCAAATTTTTGAAACTACTTTACATTCTAAGTAATAATCCTTGTTATAGATAAAAATGGAAATATTTTTTACGTATTTCCAAGGATATTTTTTAAACACAATTTTTCTATCAACAAGTATGCATTATAAGATATTATCTTTATATAGTATCTTATATTCAATACATACCATATCTTTAACAATAAATTAATATATATAAATACAATTTATTAACGAAAATATTAATGACTGATGAAAATTTAAAATCTAAAAATAACAATAGGGCTTCTATTATTTTAATAATAAGCGATTTATTTACAGAAATTAATATCCGAAATTATTAAAACTCAATGCAATCTATTATTATAGTTAGTTCCTGTTTACTATCTTGTTCTATTATGGTTTTCCATGCTCCATAAAAGGAAATTGAAAATTGAAATATCTATAAGAAATGAATACAAGAAACAAAGAAATGCTGTAGAAAAAGTATATAACTTCCGTTTAATATAGATGCTATAACCTCTTGTGCTATATAAGAAGTAGAATGTATTTTTTGTATACTAAATACTTCCAGTAGTCTAAAACTTATACAACTTGAAAAATAGAGGTTTCAACAGAAATCGATAAAGCATATAATTAGTATAACATAATAATGTTCTGTATTTCACT
>JACXIL010000217.1:38939-112052 GCA_014737365.1 Bombus soroeensis | reverse complement strand
TTTTTTTTGTAGTATTTTATGATTAAAACAAGTTCTATTACTATGATGAAATCATAAAAATATTACTGAATATTATTTCAATTCTATCTATATATTATACAATTTTAGGAAAAATTTTATCGAACTTGTGATTCACGTATTTATGCAACGATCTTTTGCGTAATAATTGCAACTCATAATGTCATTATACAAGGCATGACATTTCTCTTATTTAAGTTGCTTATAATATAAAACAATCTCTTTTTTCTTTGTTTTATATATCTTTGTTAACGATAAACGATCAAGAATCATTAGTATTATGTAATCACGGTTGGTACATCACGATCAGTAAATTCTCGTAATTTACTTATTTCTAACGCAATAGTAACCAACGGTTTAAGAATGTCTTGAGCATCTTTGTTTAAAGATGCTGGATCATCTTCATAGCTATCAACATACACACGAATAGTAGCTCCAGAACTTCCCGTACCAGATAAACGGTAAATTATACGGGAACCATCTTGGAATAAAATTCTTAATCCCTGTTATACAAAATTGCATAGTAACCTATACTGTCACGATATATTGTTACTTTATGTGGAATTTGTAGAATCATAATACAATACCTGCTTATTAGCTTGGCTTCCATCAATAGGATCTATATAAGAATAATTGTCACCTAATTTTACAACATATGTTTTCCCTTCAGATGTTAATTTTGAACCCACAAACCCAGGTTTCTCCATTTCTGATTCAATGTGCTGCATCATTTTGTTTGCTGCTTCAGAATCACAATTTTCATAGTCATATCTGGTTCATATAGTATAAAATTATAAAATTAGAACATAATTTACAAAACAGAGAACAACGATTAATCATATACAATATAATAAAAATAATACCTTGTAAAGAAGTTCCTGCCATATATCTGCCAGTGATTTAATAATATATCTTCTACAGACTTCCCAAGACTTGCAATTACACTAAGCCATGCAAGAGAGGCCCATATTCCATCTTTTTCACGAATATGATCCGAACCCGTGCCAAAACTTTCCTCTCCACAAAGAGATAGATGACCAGCATCCATTAAATTACCTAATAACATAACATTACTGATAAAATATAATTTTATATGTTTAAAATATACTGCAAAAACATATGCAAAAATTAATATGTACCAAAATATTTCCAGCCTGTGGGTACTTCATAAAGTTTAACACCAGTTTTTGCTGCAACTCTATCTATAGCAGCACCTGTTGGCATAGATCTAGCATATCCTTTAATGCCAGTCTTTCTAAAATATGGTATTGAATTTAAGTTAGCAGCTAATACAGCTAATGAATCAGAAGGTGTAACAAAGAAAGCATTTTTGCCTAGTATCTGCAAAGACATTGAGCATAAATTTGCATTTTTAATGATAGTTATTTTCTATACCAAATAAATATTTTATTTACCATATTTCTGTCTCCATCCCCATCAAAAGCAGCACCAAAGTCATATGGACCATTTTTCATAGCATTTACTAAATCTTTGGCATATGTTAAATTTGGATCAGGATGAAGTCCACCAAAATCTTCTAATGGAATTGCATTAACAGTACTTGAATCATCGACACCTAATTCATTACTAAATATTCGTTTTACATATGGTCCAGTAACTAGAAATGATTAACTATTATTTAACAAACATATCAAAGAATTAAATTTATTAATATAACTTTTACATACCTCCATTCATTGAATTGATAAGAACTTTAAAAGGAGGACGATTGTTACTTCCTTGTAATAATGTTTTAATACTAGAGAAGTCAAAGATATTTTTCATATGTTCTAAGTAATCATTCACAGAATCTATTATGTCTATTGTAAATGGATTTCCATCCACCTGAATTGTAGTACTTTGTATCTTGTCTATATCTATGATTATATCAGGTATAATTTTATAATTCTTGAGCACTTTAGTAATTTCATAAATCTTATTTGTGACATTATCTGGAGCAGGACCACCATTTTCGCAGTTAAACTTAATGCCAAAGTCAGCATTGGGTCCACCAGGATTGTGAGATGCTGTTAGAACAATTCCTCCTAGAGTTTTGTATTTTCTTATTATGGTAGACACAGCTGGAGTCGAAAGTATCCCATTTTGCCCAATTATTAATCTTTTTACCTAATGCAATAAATAGTCATTTATAATAATAAAATTAAAATAATAAAATTAAAGAGATAATAGTTTTTTAATAAAATAAAATACAAAGAAGCATGATATATAAATGAACGAAATGTAAATCTAGTTTAAATAAATTACTCCATTTGCTGCAGCAATCCTGATGATTTTTCTAACCACATCTTTTCCATAATATCTTCCATCACCACCAACAACTAACGTACTACCAGGCAATTGTTCTTCTAGAGCTTGCAATATTGCTTGAATGAAATTTTCTGTATAATGTTCTTGCATAAATACCCGCACCGCTTTCCGCAATCCGGACGTACCCGGCTTTTGACCATCGTATATTCGGGTTTCTACAATTTTGCTCGACACTGCGCTTGACATCTTTCAAATATTACACTTAATGTGATATCAACTGAAATAAAATGGAATTATTCGTATCTGAACTCAAACAGTAGAGAAAAATCAGATTTGTGAATTTCATAACACGTCCTCGACGCTTGGTAGCAGACTGAACTTTGCCTACCAATGACACACAAGGGCATGGGTCAACCATCTTTGAAACATTGCGCCCGCGCTTTACCACTCGCTAATAATATTGTCTTTATGAAGAACATAGCTCTTCCAAACGCGATACACTAATATTCTATACGGTATAAAATTGATAATAGAACATAAACATTTGATAATTTCAATGATTATAATTTATATCGATGTCTTTATTGATTCTAGTAGTAGCTTCCGGATAATGTGAATCCGGAAAATGGGTAAAAATGCTAAATTAAACGAGCCTTATCATTCTTGATTGTCTTAAACAAATAAGTTTAAGTTGAACGCATACGAACTTTCTTAATAATATTCTCTTTTATGAGGAACGATTCATTTAATAATTTGATCCACGTGAATTTTATTCATATTTTTATTATTATAATTAAATATATTTATATTTATATTATAATATATTTTTTCCTGGAACCACAATAGATTAAAATATACTACCACTATAACACTTAATTTGCACAAAATATTATATTGTATTGTGTACTTTGTCTCTGACAATATTATCTAAGTCGAGAATTATTTGGCCTATGAAATTTCTCTTACGTTAATCATTCTAAAAAATTTAGTAACGTGGGTTACTAATGTCCACGGTAATCAACGTGTTAATAATAATTAATTAAATGCGAGATATTTAAAACTGGACGACTCTTATCTTAATTCTAGAATCTTGCGATTTTTGCTTTAGGATTTCCGTAAAATTATTGATGTATAGACTTGCAAAGAATACTATAAATTAACAATTATGTTTATCAGATAATTATTTAGTATACTATCGATATAAGATAGATTGATAGACAACATTTAAAAAATTAATTTTTTACATATTAAAATTATAGAGAGCGGAGATATATATATATATATGCGCGCGCGCGCACACACACACACACACACCTCTCTCTCTAACGTTTGCGTAACTTAAAAATGAAGTCTGCTCTTTATATCACAGAAGACATTAACTATATTTCCAAATACGTTACGACATTTAAATTCGTTGTATCTTGTTATTCGGCAATTTTTTTTCAAAATATACGAAAATGTAGAGAGAAAAGTCGAGTAAAAAGTACACGCACGCGTAGATGATGATTTACTTATTATGATGATCAGCATTAGCGAAGAAAAATAAGGAGGAGGGAGCTTATTATGTCAAGAATGCCTGATATAAGCACGCGATTTTACAAAACAGACGTATAGTTGTTTAAAACAACAGTTCTCCCTAAGTTTCGCTCGTGAAAGTTGTATTATAAATTGTATCATAGATTGTATCATTGATAGTGTAATCACATAGTATCTTAAAAATAAGTGAAATTTTTTAATTAAATATAAACACATCTTTCGATTTCTAATCAACGCTTTTATTATGCCTATACGAATTTTCAGAAATATTATAATAATATTATAAACAACAAATATACGCAAAATTTGAATCTCAAAAAGTCTTAGTGTGAAATTTGACATTTGAACACACTGATAAACGTTGCAAGTAAGTAATTTTTATGGTATTTAAATTATCAATTAAAAATAATAAAAAATATAAATAATAAGAAAAATAATTTAAAAAGAATTAAAAATTATAGGATAAATGGTTAATAACATATAATTTTTATTTTGATAGTTCCACTTATATGGCATGCATGTATATGCATAAATTAAATATAACATGTATAGATGTAAAAATGATTGGAAATCTTGTATTATACAGCATGATAGTGGATCTGAAAGTGCACCTTTATTCTCTTCAGGATCTCATACTAGTATAGAACCCAGTATATTTCAAGATTCTGAGATCAGTGATTTAGACTGCACTCCTACAAATAGCTATTTCAAGTACCAATTTTTTTTACTATTCTTTAACAATACTTCTTTTCATTATAAATGAAATAATATTACTTTTTCTGCTAAGTATCATTTTTAATATTATTATTGATAATAATTGCTTATTATAGTCAATTTTTCATAGGTATGGTAGTTTAGAAAGTTGTAGTCACCATTCTAACATTACTGTAGTACCAAAGAGACCACCACCCCTTGCTGAAAATCATACTTTAATTACACCTTTAGTATTAAACACTTCTTCCTCCTTAAACGTAAGACAAGACAGATGTTATGAAATCCATAATACTGATCTGGTGAGAACATCACAAACAATATAAAATTGCATGTTTCAGTATATAATATTTATATCAGATTGGATACTTTGAAATAAAAGAAATAATATAGAATTATATAAAAAGAAATAATATTCATTATCTTTAGTTAAATTCTACTGCAATCATAAAATTTTACTTAGTACAAACATATTCTCACTTAAAATTTTTACTGACACTGAAATAATTGTGAGAATTTATTGTGACATTTTTTATTTTTATTTTGTTAAATATATAGTAACATAAATATGAACAGCTATGTTAAACAAATTATAAATGAATTGTTATCTTAATTTTATTGCAATAGGAAGCTGAGGAAGTTACATGCAAGGATATTAAATCAAAACAAAGCTCTCTAGTTACAATGTAAGTAACAATATAATACCTAGTTCTTAATATCCAATAATGTTTTTTCAATATACTATTATGCAAAAATGTTTTTAAAATCCCATACTTCACATAATTATCAATCAGCAAAAGAAAATTTTTGTTAATGTTGTTCTTGCATTAATAAATTTAACATCAATAGCATAATATAGTATTAATTATAAATTATTATCAGCTATCATGTTATCATCAAGAAAGGGTTCTGGATCAATTCTCTTAATACAGTGTTCAGAAATCTAATCACATTCATAAATTTTTTGTTATCTCTTTGTAGTCATATTTTTAGTAGGTTGATGATGAGAGAAAAATGATATCTTGCATCAGAAATGCCTATATGCATTTTGAACATGGAAGACTAACTTGTTTCTTATAAGCAATATATTATTTCCATCATCTTTCACCTCTCGTTTGATACATGCATATAAAAAGTAACTTGTATTTACAGTAACATTTTTATGTTTTTTTTTATTACATATTGTTTATAATCTTTTCTCTTCATTCACTAAATCTTCAATTTAGCTCTGCAAATTAAAATTATGAACCCAAAATTTGAAAACAAACAAAAGAATGTTTAATTAGGATAATATATTTAAACATCATCCGTTCCATAAATAATTCCTGACAAGTTAGATATTTCATTGTTGTAAACTATTATTACATATATCATATTAAGAAAACTTACCTATATAAATCGAAATTCCTTTAGCTAAGTTTCGTCAAAATAAGATCTCAAAGGATATTAAAACTTGTTTTCATGATATTAATTTCCACTACTATTTATATAATGTTTCAATTAATGTTTAAAATCGTATACACCATCGTTCGTTCTCACATCTTAAAAGCACGCACCTAACGCAGTAGCATAATAGAACAAAGAAACTTCAAATTATACACATTGATATGTTGCCTTTCTTCCATTTTAAATAAACAAAAAAGAGGGAAGAAGAATGTAAAAGATCAAAGCGGATGCATGTTTTAAGATATGAAAACGAAAGAGTATCAAAAGAACATGGTTAACAGTCGCTCACGTTTCGACCACCATCGGGTGGTTGTGACGACGACGACTACACAGTATATTCACATTAGAAGGGGTTAGTGCTCCGTCGGTTGCCTGGGCAACAGACGGCCACCCGAAAGGTCAATGCCCGTAGCTGGTACCTAAGAAGAATAACAAGGGAACCACATGAGATGCTATGATTGAATATTGATGAACATTAATACTAAAATTATCAAAATTTTCAAAATGACTAATTCATAATTTTTTACAAAAATTGTATAAGTTTACAGAAGGAATTTTCTTATAATCTTCTGTAAAATTTCCTGGCAATATACATATATCTTTTTAGTCATTGGTAGTTCTAGTATTAACTTAAACAATATTTACTAAACTATAAACTAAATAAAGAATAAAAAGTTATGTAATTTATTTATAAGTACAGCCAACACTATCATAACAAAATTTTAGATCATTAACCTACATATATTTTTCTTAGTTTTTCTTTGTAACTGCAACTTTCCATTTTTTAACTTTTAAGTATCTGTTTTTTTCTTTTTATATATTTTATATGACAGATTAAGTTAATGATTAATAAGAATCTTTAAAGAATATTATTTATTTGTAATTATATAATTTCATATTTTTATAGATTTTCAATATGGAACACAATATTAGGCTCCTCCTTATTAACAATACCATGGGGTATTCAAATGGCTGGTTTCTTTCCTGGTATTATTCTAATACTTGTGATGAGTGGTTTATGTCTATATACTGCTTATTGTCTCCTACTTGTACATAAATATTATGGTACAAAATATTTAATTCTTTTTGTTTAGGGAAACTAATACAACAATAAATTTACAATAATTTAATGTTTTAGGTGGGCAAGAAAGCATAGAAGTAATTCAATTATGTCGGACATATCTTAACAATTGGGCAGAACATGTTGCCAAAGCTTTTAGCATTACAGTTTTAATAGGTGCAACTATAGCTTATTGGGTTCTAATGTCTAATTTCTTATATAATTCTGTAAATTTCATATATGGTAAATATGCATAAATCTTTGCTTTTTATGCAAAGTTCATTAAAAAAATTGAATAATATTTTTTTTTATAGATAGTTTAGTCGGAGTATCCCAGTACTATACAAATGATAATATTTCATACACATCAGAAGGTAAGTATATTTTATTCATGATACATATTGAAAGATTAATGTCAATTATTTATTTTAATTCTAGTACTATGCCCAAAAAGAATAATCTATAATAGAACAAATTTAATAATTCATGATTATACATATAATACTTTGGGACCAATTTGGGATCTGTATAAAACAGTTCCTATTTTCCTTGGTTTATTAATATTTCCGTTTTTAAATTTTAATAGTCCCACCTTTTTTACAAAATTTAATTCTCTTGGTATGTATGCAAATAATTTGTAGATTTAATATTTTTTAAGTCACATTTGATTTATAAAATTATGATTTTTTATATGTGTTATAGGAACCATGTCAATCATATATTTGATTACCTTTGTTTTGATTAAATCGTACTCATGGGGTATTAATATGAATGAAATAGAGTGGAACACAAGTTGGACGTTGAAATTTTCATTTCCTGCACTTTCTGGAATGTTAGCATTGTCATTTTTCATTCACAACATTATTATTACTGTGATGCAGAACAATCATGATCAAAGTAAAAATGTAAATAATTTTATTTCCTTTTTCACATAAATGTAATTAAGCTACTAAAAGGTTTTATCTTTTAATTACAGGGAAGAGATCTTTCAATAGCCTATCTATTGGTTACTATAACTTATATTATAGTAGGTGTAGTATTTTATGTATGTTTTCCACTGAGCAAATCATGCATTGAAGATGTAAGTAAAATACTAAATTAAGCATCAAAGTATAACATTCTTAGGAAAGAAAATAACAAGTAAAATTGAGTCTTTTTTACAGAATTTGTTGAATAATTTTCAAAAATGGAATGGCTTAACAGTAGGTGCTCGAATTGTTCTTCTTTTTCAATTATTAACCGTTTACCCGTTACTTGCGTACATGTTACGTGTTCAATTACTTACATCAACGTGTAAGACATTTAATACAGGCTGTGTTATTCTAGTTAACGTTATTTTAGTATCTATATGCATTTTATTTGCAGTGTTTGTACCATATATTGGTACAATAATACGATATACAGGTGCCTTAAGTGGTTTTATTTATGTTTTTACTTTACCAAGTTTATTATACTTAACAATTTTAAAACAACAAAAAAAATTGACAATATTTTCTACACTTTTACATACAAGTATTCCAATATTTGGATTTTTAAATTTATTAGCTCAATTTTTCATTGCAGAATATTAAAAATGTTGAAACTCAAATTTCAAAAGTTCCTAGTATTACAGTACAGTTAAACAAATGAATAATTACGAAGTTGAAAATGTGTATAAATATAATTATGCTTATTGTATGAATGTAAAATATCTAATTAATTGATAGGACTGCATATAGATATTAACATATAAATTTTATAAAACAAAAAGCTTATATGTATCATGATTTATACAGAGTAATTTATTTATAATTACGCAATATTTACAATTTTTATAAATATTTTAAAATTCATATCTAATTATACTATTTTAAACTTTTTGGAATCTTGTATATCCAAACTGTATCAACACCTTCACCAATTGTTTTTATTTCACTTATAGTAGGAAGTGGAAACCTACAAGCAATTATAACAGAATCTTCTTGTAGCTCTTTAATAAACTTCATTTCAACATCTTTCATCTGAAAATATATACTATATTTATTACATTGTGCAAGAGAAGCTATATAAAAAATAATATATAAAATTTACCATTTGATCGACACCAAATAACACAATATTATCATAATTTCTTAAGTTATGATTCCATAAATTCTGTTTTATAAATTTTGTCTGCAAAGATGAACTTGTCATTAAAGCTTTTAGTCTAGAGTACCATACTAACCAAGGATTTAATTCAATTCCATGGGCTTTAAATCCTGCTTTTGCTGTGGCAAAGACCTATTTATAAAATTATAGTACTGTATTTGTATTTAGTAACAATTCAATATTTACACTATATAAAGACAATATTTACTATACGCCCATCACCACTTCCAAGATCAATCAAAGAACCAGTACGTCCTTCTAAAGCTTGCAATACATTTCTTATTTGCTGAGACGTAGCTGGTACATAAGGCAAACATATTTTGCGAAAAGCAGGACTCACAAATGGAATACATATCACACTAATAGCTGTCGCAATACCTCCTAAAAGATAATATAAATGAATCACATTTATAAAAGTTAATATAATTACATTTCATAACATATTTCCTATTATACTACCTGTTATTCCAATAAGATACAAGCCAAGTTTCGATGCCTTTTGCGGTATTTTTTGTGATGGATTGATATTGTTAATTATGTCATTTATTTCATTAACCTCTGCTGATTAAATTGACATAAAATTAAAATTTGTAAATGTAACATAGCATTTGGAAATAAATTTACAAATCTTAAAATTTTACTTTATGATTTGTAATTCATGAATCTTACACATTTTGTATACTTATATAGTTGTCAGCAATATAAAAATTCTTTATTTACTTTGTAACATGCACGAACATAGGACGCAACCCACGAGCATTGTGAAATACTAACCTCAAAACACGTTTGCACACACTTGCGTATCTATCTTGAAACATCACAAATATAGTTACGAAACAAGTTCAATATATTTGGCGCGAATTTTAAACGTTATAAAATTCTAGTGTTTTAATTTATACCAATATAGCTTATACGTAACATTTTTATGTAGATCTTGGTATAAAAAGAAAAATATTTATTATTATTAAATGTTATACTGCTCGAATTTCATCAGAATTTCGTAACATTTAAAGTTCACGCCAAAAATATTCAAACTGATTCACAATTTGCAAACATAATTGGTGATGTATCAAGACCAAGGCAAGCCAAGAATACGCAATATTCCCTAGATTTCTATGTTTGTATCGATACAATTTTCTCGAATACAGAATCGTAATTCTTGATCATGAATCGTGATTCGTGATTCGTGATCCATCACTGCATAATTACTTACGTACTTTCTCATCCTAGTAGTACGTCAGATAAATTATTTCGTGTTATTTCTCGAAATAGTTCTGTTTGATTCTTCCAACGCATTGTTAATGTTTTCGCGTGTAATTATTTCATTAAATTTTCAAGCAAATTTGTTTCGTTTTCATACGTTCTAATAATCGGCATTTTTACGTTTTTTCGTAACAAAGGCAGCTAAAATGCCGGTATTTCATACAAAAACCATAGAAAGTATCCTCGAGCCTGTCGCACAGCAGGTAAATATATTTATATTTCAATGTTTTAATTGTTATATTTATAGAATCATCACTAACTTTGTTATGTTTCCAAAAATGTCATGGATATTTCTTACTTGGAATGGAGAGAGAAGGATGAAAATAGAAGGAGACAGATTTTCGATAAAAGGAATTCATTAATTAATTTCATCTTTAAAAATAATTCACTTGTCATAATATAAGATATGTTGCAAATGTTTTTCATATGTTTTATCTGATCTATTTATAAAATATATTTATATAATTTAATATCTGTCAAACTAGAATTATTTGTTAAAAACATAATATTTAATACATGTTATGAAATTTATAATTTTGATTTTATGCCATTAATTATTATGAATGATGTTATTATCATGGTAAACCTGCCAAGTGACTTGTCTTTCTTTATATAGAACTATGACATCATTTTACAAATATAGGGCAGGGATATTAAATTCATCTTTAGGTCTAAAAGGTTGGCTATATGAAATTCAATCCTAGTACAGATATTATGAAAAATCATGTTATCTAAACTAAGATCATTCTGTATTTCTAAAAAAGGACATGTTTCAGTCTACCAATCATTAAACCATCCCACACATTATACATATGAAATTACTAATGTCCTCTAAATTGATTGCCTTTCTGAATATGCTAATTTAGTTAACTCCAATGTTAATGTAAGATAAACATGTATATAGTTATATCTATAGATTATACTAATCGATTATAGATATAGATATACTTATAGATATAGATTATACGATATAGATTATACTTTTGAATATACTAATGTACCCAAAAATTATTTAGAATAAATATATTTTTCTTTAGAATTATTGTATATTGTCAATTTTTAATATTTAATTGTTTTATGTTAAAATTATATGATATATTTAAATATATAACAAATATTTATAATTATTTAGAAATTTCATTTAGAATTAAGTTTTATTTATATGTTGTTCAGATATAGATTAAATACTCTTTTTAATATGTGTTTATATGACAAATGTTTGTTTATCTCCTAAATATATGAAGTAAACATAAAAAGATTATAAAAGTTACATTATTAACTTAGATAAATTTTTCAAAATTATTTCTAAAAAATTTTGTGTTATTGATGTTTGTATATTGCAGGTTTCGAGACTTGTTATCTTACATGAAGAAGCTGAAGATGGAAATGCAATGCCTGATTTGGGAAGGCCTGTGCAAGCAGTTAGTATGGCAGTGGCAAATCTTGTTAAGGTAAGTTACTCTTTGAAATTAAATTTACTATAGTAAAATAATTTTATCATTTTTCTTTAAATTTTTTATTGATACATAGGTAGGAAAAGAAACAATCAATTCTTCTGATGATGCTTTGCTTAAACAAGATATGCCTGCTGCTTTACAACGAGTTGAAGGAGCTTCACGTCTCTTGGAAGAGGCATCAGCTATGTTAAAACAAGACCCATATTCTGGACCAGCTAGGTATTGAAACTAATATAAAATTCATGTTATAGAGCTACTGTTACATAATCTTACGAAGTTAAAAATATTTACAAAATATATTGAGATAAAAATGTAATCTGTTTATTAGGAAAAAGCTAATAGAAGGTTCACGTGGGATCCTCCAAGGAACTAGTTCCTTACTTCTGTGCTTTGATGAAAGTGAAGTACGTAAAATTATTAGAGAATGCAAACGGGTATTAGATTATTTGGCAGTAACAGAAGTTATTGAAACAATGGAAGATTTGGTTCATTTTCTTAAAAATTTAAGTCCTTGTCTCAGCAAAGTATCGAAAGAAGTGAGTGCTCGTGAAAAAGAACTAACTCATCAAGTACATAGAGAAATTCTGGTACGCTGCTTAGAGCAAGTAAGTACAGAGCTAATAGATGTTAATATATGATATAAACTGTATTGATGTTAGTAATAAGTATTATAAATTAAAATATGTAATAGGTAAAAACACTTGCACCAATTCTCATCTGCTCTATGAAAATATTTATTCACATTATTTCTCAAGGAAGTAAAGGAGCAGAAGAAGCAGCTGAAAATCGTAACTATTTAGCTGGCAGAATGTCAGATGAATTAAATGAAATTATTAGGGTATTGCAACTTACTACATATGATGAAGAAGAATGGGATGCTGACCAGTTAACAGTGTGTATCAACTATTAAAAACTTCAGTGTGGTATATATATTTTGATATCTTTGTTTCTTTTATTAAGGTATTAAAGAAAGCACAAAGTGCTATAGAATCTAGGATAAGAGCTGCTTATGATTGGTTAGATGATGGACTTGCTTTGCGCGGTGGAGTAGGAGAAAAGAGTCTTCGTCAAATAGTTGAACAAGCACAACGATTGGCAGAAAGATATCTCCCGCCTTCACAGGCAGAACCATTACAAAAATTAACTTCACAAATTGTTACTATGACCAATGCACTTTGTGAATTAAGACAGAATGAAAAAGGTTTATATAAACATACTTATATCTGGGTATAAAATGTGTTTTGTAAATTTTTTGTACTGATTCCTTATGATATTCTTATTCATAAAGGAACTACACCGCAAGCAGAAGCTTTAGCGCGTGGTATAAAAGAAAAAACAAACGAACTTCGCAATGCTATTGCCTCTGCTATAGAAGCTGCTGATAAATCTGGTACCACGCAAACTGCTCACACAGTTGCAGGTCGTTTAGAACAAGCGAATAAATGGCTTCTTAATCCACAACATGATGATAAAGGACTTGGTCAGAGAGCTATAGCATTAATTATACATGAAGGAAAAAAGGTACATGAATAAAATATTACATTCTACTTTTTTTTCTTTCTTTTTGCTATCAAATGTATGGGCACGTTATAGCTATATGAATCTAGAAGTTTATCATTTAATTTTAATAATTTAAATGCCGCAAATGGGAAGAATCAGCAACACGTAGCAAGCGTAAGTTACGTGTGCAATTTGAGTATTCCTTCTAAATGCTAATAATAAAAACTTAATTTAATTATTCTGTTGGTATCACGATATTTATATATGCGACGAACTTCTAACCTTTTTCATGTTTATTAGTTGATTTATGTTCTAAACACTAGGTTGCCGAAGGTCTACCAGGAATACATAAAGCAGAAATTCTACAACTTTGCGATGAAGTTGACAATCTCTCTCATCAACTTGGAGATTTATGCACTCATGGTCAAGGGAACACACCTCGTGCCCAAGAAATCGCTCGTCAATTGTCGCATAAGCTGTATGAACTGAAAAATAGAATACAACAAGCCGTTGTGTCGAGAGTAGTCGAAGATTTCATCGATATAACGACGCCTTTAAAACAATTCACGGACGCTGTATTAGCTCCGGAAGGCACTTTAGGCCGCGATCAAAATTTCAATGATAAAACGCATGCTCTTCAAACATTTTCCAATAGGGCAGCAAAAACAGCCAGAATGGTGGCTGCTGGTGGTATGTGGATATATTATTACTGTAGTCCTATCACTGTTTTACTCATATAATAGAATTTATTTAAATCTTAGGTAGTGGAGGTAACAAAAAATTGGCGGAAGCGTTAACTGCAAGTGCTTCGCAAGTTGAATCTTTAACACCACAATTAATTAATGCTGGACGAATTCGAATGACTTATCCGGACAGCAAAGCTGCGGATGAACATTTTGAAAATTTGCGGCAGCAATATGCAGAAACAATGCAAAGAGCCCGTGCATTATGTGATGAAGCAACTGATAGTGGAGATTTCATTAGAACTTCTGAAGAACAAATGCAAAAGCATTCGTTCCTATGTGAGGAAGCTATAGCAAAAAGTCATCCACAAAAAATGGTTGACAATACGGCTGCCATTGCTAGATTGGCTAACAGAGTAATACTTGTGGCAAAACAAGAAAGTGATAATAGCGAGGATCCTGCGTTCATTCAAAGAGTGAATCAAGCTACAGATATTCTCCAAAATAGTAAATGATACACAATAATATCACATGAATTATTTAATTAAATTCTTTTAAATATATTTAGATACTATCTAAACTTAATAAAAAATACTTCTATTTAGGTGTTGCTCCGATGGTTCAAGATGCAAAGTTAGTTGCGATTAATATTAACGATAGTAATGCAGTTTCCCGTTGGAGAGAAAGTAACCGCGCAGTGAGTAGTATAAAACATGAATCAAGTTTTAATTATTGTTGTAATTAACTTATTTATTGTTATCTATTGTAGCTTTTGTCTAATGTTGGACAAGTCCGTAAAGCTATCATAATTCAACCAGATCTAATACCTCCACCAGAGGTATCGCAATTACATCTTAATGATGGTAAGTGTATAAAATTTCTTTGTACATACTCTTTCATGTTTTGTAAAAATGGGACTTTGGGAATAGGTACTCAATTTAGTCACTTAACAAATTTATGTTTTCTTATAGTTTTATCTTCATAGTATATTTACTCATGCTTTAAGTTAGTATTTAAAACATTTATCTTAAGTCATTTATCTCATTTTTCTACCCATTTATAATTCTCCAGCAGTTATATTTAATTATTCAACGAGATAAATAAAATTCGCTTGTTATAACATATTTTCTTAGGCGAAGTTCAAACATTTGTTCTTTCGTAACACAAAAGTTCTTAACATATTTCTTCCAGAAAAACAATTGCCAAGCCATCAATATAATTACTTCATAGACAAAGGTACTATACACCTGCATAAAGATAATTTATGCATGATTAATTATCTTTATATTATTTATTATATTATTATATTCATTACATTAATTATATTATTATATATAAATTAAATTATTATTATTATATTAATTAAATACTACTTTTATGACTTCATTAGATACGCACAACTGAACAGTATTAATAAACCGAGAATATCATGTGTAATACTACATTCATTTCACGACTTAAACTTAATATTTAATAAGACACATGGTATCTCTTTAAGAGAAATAGGATATCTCAGTATAACATTTTATTTTATAATTTTAATAAAAAATGAGAATATTTTTCAACATTTATTTAAAATGCTAGTTGGTGAACCTTTAAGAAATCAACCATCGCCAAGCAATTTATGTGTCATCAGCTCCAATCTAAACACAAATAAACCTCAACATCGCTCTATCAGCCCATTACCAAAGTGGGCACGTGAAGGTATTTAACATTATTTGAAAAGAAATGAAACAAGAATATATTTTTTAATTCTTTTTTCTTCTTATATAATATTTTAAAATATCTTGCTTCAAAATGAAAATAGATATATGAATTTCCAAAGCATTTGTTCTTTAAAGTCAAGACATAGAAGTAATTACTTTTTTTTTATCAGGAGATAACCCTGATCTCCTATATCAAGAACTGGCTTCTGACAACGAGTTAGAAAAATCAGTTCACGATGGAGGTAATTTAAAATTAGTATTTTTGAGGACTGAAATTGCAAGTGTCTAGTGCTCAAAATTCTGTTCACCCATGGGAGCAAAGCATGTGTATAATGAAATTGAATATATATTATTTTGTATAGCATCTTTTTAACAATGAGGTTTAAAGAAATAAAACATACGTAACTCTAAGTAAAAATAGAAAAAAACTTTTATTTGCTGAAAAAATAATAGCGCATTGAACTTATTTTCGTTGAATTTTATAAATATATGTATACTATTAAATATCTAAAAAAAATCATTGTATCAAATAGTTTATTGTTTTTTACAATTTACATGATATTTCTTCAATTAACAAATTTACTTTTCATTTCTCTATATTAACAATTGCATTCATTGTTTTAAATAGTTAATATGAGTGTTAATTTTTCTTTTAATGCATTGCACAGTTGTCTTGTTTATTGGTGCATGTTTTACTATGATCATATGACATTAATATATAATTTTAAATTAATATGTGTTTATATCTTTAATGCTACGTGGAATAATAGGGTACTACTATGATTATGGTAATAATGATGGTAATTATGAAATGTGCATTGTTTTTATGTATATTAAGTATACAATGGTTGTATTGTCAAAGAATTTATTATTTGGGAAAGCTTATCATTCTTACATAAATTATTATAACTTACACAGAAGTCGTTCCACCGCGTCCACCTCTGCCTGGTGGAGATATTCCGCCTCCACGACCTCCACCACCGGAAACGGATGATGAGGATGAAATGTTTATGCACGCACCACAGCCTAATCAGCCTATAATGGTATATTTAATTTATGTTTTAATTCTTTATTCTCAAAAATGCAAGATCGACATATCATTTTAGTAAAATTTCAGATGGCTGCTCATGGCTTGCACCAAGAAGTACGACAATGGTCAAGCAAAGACAACGAAATTATTGCTGCTGCAAAGAAGATGGCTATTTTAATGGGTCGATTATCAGGTTTAGTTAGAGGAGAAGGTGGTAATAAACGGGATCTGATCGCATGTGCTAAGGCCATTGCAGAAGCTTCTCAGGAAGTAACTCGTTTAGCTAAGGAATTAGCTAGAGAATGTACTGACAAACGTATTCGTACTGTATGTATATTATTTATCTATTATGATTTATATTATGTTATACAGCTAAAATTAATATTTTTCGTAAATTTGTTCTATAGAATCTCCTTCAAGTTTGTGAACGAATACCTACTATAGGTACACAATTAAAAATATTATCTACAGTGAAAGCTACAATGCTAGGTGCACAAGGTACAGTATAGAAATTGTTTAATTTTCTATATATAATAAAACATATTTTAATTACCTGAGAATAGAATATAAATAAAAAGTTATAGAATTTGGGGGAGTTCTATATTTTAAAGAATCACTTAATGAAAACAGCTATTAATGACATTTTTCATACATAGAGACGCTCCCCACCTGGGAAGAGTTGATGCTTTATGGTAAAAATGTTGATAAATTATGCTTGACGTTATCATTCTCTTTAGAGTTTCTTTTATTTAACTGTTTGAATATTTCACAGTTTTGCATTTGCATTACAATGCATGCATACTTTAGTCTTCCCCAGAATATATTATGAAAGAATTTATTACATAAAATTTAAGAACGTTAAAAAAACGTATAAAAGAAATGTACTTACCCAACAAATTATAAAATGTATAATTTAATTTTTTAATTTTCTAATTTTCAATTTAATTATTGATGCGTTTGATATGCCTCTACTCATCACGATGTAGACGAATTGATTGGCTGCAGTAAGTTGATAAAATAAATATAAGTTAGCATAGAAAATATAGTTAAAAAAGTTAATACGTGGATATTAACGTTGTGTATATTTAAAAAGCAACATCGTACTCTAAAAGATATACATACTTCATATACATATAATACAGTTCATGGTTGTAAACTGTCAATATTAATTTAAATTAGTCTAAAGTTCCTACTTTCTATTTGTATCATTCATCTTATCAATATTGTTATATACATTTTACATACTTCATCCTTTTAGCATGATATTCTTTTGTTTTTCCACGTTTTCTTGTTTCTTTTGTATTAGATGTGTGTATGAACACGTACATACACTATTTTTATATGCTAATATTAGCATCTATTATTCATATATTTGCATGTATTTTCCAACATAAATGATAAATTCATTACGTACAATATTATTCAATTATTATATTCTTACACATTCCTTATTACAATTGCAAACAAGAATTTTTTTATAGCACGCATCACATATGTGTTAAGAACTGAATTTTCATTACACTGAAGTTGCTCATAAATTATTTCATTATTATATTTCAGTATTGTATGTACATTAATTAAGTAATGTAGTATACATTTTATAGATTTTAATATGTAGTAGAAGTGAATATTTTTATTTTTTAACACATTTCTTTTAAAACTTTTGTGAAACAAACTTAGACCAAATTAGCACAAATACTATCTCTTTTTTTAATTAAATATTTTGGTGTAACTGTTTTATTTTATTTTAACCTTTGCTACTTTCTTCTGTCTGGTAATGGAACATGTTAAAAACTGATTTTTATTTTTCTTCCAATTTTCAATATTTTAAGTTTATTTAATATCCAATTCATGTCTAAACTGTAGGTACAGAAGAAGATCAGGAAGCAACAGACATGTTAGTTGGAAATGCTCAAAATCTTATGCAAAGCGTAAAAGAAACTGTTCGTGCTGCAGAATGTGCCAGTATAAAGATACGTACCGCATCTGGTATGAAATTACGCTGGGTGCGACGACAGCCTTGGTATCAGTACTAAGAAAAAAAATTGCTATAATGAAAATGAAATGTAACAGATGGGTAAGACTTCTTAAATATTAGATACATTTTGACTGATTCCACAATATATGTCATGAAAAAGTGTTCTAACGAGGAATAACATCCAAATTTTTAAAATTGATTTGGTTAACACCGCATACATAATAGAATCCGAAAGGTACTGAATATTTTTATTCATGATGGATTTTCAGAAATAAGCACCATATATTTTAAAAAGTTAGGTAATTGTTAATTTTTGTAATAATTGTGAATAAGAAAAATATATATATAATCTTTAAATTTTTACAGTTTTATATAATCAAATTCATTTTAGATGTTTGAATGATATTCCCCAAAATATTCAATAATATAAATCTATAATTGTATAATTTATACTACTAAATGTACTGACAAATGCTGTATTCATAATATAGAAGTTATAGTTTATAACATAACAAACGAGCTAGTGATTAATATTAAAAAAATATTTCTTTCGAATTGAGAAACATATCTCAGTCGTTAAAAAATATAATCGAAAAGTATTTTCAGATGATATATTGAAGGGAATGCTTAATTAACAGTTTTCAGAGTCTATCTCTCTTATATAGTTTCATTAAGAATGAGAAAATAGGAAAATAATATAGAGATGATAGAGCTTATGCCTTATACAAATTATCAATTTGCTATATATTTTTATGTATACTAGCAATAAGTGTACTTCACATACGCGCTCATACGCGCACACTCACACCTATACATACATACATTTGTCAGCCTAAAATCAGCACAATTAATAAGAAAACAAATTTTTGTCTACATTCATTGAAATGCCATATTAATTCTAGTATGATGATAGTATGATGTATTTTTGCAAAATGAAAATGCGCGAATATAATTTTAATAGGTGCTATTTACCACAATATACACATAGAAAATCTTACATGCAATACTACCTATAACAAGGAAATCTATTTTTGTAAGTTTTACCTAATCATCCTTTTTAAAGGATTTATATAGCTGTCTCTGTATTCTTACCTTTTCCAAACTGGTGCTATATACGTGCAATATAGATCTGATGTACTGAGACATAATGTAAGAGTAAATAATGTAAAACCAAATATGTATGTGGAATCAATTTAATATATACTTTAAAGAAAATTGTAGATTTAATATTAGCGTAAATAATTTGTAAAATGAAATCATGGAATATTTATAGTATGTAATATTCATTTTGGTAATATGATTTAAAATAATTTTATATAAAGCTACTTGTAATAAAGATAAATTTTTATTATACAATACAAATACAAAAATTAATTTATAGTATATTATTATGTACACAACATTAATCTAAGAAATAATAAAATTAACAAAACTGTCACCATTAAAGATATCATTCAAGAGAATCCCTCTTTATCGAATGTAATCCAGGAACTGAGACTCCTGGCATTTTATTTTTTGGTATCTTCCCAGGTCTTAAGTAAGGATTATCTATAACATCTTGTTGTGTTGTAGTTTCTCCATTTTGTTCAACATCTTCATTTTGTCCTTTCATACCTATAAAAATGTAAAATATTATGAACTAGTTTTTAACAAAGAAGTAAATTTTTTTATATCTATTTAGAACGAAATAAGACCTTCTTCTGATTCTTCTCTTTCTTGCTCCTTTTTCTTTTTGATTGGACTTGGTTCAAACTGAAAATCTTGATCGGTTTCAAAAACTTGATCTTGTGGAAGGAGTGCAGAAAGGTAACTAGGAAATTGTGGTTTACATGATATTACTGGAAATAAAAATGATAAAATAATAATACTTTTCAATTCTTAATTAAATGTACATTACTTGTATAGAAATATATTAGCTTACCTGAATCAGAATTGTATGAGATTTCTACTTACATGGAAACATACTATTATCTTCTGTTAAAAATAGACTATGTGTATCTCCAGTTTTTGCAATGAACCTTGTCAAAGCTCTTTCAATATCACGTTTTTGTGTTGCTGCTTTTTCTCTTATTGCTTCATATTCTGTTACTGGCTGTTTATGCGTCTGTTTATAAGTAAGTAATGTAAGTAAAAGCTGTATAATTAAAAACTTGTGTGCAATAAATATCTCAGTAACTAAAAATATTAATAAATATATAAATTGCATAATATTTTCATAACTGCTCTTTACCGGTGTTCTAATGTATGCATGCGGATCAGGAAAAGGTGGTAAATAACTTGGTATATGAGATGGATGACTTTGTTTCACTCCAGCTTGCAAAATATTTAACTGCTTTGATTGAGTTTGTTGCTGAAGCTGAGGCAAAACTGTTCTGTTAGCCCTCTTGCCATAACTTTCTAGGTTATCTAATTTTATACCCATATTTATTAATGCTACTATAACATCCGCAATGAGTGGTTCCGTCCTACCGGACAGTTCACAGTAATTTCTTGCAGACTCTCCAACCTCTATAAGAACTATAAATAATTCATACATTACAAATTTATCAAGTAAAATTTAAATGAACTATAATATCATATAAATGATAAAATTAATATAAGAATGATCTTTTGAATGTTTGTTCATTTTCACAAATGTTCTCTCATTACGTTATCTTTTTCACAAAACCAATAATGTAAAATTAAAGTAATAATAAATATTCATCTTCTTTACCACATCTATCAATAGAATCAAAACATCTATTTAGGAAGAAGGTAAAAAATAAAAAGTAATATATCAAAGGAAATATAAACAATTAAAATTTTGAATAAGAAGAGGTTAGGGACTCTAGAATTAATTGAAATTCTTACAAGACTGTAACATTTCTGTGAGAATTTCTAATGCTTGCTTCTCACAAGTGTCATAACCACATTCCACTAAAATGCTACAAACTACATGGTTCAATATTTTCCTTCGCGTATTTGTTGTTTGAATGTCCATGTTGTTTAGTAGTAACAAATGTTTAGTGAATACAAACTACTACATATATACCTACATATGTATAAGCACTACAGACTAGAAACTCAAAATTCTCAAACTCAAGACTAGACTAGAAACTCAAAATAATGTGGAATACAACATAATTAAAAAATTTAATAAATACGCTTCTTTTATATGCATTATTTCTATTTCAATATATTTATTTTTAATAAATAAATATATTCTATGATTACACATTTAACATTTAAAATTTTTTTAAACTAGTTAAACCTTTTTAAAAAAAATTATTACTTACTTTTTGTATGAAACACATGCAAGTAGAAGAGAATAATTTATTTAATAATAATTCTATATATGGTAATGAGGAATTCCTAAATCTATCAGAATTTAACTAAAAGTCATTTTATTTTACCAGCACATTTTAAACTTTTCATTTTATATTTAACATCCACTAAGACTAAAATATTAGATGTATTTTAATCCATTACCCTTAAATTTGCAATAATAATTTTGTAGAATAATATTTACATTCTTTTACTACATGATCATGCTACCAATCAGTTGGAACTTTAACAATAATTACTTAACAGTGAATCTGTTGAGCTTTCGTTTAATATTCCGATCGTGCAGTTGACCAAACATCTGAAAAATTCAAAAGAAATAATTTCTAATGCAGAAAGAAATTTTTATGCAAAACGTAATAAAGTAATGTATGTATTTGTAGAACTGTGAACTTCATTGATACGCATTTGTTACCATAACAAACGTTAAGTAGATATACGCACGTAAATCGTAGATTTTTATGGAAAAATTATTTTAATGTATAATTAATAACTAAGATTATGGCGTCAGGTTTAGAAAGCTACGTAAATCGTATCCTTTATCTAATTTGTGTTTTCATTTATTATCTTATTTTTAGTTTTTATATTTGTCCTTAACGATTTATAGACACCGTTTCTATTATTACTTCTGATGGCAGAAACTTCATCGTAAGTAAATTATTTTTAATGTGGACATATTTTCTACATGAATTACATTATATTATAATTATTATCACAGATTCCTATGCATACATTATTATTCTAGAGAAATATATCATTTATAACCAATTGAATAGTCAGTTTAATCTCATACCAATAAATGACTAAAGTCCTTTTTCTCAATTTAAACTACACTGTAATTGTTCCTATGTTGAAATTGTAAATACTAAGATCTTTATATTTTCAGGGAACATTAAAGGGATTTGATCAAACTATTAATATAATATTAGATGAATCTCATGAACGTGTGTACAGTACAACGCAAGGTATAGAGCAAGTAGTATTAGGTTTACATATCATCAGAGGTGACAATGTGTAAGTAATTTAACTTAATTAACTTTCAGTGTGTTCAAAAGCTTTCTTCCATAGTATTATTTTATTCATTTTAACTATATTCATTAATCATTCAATATTATTTAAGAGTATATTATATATAATATATATAAATATATGAAACAGGAGATGATATTAATTTTATTTTTATTCTGGCAGTTCAACAGACAACACAAATACTGTTCAATAAATAAATAAATAGTAAATTATTAGTGTACATTTCACAGTATATAACTATTTCATAATCAAATTTCAAAAAATTGACTTATAAAAGATACAAAGAATTTTAGTAGAATTTTCTTTTTTCTTTTAGGGCAATTGTAGGAGAATTGGATGACGAGATGGATGCACGTTTAGATCTATCAGCTATAAGAGCTGATCCTTTAAGTTCTATTGTACATTGATGGGAAATGATTACAATTATAATTATTATTGCTTGAAAATAATAGTATAACTAAACAATAACAACAATAATAATAATTAAACAAGAATCTGTAATAGTGAATTATAGTCAAATGAAAGTACAATTTCTCTTACATGGGTTGTACATTATATAAATTTTATCACTTTTTATATCCATATTTAAAATATTTGTGTTTTAAACAAAGTGCAGTGGAAAAATACAACCATTGTTTACAACGTTACGAGTAATAGTAGAAAAACGTATTAGAATTAATAATTAAATTGTACAAAAGAGTTTCACTATATGATAGTAAACTATATTTTTTACAAATGTAATTTTCATTTTTTAACTTTCTAGGTATAATAATAAAGAAAAATATCAATAGGTTAACATTGAATAATGGCTGAACAATTCTTTAAATTGAAACATATACTCTGTTTCTAATATTATTTCTCAAAGAGGAAGTATTTCTTAATCTGCGTTTTAGCAGAGATGTATTTAATACTAATACATGAAACATATGACTGCCGTAACGGGTAAATGTAATAATAGGGTAAAAATTTTGCTAGTAGTGTAAAACCTAGATTATCATAAGGTTCACATTTATTTAAATACATTTTTAATCTGCAGTCCCTACAAAATTTGAAATGAAATATTTTTTGATATCTATCTATATCTCCTCTAATGTAAGTAAAAAAGTATGTCCATGTACAATTATTTTCAAAACTCTTATAAGTACATTAGTTTTTTATAAAATATTGCATTTTCATACTGTATCATGTACTATGTCATTTTATTGGTGTTTTGACTTATAATAATAGGCCTTAGGCTGTTTCATGTTTAATGAATTTATGTTGTTCTGATACTGTCTAAACATAATTTAATAAAACTTATATGCATTCTAGAATTCAAGAACTATTTGCATATAAATTATACACACACATACATATATTCATATGTATATTCATATGTATGTATGTATGTATGTATGTATGTATATCCGTTATGTATCATACATGGAAGACATAAAAAAAAGATATAAATCAATCTATATAATCAGATTTTTCATTCATCATATCTTATATATTAAATGTCTTTTTAAATGGATGAAGATGTTCAATATATACATATACATTTCCGCTGAAAATTTCATTTGTTATTATTCATAGATATATTTGATATATTTCTCATGTATATAATATGATTTATATTTTTTAAATAAAATAGAGAATGTCACGTAATTATGAGCATTACTTATATCATTCATTCGTATGTATACTTCATACAAAGAAATGCTTCAAAGTGTGTAATTCATGTACAATTTTTAGTATTTTTCTTCCAATAGTTTAAATTTATATTTTGCTATTTATCCACTATCGAGCATTTGACACCATGTACAATTGACACAATCAAAAGATCATTAATCTGGACCGCCATAAATGAATGCATTATCATTAATGCATGCTGTACAAATTTAAATTACAATGAGAATTATCACCAGGTACTTCGCTTATGTACCTACTTGAAATTGCTTATTGCCTTAATTATTAGTCACAATATTGGTCCTGTTCCGATTTCTTCTTCTGATTCGTCCACCGCGTCTATTTTGGTTTGTTCCATTCCACTCAGGCCCCTCCATACCGAAGTTTGGATTCGGACCATTCGGATTGAATCCCATCATACCAGAATCTGGAGGCACTGAAGTAGGACCAGGACCAAAGTTATTGAAATTACCACTAGGGTACGTTGGCGCAGCATCGTACGAAGAATTAACGTCTGGTCCGAAGCCTACACCAGGTGCTGGGCCTAACAACCCAGCCCCATTGTTGCGTTGAACATTAAAACGTGGATCAAAGTTCATCTGATTCTGAGGCACAACTGGTCCGTTCATGGTCATTCCTGGAGGCATGTTGGACATTCCCGTCATACCCATAGGTGGTATGTTTTGAGGGCCCATGGGAGTATTCATAATAGGTCCTATAGGCCCCATATTTCCAAGCATTGGATTTGGACCCATTGGCATCATGCCTTGTCCTCCTTGTATACCTTGTGGTCCAGACATACCCTGAGGAACAGACATACCACCAGGACCCATTCCCATGTTCGACATTTCTATTGACGACTGCTGAACATTCTTCATCATGGAAGCATTTACATTTTGAGAAGATAAATTGGAAGCCTCGAGAGCTTTTCGACGTGGATCGGATCGGACTTGTGGGGGTGACTTTGGAGTATCCATTTTAATTGGAGGTGGAGACATGGGAGAATCAGCTAATTCGATTTTACCGATTCTAAAAATTTTACGTAATCGTGGATCGTATTTCACCTGTGCATCATTTTTAGTAAGTTTAAGACCTGTATAATCAGGCCTTGGTATGTCAACAACATATACTTTATACGTCATTGGAGGATGTGAAGAAATACTTGCATCAATTTCCGTACAAGGTACGTGCGATGGTGCCGGTTTAAAAGGCAAGCTCAACATTTGTCGCAAATCCACATCAGATTTAGTAGACGCATCGGTGAATCCTGCCCCGACAACTCGAAGATCAGTATCTCCAAAACCAGTTTGGAATTGTTGTCTGAAATCCATATCCTTTCTTCGAAGATCCTGATCTGTCTTAGTTCGGAGATCTGTGTCCATGTTAGTGTCAACAGCAGTAATGCCGGAGCTGTAGATACTCGTTTCCAATCTAAGATGCTTAGATTCTTTTTTACTATCTGTTCTACTAGGGCTGCTCAATTTCTGTTCGTCTCGACGTTGTCTGGGATCTCGTGACATACGGGGATCTCTGGAAACAGGTACAGAACTTGTTCCAGGGGAGGAACGTGGACTCGATGTTTCATTTTCAATTTTTGGTAACTGATTTGAAGTATTAAATGTGTTGATACTTTTACTGTGAATGTTTGATTCGTCCGATGATATTCTGTCCGGTGAAGACTTAACTTTTGAGGAATAATCTTGTGTGGTATTTTGTTGAAAAGATTTACCAGTCGTCGCCTTTAGTGACGATAGTAACTTTGATACCTCAGCACTAATGTCAATCTTACTTAAGTCTCCAAGTTTGTCCACAATAGCTGCTGGTTGAGGTATAGTAGGAGCAGAAGGAGTAGTTTGAAATTCTTCTTTAATTACGATACTCTGTGACTTTTCTGCAGATTCATTTTCTTCTTTCAATGTATCTTTATTAGAAAGTACTATCGTAAGATTTCCACTTTCATCATCGTCATCGTCATCCTCATCGTCCGAATACCAATCTTCTAAAATTTGGTCCGTACGTCTGCACGAAAGTGCAGAGAACTCATTTTCTATGTTTTTAAAACTATCTTGTGCTGCTCGTTGTTGTTGCTGAATACGCATGAACAATTCCTGCGCCTTTTTTGGTAAATGAGCCGGTATTTCTTGCTCTTCCATACATGGTGAAGAAGTATCACAGTGATTATTAGTTTCTTCGTTTGCGATATTTGTTTCTGTAACAATTAAGTAATCTTTCGCTTTATTTTTTTATTTTTGTTTTTACTTTATACAATAATAAAAACTGGTCCTACCTTCCTGATCTGTATTTTTGTCTTTCTGCTTATCGTCATCTTCCATTGGCATTTCTATAACAAGATCTGTTTCTTCATCTTGGTCACTTTCTTCATCGAACTTAGACTTAGTAAGATTTGCTACTTCATCAGCTATACTAACAACAGGTGGCGGGTTTTTCGCTTTTAGCAATTGCCTTAAATCTATATCTTTTGAATCTTCAAGTAGTGTCGTGTCTTTCTTTTTTGCCTGAAAGTGAAAAACATTACATAATATTAGTTATTCATAAAAATTTATTAAATGAAATAAAACTTCAATCACTATACCTGTTCTAGTATTTCGTCTTCTTCTACGTCTTTTGTGAAATCTTCTCTGTCTCTTGCTTTGTTTAAATTTATTTTGTTCGATTCAAGGTTATTAGCTTCAGTATAAAAATCCATATTTGGCATAGATTGGGGTATTAATGGTTTTTGTAAGTGTTGTTGGGTTGCTAGACCCAACGCAGCATTAGGAAGTTGCAGACCAAGTTCATTGGCTGATGATTGTAACAACATGATTTGTTCATATGGAACTCTATCTTCATCTGAACCCCATCGAGTTTTCTTACCTGACGATTTCCTTTCTCTAACACTTTTCTGCTGTTGTACTTGTTCTTCTTTACCATAAATTTTACTTTTAATACAAACTATGCTATAAAAAATATAAATAAAAATATCATTAAATACCTTTTTCTTCCCTTTCATTACTCTTTTCTGTGGTACCAGTTGGAGCTGATATATTTAGTTCAAAAAGACTGGGAATTTTTTGATTTGTAGTTTCTTGACCCTGCGCTAATGTTCTAGCTGTGTTATTTATCATTAACAGTGCCCCTTCTCTACTTAAACGTGGAAAATCTCCAAGAATTTCTTTTGGCGCTGTTTCTAAGTGTTTTAACAAAATCCCTTTCACCTGCATAATAGTATTTTATTTAATACACACTTATCTAAACTATATTAATTAAAGAAGATATAAAAGCTGAAATATAATAAAGTACCTGTTCATTTAAAGGTTGATGTGAAAATTTACAATTCTCTCCCTGACTACATTTTAATCCTGTATGAAAAAATTTACATGGAAAATCGTGATGCATATAAAGGCATTTATCTCTCTTAGCACAACAGTCCATAAGATAAAATTTGCAGAGTTCCATCTTTCGAGGTGGTAAAGCATTGTGTGAAAAAGGGCAATCATCTCCTCTATGGCATTTTCCTTGCATGTAATAAACACATATAGCATCTGGATCTTGATTGTGGTCATTATTTTGATTTCTCCGTCCATTTCTATCATTCCGCATTTGCCCACGGGTTTTATTTTTACCACCGCGTTCATTTTTACCGCCTCTACGTCCTATAGACGTAAATATCATTTGTAATAACTTAATAATATTGATTAATAATATTATATAATCTTATTATACCTCCCCCACTGCCACCTCCTCTTGAATTACTACGCTTGTTATCATTATCCCTATGTCGATTTACATTAGGCCTATCATCATAATCTGAATTACTATCAAAATTCTCATGCTCATTTGTATGTCTTGGAGAATTATTCTCTTGTGAATCCTTCCTAACAGGCGAAGCACCCCTAACAAATAACATTTCATCTTCATCTTCATTGACATTTTCATCATCGCTCACTTTTCTTCTCTGTAAATCACATATTTATTATAAATCCATATAAAATATTATTTAAATTAATTCTACTAATAACATTAAATATTATGAAACCTTTTGATCCTTATTACGGTCTTCCTCTCTTTCATCCCGTATCCTTTTTCTACTCTTATTTCTATTATTTTTACTCTTAGATTTGGAATCTTGATTTCTAGCACCATCTTCCTCTAACGCTGCCCTAATTGCTTTTTCTACATCTCCTGCCCAATCTTCCGTTGGACTTTTATATTTTAGAAATCTATCATGCTTGCTGCTTCCTTGAACATTTGATTTCTTATTTTTATTGAATTTAGCATCGAAAGCTTTAGTTTTTGGTACATCTGCTTTTGATGCACTTTTATTGGTATCATTATTTACTGGTGGTGGCAGAGGTTCATCATCTTCATCGGAAGGAATTTCCCCATCTTCCAAATCATTATCATCGTTACTAAACATATATTAAAAATACATTGTTAACTAAAAATGTATAATACGTTCAAACTGAGTGTTTTATAAACTTTATGTAATTTAAAATATTTTTATACAGTATTAATAATTTTATATATTGTATATGTAATATTATATATATTATATGTATATGTATAGTTCGTTCCATATAATTAAAAATAAAATGTTCAATGTCTGTAACGATGACAGATTTTGCTTGATATGCTTTAGTAATAATATTATTTTGAATATATTTTAAGTCTCTTTCTTGAGAGACTTAAAAGGTCTATAAATTTCGATCTTAAATAATTCTATGCTAATGAATAAAGAATTTATTTGTAATATTAATTAAAAAATTAAAATAAATTAAATTATATAAAAATATTACATCCTCAGATATTTATCATTTTATGCATTTTTCAAAGCTGCATGTTTTTATGTATGGAGGTAAAATCGAAAATTTTATTTCATTAAAATTATCATCATTTATCATTATCATGATGATCATCATCATAATTATCATCATTATCAATATTATCATCATCGTCATTATTCATTATCATCATCGTCATTTAAGAATCATTAAAGAAACGCTAAATGCATTTCTTTGATAAAATGAGATAAATAGTTGCTAGAACAAAATTGGATTGTGCTCATAAAAGCTGTCAAAGCATTAACAGCAATGGTCATTAAATACATCACATGTTGTACGTTGAATAAAGGAACATCGAACTTTGGTCGAGCAGAGTATAGCTGAAAGAAGCTTCCGCTACTAGTTGACCTGAAAACATTGGCTGCTTTGGGAGGTGACTAACGACACGTTGTAGTACAGTAAGCATCGATCGATGCAACTTTGAAATATATACCTAGTCAACGTAACATATGCTTGGGAAATAACTGTTTTCTGAATGTCCGCTATCACCGATTTATTCGGAAAATAGCATACTTTAGAAACGTACGTTCAATCGTATAGTATATAAAAGCACAAAATTACAAATGTAGAGGAAGAAAACCCATATTATTAAATGAAGCATATAACCATTCCCACATATTTGAAATAAAATACACGAATATAAAATGAAAAAGTAATACGTAAATTGCAGGCGCTAAAAAATTGTTAAATTAGCACAGTAAAGAAACGCATATCTATATATCACGAAGGAAAATAATAAATTGAAATTTCCTTACCCACAAATCGTGTTCATTATTAACATCATTATTCATCATCAACTACCATAATTCATCATCAATGCAATAGTATGAATACGAATATATAACATATCACATTATTTCTACAGCATATCTCATCGTCATCGTTACAGCATTATCAACAGTGCATGTAACATTTTTCGATAACCGTGCGTCAGAATTTCTTCGCGTGTAGACCCCGTTTGTCTCGTTCATTCACGTGTATACACATGTATGTAAGGTATACACATGTGTACGTAAGGTAGGTTGTACATATGTACATGACGCACATCTACATGCGCGCTGTGTATAAATTTAGTCTCTGAATGTGTATTAGGCACATGTATAAATACGTCGTACTCGACCGGGAAATGTATATATGTATATCGTCTCCCCGAAGATCTCGTGCATATTTCTTTTACTCAATACAAACTTCCGTTTCTGAAATAATTTTATACCGATATTTATGTAGTTCTTCAATGCTCGTCAAAATATGTCGTTAAAATTCGCACCGTTATAAATACCGTTATATCCTATCGTAATAAATATCATCATAAATATATAAGAATTAAGATATACGCACGAACATTTGCACACATATCTTATGATCACCACAAAGCTAACATTTTTACTTGGAATTTTACTTGAATATTGATTCAAGTAAATTTATTAATGCCTATCATAGGGATCATTTTTAATTCCATAAAAAGTTGAATTTACTTTCTGCTATTTAATATTGGAATATGTATGTCCGAGAATTTCTTTGTCACGAAGATAACCTTGGCCTTAAGAATCGGGCCAAGGTACTCAATGTTTAAACCATCTTATGTTATAATTCTAGAGTAGAGCTGACTTAATTTCAGAGCAATGAAGAACCATAAAAGGAGACACGAGAGAACAAAAAGATGTAAGTTACGCGTATTCGAACAGTGTAATATGACTCCGTTTTTTTTTCTCATAGTGCCAATGGTATATACCGAAACGAAAGCGGGGGACTAGCACGGAGCTTCTGGAGAGGGGGTTCAAATGTGTGTAACGTGAATTGGTAAACAGTCCTAAAAATTTCGACTGTTTTCGACTGGTGAATAAAAAATGTTGGAGGCAAACCTTTGGATTAGAGTCTCAGCCGCGGAAACACTCTCTAATGCCATTGCTTTGTTCCGATCGATCGTGTTTTGTACCGTATGATATAGCACTGTGGCCCGACGATGATCATTCGATCGATTGACGCGACCACACTCGATGGCTCTTTGCTTGGAAAATAATCGCGTGCCTGAATTCTAGCATTTGAAAAAATTTTCAAAAATACTCAGTTTACTAGGACACTAATTAGCCTACAAAGAATCGTGTTTCTCGTGTGTCTCTCCGTTTCTCTTTCTCTCTTGCGTGCGCGTGCGCGCACCCAACAACCGAACGTACCAGAGGTTTTTATTAAAAACGTTTTCTGTGTCTTTTTTTCTATCGTTGCCTCAGTTACATGTCTCTGACCTCTTTTTTATCCTCCCAAATTAATTCTTCTCGCCTGATCACAATATTCAGGCTAATATATCTCGTTTAATTAAAGTGTCTTTTTATTTCTCTGATTTATCCGTAAATTACTATTTGCACTTCTCGATTCGGCGAAGAAATGGATGGATTTTCACTGTGTCTCTCCTCTCCTTGGCTATTAAATTTCGTTAAATAGCGTGATCTTACCACTGCAACGTCGTGGCATGACGTGGCAAATGGCTGACCGACCATAAGCTCTCGTAGGCGTTTCAGAATTATCTCTTTTTTCTTACGCTCTTAAGTATCGAATGAAATACGGAGATAAGAGCAGAGCTCGATAGAAAATACGTATATCGTACTTTTTTTCTCTTTTTTTAAAATTCGTAATAATCAAACGAAAAGGAAAAAAGCGTTTTTCCCCAAAGATACGACTCGAAGCTTCGTAGAGTTAATGTAAAGGCGTAGAGCTTCCACTTCGACGATTCCCGTGTGTTCCGTGATCTGATAACAGCGCTCTCTTTTTTCGATTGAAAATATATTGGGAGAGAGAGAGAGAAAGGGAGCAACGAATAAATTTGTTCGTCTCGCCTTGCCGATAAAAACAACTGCGAGTTTAATCAGACGCGCGTCTGTTATTGAAATTTGATCGAGAAATAAAATGTTTTAATGCACGGACTCGACGCGATTCGTGTCTATCCTGGATGGATTGACAGCGTTTTTTACGTCTTTCGTGTACTTCCGCGTACTTAGATTATTTATCTCAGCAAAAGAAGAACATATGTTATTATGAACGAGACTAGTCGCAGGCAGACGAAAAAAGAACGATGGTCGGACAGAGCGTATTACTATGTCAGCAGATTGTATAAAAATGTATCAGTTATGAGACGATGAGCGAAAACTTCAAAGATCAAACTAAACATGGCCACATCTGGAACTATTCTGAGCGGGCAGCTGTACGAAACCTCGGAAGAAGGGCAACGCGAACGGGTACCGAGCTGGGAGGGAAAGCAGCGCTGACTCCGTTTAACCAATCAAAAACCGTATTCAACGATCACGTGCTCACGTTTCCATTATCTGCATTCCCCCACTAAGATTTTCTCTTGCTTCCTCTCCCTCCCCACTACTCTTTATTGCTTCTGTTTATGTAGAGCAAATTCCTCAAGCCTTCGTTGACCCTTGGTTTTCTACGCACAATTCGTCTGAAAGCGAGCTTGTAGATATATTAACCGTATTAAAAACATTGTATCCCAAATTTCACGCTTTGTATTCATATTATTTGCAGACGTTTTGGAAGTTTTCTTATTTTTTAATATAACTGCTTTTTGTTAATTATTTTGAAAAATTATATTTTTAATTTCAATTCATGTATTTATATATTTTATATAAACTCATTATTGTATACTTGCTGAATTCTGACTTTGACTGTAATTTGAATTATCAAGTTTTACAGATATAATAATTTTTTAAATTAATGAAAATAATTGTATTAAAAAGGAAAAAGAAAATCAAACATTGGAATTATTAAAAATGTTTAATAACTGTAATAATCTTTCATGAACAAAAATTTATTTTACAATATTAATCAATTTGTGCAATTTTTATACAATTAAATTACATTTTTTTTCCTGTTCTATAAAATATTTATAATAATATATTAATTATTTGTCCGTACAAATTTCAATATACCCCACATACAATGTAATTTCTATTATTAAACAAATACACAATGTCTGTTATGAATTTGTTTATATAAACTTCGTCCTAACAACTTTTGTACAGAAGTATATGAAACATTGATAATATAAAAAATATCGCCCCCATTATTAAGGTATGTGCAAATAGTTAAAAATCGTAAGCCTATTTAACTTGTTCATGCGATCGATGACAGAAAACAAAAGAAATTCCACATGACCAGCATTGTCGCAATGGTATATCTGGTAAAGGTCGTGGATTATAGACGTGCCTCCAATCTGACAAATCTGAATTACAGTCAGATTGTTCGGGTGGTCCTTTTACTTCTATACCATTGATGCATCTTTTGCATTTGAACCTAAAGTACGTGCAATAAATATACTTAATTAATAACTATTCATATAGACATTCATAATTTTTCATAATCTTAAGCTTACTTAGCGTGAGTATCTGAAATAGTATTTTCTTCTAATTTAAATAAATCTCGTAGATCATTTAATGTAAAATGTCTTGCAACGTCTTCTTCCTGATCTACGACTGTAGAACTTAATGCTTTTTTATGCGCTTGCCTTTGAAAAATTTTTTCCTCGATAGTACCAGTCTATAACATATTTAAATGATAATATGAATATTGATTTCTAAAAAATCAAAAATTGTTGTAAAATCTTTCTTTTACGTACACAAAGAAAGCGATATATGAAACAAAGTTTTTTCTGACCATCCCTCCAAACTCTTGCCATAGCTTGATCATCATTTGCAGGATTCCAGTCAGGATCGAACATGACAAGTCGATTTGCACCAATAAGATTTAATCCACAGCCCCCAGCTTTGGAGCTGAGCATAAAAATAAAGTCATTGCTATTTGGATCATTAAATTTTTCTACTACTTTTGATCTTTTTTTAATAGTCATAGTGCCGTCTAATCTAACATAGTTATAACAACGTTTATGACACAGTTTCTCAAACAGATCGAGAGTTTGTGTATAATTAGATACCAATACAATTTTATCATTCGTCGTTGTTTTAACAGAAGCTAAGAGACAATCTAATACCATTAGCTTTCCGGATAATTCTGGCATGATTTCTCTAGAAATAAAATTATAAAGATCAATATTATAAAATAGTGGTAAATTTAGATCAGTTTCATAAAATAATTTTAATATTATATACTTTGTGCTATAATTTGGAGGCATTAATTTTGCAGCGTTTTCAAATCCATCAGATTTTTCCAATATTTTATCATATACCAAATCTGGATGACAACATAATTTTTTCAACAGTGTAATTGCTGCAAGTGTTGAAAAACTTTTTCCTTTTTTAGAATTGGCAGAATTTTCTATAACGAAAAAATAGACATTAATTAAATATAGAGATTTCAAGTATTTTAAATAATGACGAATTTATAAACAACAAACCTTCCATTGATTTTTTAACACTATCGCTTTGTATAAAACTGTTATAAAGGTCAGTTTGTAGTTTTCCCATTCTTATACACACCACTAATTCATATTTTAAAGGTAAATATTTCGAAAGTAAGGCACTAGTGCGTCTAATAAGACATTTATTCACAATGCTTACTAATTCCGCTAAACGTTCCTGAGCGAGTTTACGTTCAGTATCTGTTGCAGCTGCATCTTGACCACGTAAAATTGGTATCTCGAATTTTTTTCGAAATTCCTAACAAATGAAATTTTAATATGATATTAATATTCTCATTGAAATATTTGAAAATACTTTTTAATTTTTTAAACATATTAATTGACATACTTGTGCAGTACCCAATAATCCTTGATTAACAAAATGTACAAGAGAGAAATATTCTAAAAGATCATTCTGGATAGGTGTTCCACTGAGTAGTACTCTTCTTTTAGCCTTTAAATTTATAAGCGCTTGATATGTTTGATTTTCAGAATTTTTTAGACGATGTCCCTCATCACATAATACGAGTCCAACTTCATCTTGATGAAGAACGTGTGCGTGTAAGCGAAAAGTTTCATAACTGATTATCAGAATAGGATTTATACACCTGCGGCCGTAAGTTTTCATAAATCCAGTAAGTTTTGTGTCGATATCTGCTTTGTTTCCACCATCAATGGCTAGTGGTTGAACTCTATTTTTCAACCATTTAAAGATCTCATTATACCAATTTTTAACTAATGAACTTGGTGCGACAATAATAGCTTTCTCTATAAGTGGTTTAGCTTCGGGTCCTACAAAACACAATTACATATTAACGTAATTACATATTATACATAATGCATAAAATAATATTATTTTACCTTGTTTTAATAGAGTCCATAATAGAGTTATACATTGTAAAGTTTTTCCAAGACCCATTTCATCTGCCATGATACACCCATAAGCACCTTCAATACGTTTTCCTGTTACACATTCATACATAAACTTTACACCTTCTCTTTGATGAGGTCTTAAAATATTACATAATAGAGGATCCACTACTACATGTACAAGTTGTTTAGATCTGAAATATAAATGAACTATTATAAAAAATTGTTGATAAAGTTTAGTAATTATAAAATAAACAAAATATTTATACTTACTGATCTAATTTTAATTTTTCATGTTCAGATAATTCAGGAGGTGAATAAACAACAAGCGCATTAGCTTCCTCAGGATCATGTAAAGGTCTACGGGGGCCAGATAAACGTATTCCTAATGCACGACCAGATAATTGATAACCAGGAATTGGTATCTTAAATGGTTTACTAAAGATCTTTTTCATACGTTCTTCCTATAAGTTCAATTATAATTTTTTAATGTAGATATTATGTTATTATAGGATTGTTATTAATGATTACTATTTAATGTATAACACTTACATGTTCAGAAATTACTTCTTGAGTAGCTTGCACATCATTAGCTGAAAGAGCAACTGCTTTATATTCTGGTATTTGTACATTTTTGACATTACGGCAAACCTTCTTTTTAGTTTGTTGAACTGACACAGGCTGACGCATTACCACATTATTGGATATATCAAATAGTAATGGGCGTTTGCCATTTTTACTGGGTGCCAAAGATCGATTCTTATATACAATAAACATAAGATTAGTAAAAACAAAATAAAAATTTGTTATATAGGGTACAATAAAATTAAATCTAATAACAATGACAATAATAAGCACGAACATGTTTTTGAAAAATGAAAGAAAGAGTATTATGATTATACTAGTACATTAATTATTACTAATTTTGTAATTTTAATATATCATTTTTCAATAAAAACTAAAGTAATTTTGATAAAAGAATTTTTAACCAATTTTATAAAAACTTACCATTTTGAAATAAGATATGTCATTTTCAAATTTCAGTGTACTTTATTTCGTAATATCATTACTCTGTAAAATTATTACTTTCCACATTTCATTTCTTGAACTAATAACTAATAAGCAATAACAATAACAAATTTTACAAGTTTCGCGGTTATACAAGTGATACAGTTCATTCTACTTTCTACCTTAGATTCTAGCACACCTATCGGCCATTATTGAAAACTGGTACCGCACCACTGCATTTAAATTTCAAGTACGAAATGTTTAAAGAAAAAACGTTTAAAGTTAAATTTATCAGAATTAAATCTGTTGTTGATTCATATAGATATCACATATATTATATATAAATTTTTTAAATGATAATATTAATTATTTTGTTTTATGATTACGTCACTAATTTCTTTATATACAAAAAACATACACTTATGAGACATTCATGAATTTTCTAGCAATTTCATAGCAGTATAATTATAAAAATATTTTCTATGTATTTAGGAATATAAATAAATAAAATTACAGTTCTGCAAATATGTTTCCCAAAAAATTCGTATTAAAGTCATCATCATCCTTTATAATGTCTTTATTACATTTTTTATTTGAAATGTTAAAGGTGCATTTAGTAAGATCAAATAATTCGGGTATGATGTTGGGTTTTATACCATAAGTATTTTCCAAAAATTCCAGAACAGCTACTTTATTTTGTAGATTGTTAAAAAATAACCTACTTTTTTTTGGGAGCATTTTTTCTAACATAAATACCAGGTGATGATGAAAACATATAAATTGAGTTGGTATAGTTGATGTAATATCAAGCCAATCTTGTACACAATTAAGAGGTGTAACTGAATGTCCAGAAAAAAGAGCTGGATTTGTTAAAATCCCTCTTGCAGACATCACTGCATCACAGTTACTTTCTTTATAGAGCTTTTCTGCACTTTCTAAACTTTTTATATCTCCATTAGCAATGAGAGGTAACTTCACACTGTCTCTTACTAATTTTAAGTTATATAGATCAATTGGTTCACATCTCATTTCTGGAGTTCTAGCATGAACAGTAAGAAATGAAGCACCTGCTTTTTCAAGAATTCTACAGAAATCAATGGTTTTTTGAATATCCTTCAATAATCTAATCTTTACAGACACAGTGAAAGGATATGGAATACGATTTCTCACTTGATATATTAAATCTTTTACAAGATCTGGTTTTTTAAGTAAGTCAGCTCCATACCCATCTTTTAATGCCCAACGCTGAGGACACCCACAATTTAAGTCAACTCCATTACAATATCTATAGAAAAACAATTCATTAGGCATACAAACCAATATTGATTATCAGATATTAGTCTTAATATTTTGGATGAACTTACGGAGCAACCAATTCTGTTGCATTAAGAAAGTCATGTACATTTTTAGCAGCAAATTGAACAACTAGTGGCTTATCCCCATTATTAGTTGAAAACTCATTATCTCTGGCTTTTTCAGATTGTACAAATGAATCAGCTAAGATCATAGGTGTAAAACATATATCACAATCATACTGTCTTACTAAAGTTCGAAACTGTAATCTGTTAATATTTATATTATTTTTTTATTTTCATATACTGAAAAAATATTACAAATACAGAAATGTTTATTATCACTTACTTGCTGTATCTAACCATTGGTGCACATACTTTTATCATCCTTGGTTCTTTTAACATTTCTGTTATATCAATGGACATTTCTGTTTATATTTTGTATTTTGTTTCAAAGAAAAAAATTAAATGTCATATACATATGTATGTAATATAACAAATTGTTTCTGCGTAGAATATTCTGGCAAAAGAATAAGAATAATTATTTTTTGTATAAATTTTATGTTTCTTTTTTTTATTTACAAATAAAGCAGTAGACACAATTTTTTATTAAATAACATAAGCATGTAATTAAACAAACTTTTTAATGTAGCAGGTGTATAAGTATTTTAAAATACTTTCGATTATTTTCCATTAATCTTACAGTACAAAAAACCAGTTAAATTTACAGTTAGAGAAAAGTATACACTGTCTATAATATGATATAGATACATTGTCTGCATACCATTAAACAATTTCACGTACATTTAATTCTTTTTAATCAGTATTCGAATTAATTCATGTATTTACGATGCGCTATAATAATTCTTGTAAGTATCATTTATTTTATTTGTTTTATTATTGTTATTATAAACATTCGAAAAATTTTATTTATACGTAACCTTATTACGCTCATTAGCATTTATTTACAAGCATGTGATATTTTTCGAAAGAAATGTGAAACACAATGATTATTACTTTGATTACTACATTTTTTACATGTACCTACATAGTTTAATATTAAATAAAAATTAATGTTTACTGTAAATAGTAATTATTCTTAGCAGCCTCCTTTTAAACTACATTTATCTTAACCTTCATTTGTTATTTCTCACAATAATTTCATTAAGTATAAAATTTTCTTGTATCTTTACACACAAAAATTTCGAAACATGTTACAAAAGTATCTTATTATTACTGTTTTAACTATTATTACTATTTTAATTATTATTACTGTGTTACTTAACACAGTATGTTGTAAGAAATCTTATCATATATTATTTTAATTTTTAAAGGCTCTGGAGAAGAATGTCCTTTAACAAAAAGTAGAAGTTACAAATACACGTTAACTATGTATTGTGGAGATGGTTTAAAATTCATTATAAGCTGTTTCACCATTTTGACAATTTCTATTACAACAACATTAATTTTACAAATATTATATGCTGATGGGAGCCCACAGGTACTTAAATTAATATAAAATAATATCATATAACAAGCTATAGATGTTATGTGTAATGTTATGTTATTTTAGAATGCTGCTGGTGTACATGGTGCTGTTGCAACAGATTATACAAATTGTTCACAAATTGGAACCAAAATATTACGGAAAGGCGGTAATGCAATAGATGCAGCTGTAGCAGCTACTATTTGTATGACAGTAGTTGCTCCACATAAGACTGGTCTGGGTGGGTAAGTTATATATGTAATTTTATTAATAATTATAATAATCTATAATTATTATTTTAGAGGTGGTTATATGATGTTATATAATCACAAAGAACAGACAGAACCAATTATTATCGATTTTGCTAATAATACAATTAAAGGTATGTATTTGAATAATATTTTAAAGAGTATTTCAGATCTTACATCATTTGTATTGTATGTTAGACAATTTTTTACAAGATGGGATACGTATACCAGCAGTATTAAAAGGATTAGAATACGCACATACATTAAAAGGTAAACTACCATGGAGTGAAATTGTTAAACCTTCTGTATCTTTAGCCAAAGAAGGATTTGTTGTATCAAAGGAGCTAGCAAGTGAAGTATCAAAAAATATTGATTATGAAATTTTATATGGGCACATTAGTGCAGGAGATATACTAAAGTTACAAGATCTTAGCAATTTGTTAAATGCTGTAGGACTGGAAGGAACTAATGGTACAGTAATTTTAACATTATTATAACTAAATTAAAATGTTTGTATTAATATCTTCTAATACATTTACTTACTTGTTTCTTTTTTAGTATTATACAATGGAACTTTTTCACAAAATCTTCTACATGATAGAATTAAACTATCAAAGCTACTTCCACAGTTAGTAAATTATAAACCTGATGTATATATAGCAAAAAAGTCAAGTTTTTATAAACATGTAATATATTATCCTCCACATATGTCATTATTAAAATCAATGATTGCAGCACTGGAAGATCTTAACATATCTACTGATAATGCATCCATAGTAGGAGCAGATATACAAGTAGCTAAAACATTAATAAATTCAGTATCAATGCCATTACAATTAAAACAACATGGTTTGTTATATTTCACTGTTTTCATTTTAAAATATATATAAATATGTTTTACAGCAATGTTGATTTCATACAGTAATAATTTTAGTTGAAGAAGGAAGATATACTGGAGTTGTTGCAATGGATTGGGAAGATACTTATGTTTGTATTATAACGTTAGTATTATATTGAATTATTAATATATTTCGTTCAATAAATTTAGTGATATAAATGTATACTTCTTACAGTGGACTTGGTGCACCATTTGGTCTTGGATATATGTCAACTGTTGGCTTCCTGCTAGATAAAGCTGATACCAATAATACCTTATCTATGCTTGTTCCCATAATCTTTCATAATGAAAAAGCATTATGTGGATTAAGAGGAGTGTTTGGAACTGATGATACATTAATTATTGGACAATTATTGTACAGTATTATAGTGCGTCAATTAAATGTTTCTGAAGCTATTGAATATCCAAGGTAGAAAATAGATTTTATCTTTTATAATATAAAAGTGGAAATGTTATTTCTTAACCACAATTTATTGTTTAGGTATTATTTTTCATCAGATGGATTTGTGATAGAAAATGATCCAAAACATTCTATAGATACACTAATGCGAAATCAATTAAACTTAATAGTACCAGTACCACATTTAAAGACTGATTCAGTATTAAAAAGCGTGAATGCAATTATAAAAAGGAAAGATCTAATGTCAAGTCATTCAGATAGTCGTGGAGGTGGCCTTGCATCAAGATTTTAATAATTTATTCATCTATATTTTTTTTTTATTAAATATATTTATATATTTTGTATGTTTATATATGATAAAGTGAGATCTTTTATGATGTTTTAAATTTCAATCCTAATTAAGATTAGATAACTTTATAAAATAAATGGAATGAAAAATAATTTATACTGTTTTATAAAAATAATTAATTTTATTTTCTTAACTATTTTTATATAAATCTTATACAATAAAATGTAATTTATGTTATATATACTTTGATCTGAATATGAAATGTTTAAATTATAAATTCATTCACATTTTGTCACCTTGCAATTGCTGCTTTTCTTCTTTGTATTCTCTACTTATATCAAGTTGTCTCAATCTAGCATACATTGCACTAGCACTAAGTACAACAAAATTACTTATCCACCACATGAATGATTTCTTTTCATCAAACCAATAAGTTGCTAAAACTGTTTGTGCGCAAGCTTTAGCAGTTCCACTAATATTGTGTGTTAAAGGAGATGTTACTTTTATTTGAAGTGCTGTAGCAAAACCAATAGCAAATCCACAAATACCACCAACAATCATAGCCAACCAAAAATATGAAGATCCAATCTTATCATAATTGTACACTGTAATATGTTCTCCATTCGCTAACATTAATGGAAGAAATATAATGACACTATATGCATTGTTACAATAAGAGAGTAACCAAATATCTTGATTTAATGTAGGAAGAACTTGTTTCATGTGAATGGAATATAAAGAAAGAGTTAATGATCCTAGTACACCAAAAATTGTTCCCAGAACAGATAGAGAACCAGCAATGTGTTCTTGATCCACACCAAGCCAGAATCCAATCACAATAAATGCACAACATGCAATACAACTTACGGAAGTCTTTTGACCTGTAAAATTTTCATAAGTCATTATACTTGCCCAAATTGTTTTATTTTCAGAGTTTCTTACCTAGCATAAGGTATGTGAAAATAACATTAAATACAGTTGTTAGTGAACGTCCTGTGTAATAAAATGAAACGTCAACATATTTTAAACATAAGTTGTTGGTTGCAATCATTCCAGTAAATAGGAGAGACAATGGTAATACCTATAAATATATAGGGAATAACAAAGATATAATTATTATCAAAAAATTATAATTTACCTTTCTAAGGGTTTCTTTGGTATATGGATTACCAATTGGAAATTTAATATATTTTGGGAACCATTTTGATAAATTACTAAGAATTACACACATAACTAAAGATACTATACATTGGCACCATGTTATAAAAAGAGGTGCATCCAAATTTATAGTATTACTGGATAAAAGAGTTTTATTTATAAATACAGTCAATATAGAAATTATCCTGCAAAGATATTAATCAATTATATGAACAAAGTAACAGAAATTAACTAACTTTATTTGTTACTAAAAAGTAATTTAGGTGAACTTACCAATAATTTGTAACCACAATTGCAATATATATAAATTTTGTCAATAATCCAGTTTCTAACAACATTTTTTAAATATATTTATTTATATAAGTTAAATATTACATTACAATAATTACTATACTTTAATATTAAACTATACTAAAACTATTAAAGTATTGAATATCAAAAAATTGTTGATTCTTTATCAATTTTTTAATAGATCATTACAATAATATAGTACTGTGATTTTACAATTTTAATATATTTTTTAATCTATATAATTTTTTTTGACAAGTAATAAATAATATTATTTAAACATTTTGATGTAAGCACTTTAAATATATAAATTTTTATTAAATAATCTATAGCTATGAAATAGCATATGTTTTATCATTTTTAGTCTGTTATCAATATGTAACCTTTTTGAGGTTATGTTTCACATAACCCATTGCTCACTACTAATCTATGACATTAACATTAATTATGATTTTTGATCTCGATATTCACGATCATATAAACAGATCTCGATACCTGACACTCATGTACGGAAGCCTAGGAAAAGCAATCCGAAAATTGAATCGCGGAAAATCAACATGGAACACAAGAAAGTCCCCTTTCTGCACATGCGTAACATGTTATTAATATTTCAGACAAAGATAGAGACACTCTACTTATCTCTATCTGTTTCGCAAGAATGCGGACTTCCTTGACTGTCCATGTTGATTTTTCACGATTAGGTACGACTCAACTTTTGGATGGTTTTTCCCTAGCAAGTGTCGAGATCTGCTTATATGATCGTGGTTGTTGATCATTGCTCTAGAATCTAGAATAATCATATGTACATATATGTTTCAGTATATGCACTATTCTAGTATATATCCAGTACATATTTTTAGTTTATTTAATAATTATATTTATACGTAAATGTTTATTTCCTATTTTCATAAATACACTTTCACCTTAAATAAAGATGCTAACATATTTTTTAAAAACATACTTTTATAGTAAGTAGATATATATTTGCATTTATTATTTTAATTATTCCTATGGATAATTATCACAGATAAAAGCAAGCGATAAGTTCATATGCGTCATATGTAATTGTTTTATGTACCTATCTAACATAACTTATTGTATTTTTTGATTAAAGATACATAAGTTTTCTTAAATAAGAAATTTCATTATTTTGTTAAGTTCTTTAATTAATTTTATACTAAAAATAAATCTTCATATTAAAGTAATATATTTTAAAAATAATTAATCGAATTAAATTTCATTTAATTGAAGACGAATGTAAATATATTAATATCTATTTCGCCTTGATAAATTTCTTAACACATAATGTAGTTGTACAATTTACGCATATGTTTAATAGATAGTAAATTATAGTCGCAAAGTGGATATCGCTACTGACTACTGACAATTATACATATGTAGATGTTGACACGTGGTATCTATGTAGTATTCGGGTATTTCCGTCTATTGTCGTAACGATGAACAACCAAAATTAGTACTTGCGTAAAAATCATCTATATCTCTCATGAAACATGTTTTGAACTATTTCAATTTATTTACTATTGGAAAACTTTAAATATCTATGGCGTCGATGTAACAGTTTTAAAGAATTGTCATATAACGGGTATGTTGGCATATCAAATGCAATGTCTTCTATTCAATCTGTTAATTGAACTTTGTACTATGTACTTGTGAAATTTATTTCTTCTGTTGTGGTTTCTCGTTCATTATAAAATTACAGTTTTCAAATATGTATTGAATTTAAGTGGTTTTTTATTATATAATGATTATACGCTCAATGATTATGACATTTCGATATAATTCCTAATTTCTATTTGGAAATATGTATACATAGTTGTCATTTAACTTTTACATGTTAACGAAATTATTATTTATTGCCATTTCGCAATAATCATCATATGTGTACATTTATCTGATTCACTCTGATAAGAAGTCATGACCTTGACAATTACTTATTAGCTTTTTTAAAAATCGAACTATATAGTCAGTTAATAGTGCGAAGCTGAATAAATTAATTGATTTCTATTCTCGTGAACCCATTAATTTAAGAACTTAATTATTATATTATGTTTTATTTTTTAATCGAGTCCTATAATTAAATTGAAATAATCTCGAAATAAATATATTTATTATCCGGAAATTTATAATTTCTTGATACAGGTAATTACAGGGTAAATCGCTTTTTATTTAATATTGTGTATTAACGTTTATTAATACGCAATATTATTTTTCGATTTTATATTATTCTAAACATGTAAATTTGACATTAATATTTAAATCATAACATTTATTTTTATGATCATTTATATGTTTTAGAAATTAGTAATTAAAATTCCACAAAATGTCACAATATGAGGATGTCATTGTGGAAGACAAAAGGAGTGATGATAGTGCGATACCAGAATCAGAGATTCGGCATAGAATCCCATGGAGTGAACGCGTGTTATTAAACAGTGAAATACCAGGCTTACATGAAGTTAAAGAGCTATTGGAAGATGACGATGCAAGCTGTTTAGCAGAAGAAGAAGATGGAGTTGGTTGTCCGTTACCTTCAACTCCTGAAGATGATCATCTTCTGGACTGTGAGGTATATAATCATAATTCTAATTACTAGCAGTACTTATTAATAGGTTATCCTATATCATGCATTAGTCAAAAAAGGAATCAGATTGTAGATTTTAGTGCTTCCTTTTACAGATGACAGAAGTGTTAAAAGCTGGTGTGTTAAGTGATGAAATTGATCTTGGTGCATTAGCACATAATGCTGCAGAACAAGCAGAAGAATTTGTTCGTAAGGTATCTAAAAGTTATATAAGTATATCTTTATGTTACGAATTAGCAAATAACTTTTTATTTACAGTATTAACTGTCTACTTTTTAAAGGTTTGGGAAGCATCCTGGAAGCAATGTCATTTCAGAAATCTTCCAAAGTGGTTGCAGGATAATGATTTCTTACATGCTGGTCACAGACCACCTTTACCATCTTTTTATGCTTGTTTTAAAAGTATATTTCGAATTCATACAGAGACAGGAAATATTTGGACTCATTTACTTGGTAAAATTTAATATTAATCCTGGAAGATATTTAAATTTGCTTCTTCAATGACTTTTCTAGGAGATTAATATGTTTCATTCTTTCCATAGGATGTGTGGCTTTTATTGGCATAGCTATATTCTTTATAACACAACCTCCTATAGAAATACAATTGGAAGAAAAATTGGTATTTGGTACCTTCTTTGCCGGTGCTATTATATGTCTAGGAATGTCATTTGCCTTTCATACTGTACACTGCCACAGTGAATGTGTTGGAAAGTTGTTTTCAAAATTAGATTACTGTGGAATAGCTATGTTAATTATGGGTAGTTTTGTACCATGGCTTTACTATGGTTTTTACTGTGATTACCAACCTAAGCTTATTTATTTATCAGTAGTTGTAATACTTGGTGTAACGAGTATCGTCGTATCATTATGGGAACGATTTGGTGAACCAAGTTACAGGCCATTAAGGGCAGGCGTTTTTATGGGATTTGGTCTTAGTGGAGTGAGTAGTGTGTGCTATATTACATTCCTGTGACAAACAACTTGTTAGAAATGATAAATTGTATTAAATAATACATCATAATTAAGATATTACATTTTTCTCTTTAGGTAATACCAGCAGTACATTATGCTATTGCAGAGGGTTGGTTTAAGGCAATTAGTCAGGCATCTCTTGGATGGTTAATATTAATGGGATGTTTGTATATATTAGGTGCAATGTTTTATGCATTAAGAGTACCTGAACGATTTTTCCCTGGCAAGTTCGATATTTGGGTAAATATTTATTTTTGTACTTTTAAGTGTACTTGCTAGTCATCAATTTCATGAATTTCTAAATTACCATACTATCCAGTTTCAGAGTCATCAAATCTTCCACGTGTTGGTAATTGCAGCAGCTTTTGTTCATTACCACGGAATAACAGAGATGGCTATGTATAGAATGACAATAGGAGATTGTACAAATCCATCGCAGGTGATGGCTTTTTAATTATGCAATGAGCATATAATATCGTGTTGTTGGATTTCACATTATGTACCTTTATTGAGACTTAAAAAGATTCCTAAATCTTTGTATGTTGATAGATCTGTACTACAAAAGAACTGCTGGAAACAATATCATGAAAATGAATAACACAAGATTTTCCTTCTAGTTCATCATAATTAAAAAAGAATTTTCAAGAAAATTTACAAAGATTTAAATAATGAAGTACAATACGTCATAATGAAGATTATTAATAGTGAATTTACAACATTTAATTAAATGAAACTTTTTACACTTTCGTAATTCTGAATTTACGGAAAATGTAGTTAACTTTGTATTAAGTTCAACGTTTAAAACGTTTGTCGTATTTACCAAAAATTTCGGCAGTACAAAATAACAAATAATAATTATTTACACTTGTTGTTTCTTCCTTTATGTGAATAATTTATTTAAATAATACAATTTCCTTGTGCAATGACCACTATACACAAAATGAATATAAGGTTATAAATATCATTTTATTAACTGATAACAACTGATCTCTTGTTTCGTGCAGTTCTCTTATTTATTGAAAACAAGTTGAAAAAAATTGTACGAAAACGAAACAGAGTACAGATATATGGCAACGAACAAAACTTAATATAATTAAGATTTAGGAACTAATTGCAAATACAGATGATTTTATAGTATAAGCACTATAAAAGTTATAATATATTTTGAACACTGTTAAAGCAATGAAAACTATTTATTGTAACGATTGTGTGTAAATTATATAAATTCAACTTTTTTTGCGTCACACATGGACATAGAAAGTAAAACATTAATTTCTTTCAGTATTTATATCTTCAAAATTTATTATGTATCACAATTTGTGTTTTGACTTTCTATTCCCTATATTGATTACAAGAAAGGTTTCCATTTTTTAATATTAGTAAAATAACTTTTATTGTCCTGTCTTCTTGCTAAAATTTTCAATTCATAACTTTTTATCTATCTTTTCTATGTAAATTTACGTTTGTGTAAAATATACATTTCATTGCAGATCTGTTGTTCTTTAGCATAAAAAGTGTTGAATACTTTTGTTATTATTGTAGGGTCTAGTACTAATATAAAGAGATATTGTTGAACTTTTTACATAAATAATTCTTACTATTGGTAAATTAATAAAGGAGGAAGTTATGAATTTCATATGTAAAAAGACAATTATCCTACTTTATGTAATTTTCCAAAAATATATTTTTCTAAATAAATATTGTAGTATCATTTGTGAACTATTTAAATTGTACTAGAAATATCTTTATCCACTGTAATAAGTGACAATCGAGATATTCAGATGAAAAAATATAAGGTTTATAAAATCAATTAATTTATATTAAACGAAAGAGGAAGCTGTTTCATTAATTATGTAACATATACAAAAATCTAAATCTTGTCATTAAAAATAATAAGCTACTAGTTGAATTTATGTTTCAGCATATTTGTATATGTAATTTAATTTTACTATTAGATTAAATAGTTACAGTGAACAGAAAAAAATTGTGGTTGATTCATTTATTTATTTATGCTCTAATAAAAATTGTTAGATCTGTAATTTCAATCATTTTTCTAAATTAAAATTCAAAATAATTCTAATGATCTTCTATATTTTTGGTATATAAAATAATGTTAATATAAAGTATGTGTAAACATGTAAAAAATATTAAAAATTTTAAAATGAAAATAATTGTCCATCTTATATAAAACCTTATTTATTAAGAATTTGTACATATTTAATTATTAATTTATTTTTAATTTAAAAATACTAAATAAAGAAATATTTAATTATAAAATAAAAAATGCTACTGCTTATTGTAACTATGCGTTTATAAAATAAATAAATAATATGAATTGTGTAAATAAATATACAAATTATCAATAACATATATGACATTTATAATTTTAACAGATCACTCGAAATTTATGTATTTCTACGTATAAATATCCAATTTAATTAAAAAATTCAAATTATTTGACCATTTCATACATCACGATATTACGAAAGATATTAAAATCGATATGAAAAAATATCTCGATAAGACATCGATAGATAGTATGGTTCATTTCGTTATAGTCTGGCACATACGCTTTCATGTACAAGTTATACAACATACATATAGTGTATCTATGAAAGAAAACTGCATTACGATTTGCGATATTGAAATGAAATGTTAAAACTTAAAGAGAAAACGCAATTACAGAAACATTTGTTTTTGTGTTAAGGATGAATATCATGTCCCGAACAAAACTATGGTCTATTTGTAGAATCAATGAATCAGGAAGAGAATATTTATTTCGACAAATCAGTCATAAGAAAGATGAAAACACATAATTGTATTTTAAACATATTTTAATATTTTTGTCACGAGTGATCAACGAATTGTTAAGAGAAAAAAATTTTTCGGAAAAAGTGCACAAAAATTAAGTTGACAACATCATTGACGGAACAAAATTCTTATTGCATTTTACCGATAGTATAACACGAAAATTGATCAAAATGAATAATTGTTCACTCGTTTACGAAGTTAAACCGATGAAAGTGATTTTCATTTCAAACGGTTTATATTTTATAATCGCGGATATCGTGAAATAAAAAGTGATAATAAAATTGTCTACTATGTGTACTCAAAGCACATAGAATTATAGTGTCTCATATAATGATATATTGATATATAAATGTTATACATATATATATATTATATATATATATGTATTGATACATTAATAACAAACAATATTTACTGTTATGCTTCTTATACATTATGTTCACTATATTTGATACAACAAAGTAAAACGAGTGACAATAGAAAGTGTATGCTTTGAAAAATTTCAATTTCTGTAGGATAAAATATAAATAATGTAGATATTAACGAGTTCTTTTCCAATATATTTAGAGTTATATCTCACAAAAGGTTGAATACAATTTTGTAATTAACAGCAATGAATGAGATGAACTCAACAAGTGTTACAAATTCTATAACATCCGGAATACTACTTGACAGCATTAAAAACTACACTACCACCATGGCAATTAATACATCCAGTGAAATATCTGAAGCTTATATGAATTCTACAGAAGAAAATGGATTGTGGAATGTTTCTAAGCCTATAACATCATTGCCTAATAATACTCTAATTTCATTTGAAGCTTCAAGTACCAATACATATGTATCTACAACAACAGAAATTTTTGACGAATTTGGCCCACCAGATGGAATAGAATACATTTTTGTACCACTTGGTGTAGTGGTCTTTGTTATTGTATTATCAGCTGTGGTATGGGTAGCGATATCACTTTTGTATTTAAATCTTAATCTTTTAACTTTCATTTGCAGAAACAAAAAAAAAAAGTATAAAATATTCAGCAAATTATAATACTTGGATAAATGTTTCTACATTAGGTATTATTACCTTTTTGTAGTATAGTTTAAGTTCATTGGTCAGTTAATATTGTAATTTATATTTAAAATTTTATTAGTTTGTAGCTTCTCCTATTAAAAGTAACTTCTTTTACTATTAAAAACAAAGTTAGGTGATTGCATAATATTTGACAAAATATAGATGTTTTAACAATGTATAATACTTTTAAAGGTGATAATTATCTCAAGGAAAAGAAAATTGGAACGTTTAAGACATAGACTTATGCCAATGTATAATTTTGATCCTGGTGAAGAAGAGGAAGATGACTGGGAAACTGAATTATTAGAAGAATGTTACAATAATCATCAAAGACGTGTATGTATAAAAATATATATATTCAAATTGATAAATATATATTGTTAGTATAGAATTCTTTATCTTACAGCAAGGGTATCAATCTATGGATACAGAAGAAAATGCAGAACTCTTTGGAAATCATTGACGAAATATTTATAATAGTCTTTTAAAACCTTTGTATTATCTACAACTGTCTTAGATTTAAAAAATCACACTATTTAGTAGATTTATATATTTACTTAACATTTAAATAGTTTGTATATAACTTTTAATTCAAAGGTTAAAATTTAAATTCATAAATTTTATATATGAGAAGAGGTATTCCAGAATATATTTAAATATTAGAGAATGTAACCTATCATAAAAATTACGTGAAAATACAATAGAATTTATTTTGTTTGTTTCAATAAGATAATATCCATAAAATGAATAATGCTTAATTTAAAAATTCCATGATAGAGAATTAATGAGACCAAAATGACTAAGACTTCATTTTATCATTTAATATTTATTGTATACTGTTTATAACAGTTTTTCATAAAAGTACAATTTTTGCTATGTACTTGAATTTCACTTATGTATATTTCTTTTCATATCCTTTCCTTCGAAGATACGAATTTTGTTCTATTTATATTTAATATTAGAAAATTCTAGTACTAGAGATTAAGAAAATTAGGTACTTAATGTTCAACAAAAAGTTACAAGTATACTTCCAAATATTACCAAAAATTTCTTCCTAAGTAGTTATGAATAGATATTATCTGATAATGTTGTTAAATTTCTTTTCTCTAAGTATCTATTACATAGTATTAAAAGATTAAAAATTAAATAGTTTCAAACATAATTTTTAAGATGAGCAATTGAGAATGCATGAAGATGTATTGTTAACATTGTAATATAGTAACAAAATTTTAACAGTACAACAATTTTAGCTAGAATATAAAGTATATTGTTAATATTGTTAATGAAAGGTATATGTGTATAATGTAGCGATTAATAAGAGTCATTTTATAAGTTTATTTACTTTAATACAAATTTGACATTCACACATATGTTTGTTTGAAAAATGTCATTAATGTTCACTTGTTCAAATGTAATTAAAAAAAGTTATTTCTTGTACATAGTACACACAAGAAGTATTTCTTACAGTATTAAATTTATATGAAGTCTTTGACTTTAAGAATTAAAATATACATACACAGGAGCAAAGGAGGTAACAAATATATGATGTAATTGTGCATCACATATCTTAAAATTAGACAAAGTCTTCATTATCTTAATTCCAAGTTAGTTTATGAGATCTGAATATTTTAAGTTTAAAATTTCTTTCATTAAAATACTTGTATCTTTCATTTTGATACTTAAAACATAATGATTATGATAGTAATAATAATAAAAGTAATACTAATAATTATCATTATATTAATAGTAATTATAATAAAAATGCATAAAGTAAATACTACAAAGTGCTTTACATATTTTTAACCCAGGTATCTGTGCAATTTCTTTTTTTGTAGTTATTAAAAATCATATTTTCATACAACTTCCTTGGAACTTGAGCAGTTTCTGTTCTCCCTCTTCTTTTTTTAAAAGCAAAATGTTACCACTTTACTATTTCAATTTGCAGATTATCATATAAAAAGCAAACTTAAAAGTTTTAAATTTGTTATCAGTTTTTTAAAAACTTTCAAAGAATAGTTCTCATACATTGAATTTATTTTTTTACATTCAATTATCCTCTTCCTCCTCCTCTTCTTCCTCTTGTTCATCTTCTTCTTCTCCAGTACTTTCTGGTTTTTCTTCTTTCTTTTTAGGTCTACCACGACCTCGTCCTGAAGGAGTTCCTTTAGTTGTACCTTGCTATAATTAATTTTTTGTATAATAAGTAACTTACTTAAAGATAAGAAACATTTCTTTCTGGTCCAGCTGTTTAAAAAATGACACATACCTTCTTTTTATGAGATCCTTTTGGTCGCCCCCTTCCTTTTTTGACAGGTACAGGCGACGCATCATCTTCATTATCAGACTTTGCAGTTCGTACTGCATTATTTTTTTCTGTAGAAGGTCTGCCTCTCTTTTTGGGTTCTTTAACAGTATTTTTATCTGTTTTTGCTGGCCTACCACGCTTTTTCTTTTGTTCTTCAACAACAGGCGAATTGTCGTCTGACATTTTTAATCCTTTATATATCACTGTATAACCAAAAACTTTTTGTTACAATATAAACATTTATTTAAAAATTTTAGTTATGTTAGAATTTTATAATTATTAACATTTATTTTAAATTTAAGATTAAAAAAAAATTTAATCAATGAAAATAAATCTACAATAAAAAAGATATTCATATTTTAGATTAATTAAATATATATATTTCTTTAAGAAACCACGTAGAAATTTATTAAAACGTTTAATAATATTATAACATTTTGTAATAGCATAAAAAATAGAAGCATTCTCATAGGAAAATATGAAAAGTTTTGCCGAGCTATCGATTTTCAAACTTTCTCATAAAACTTACTTAATTCGAATTTTTAATAACAATTTAATAACTATATCAACATATACATATACTCCTCTATAAATTGATAAAACAAAAATTAGCTATACTAATTGGGTTTCGGTGTACTAAAGTTCAACAAATTACGCGCCTAATATACATTCATATCGAACATTACTAGCGGTTTGCTAGCCGGTTAATTGCGACCGAATAAAATAATTATGCGAAATTAATTATATAACCTAAAATCTTGGTAAGTGTAAATATATAAATAAAATATTATTGTTTTATTACAAAACAATAAAATTATAATAAATATTATTATCAATTTGTAGAAGAAAATAATCATTTACAACAATAAAGGAGTACTTTCTGAAACATCCGCGCCCGCCATTTTCAAAAATATTATGTGTCCTATATATTGTATCCTTTTCCATATATTCTTTTATGAAAATATGTAATCATACAGAATGGCAACAATTTTTCCCGTTTATTTGTAAATAAATATTGATTATTGTACAAAGAGTCGCTATTAAATGCACATACGATAGCATCACTTGGCTTTTAGGGACGCCATGATCGACAAATCATGGCAACACCAGAGTCGTGGTAGCGTCTACCACACCGATTTCTTTATAAGAAAATGAATAAATATCTCTGTAAGTAGTAATCGATTCCTCGCGAAATATTGACGAAAATATCGTTAATGAAATCATTTACAAGATTTTTAATCTTCCATAAGAACGAATGCGTATACAGTCTGAATGGATGTAATATTTACCGGAGAAAAAGTCATTGACAAGCACTCACCTGAAATATCTCGTGTATATGAGGACAAAGGCAATCGTTCAGTCGGCGCGCGCGTCGTACTGTAAGAAAACCGGGTTATGGTCTTTTCCTATGTATAATCTATATGAAAATGTTTAATTATCTTATGTATGAAGTATGAATGCAAGCTGCTCAAATATTTTCACTTCTTAGCGTCCTTTTAATACCAACGCGCGCGCGTCGCTACACAAAGCTAAAAGCTCCGTAAACGGGCCGTAACGCATCAACTCACAATACACTGCGCGAATAGCGAGACGCGACTGACCTGATCGAGATGATGGACTGTACTCCGATTCGTTCGCTATCCTAAGAAGCGTACCCCCACTCCTTATATATCACGCCAACTGATTCCCGCCAAAATGTTATGACATTACTTAAAATTATATATTTCCTAGGACTTTAATTATTTTTATTCTTTATTATTCTACATATATATTATTATTATATTGTAAAAATTGTATTACTCTGTTAAACAACGAGCAATGAAATAAGAGTGATACAGTATTTAAGAAAGTTATAAGATTGGTTATTTGACGGGAATATAATTATATATTATTAGTGGAAACATTATATTAATTCTATAATTTTAGTTTATACTAAATTAATTTAGCGAGTAAAGTAATTTCTTCAAAAAATATTTAATTTTTGTATTTTCATATAATTTAAATTTCAACTATACTAACTAGTAATTAAGGTATTCTACTTTCTTTACTTTATTTTAGTATAATATATAAGAAGAAAGTTAATTGAAATATACTGATATTCAATACATAAAATGAAAATTAAGAATAATAGGAATTATATATATGTAAACTGCTATAATTGAAATTAATTTATATTAAAAGGTTTTACAACTTTTCTTCCAAATCATTATAACATTAAGTGAAAAATAGTTCTCTATATAACCAAAATATTGATGAAAAAATGTAATATATCTTTTCAATTGCTATTTACAGTGTAAAATTTGATTCATATGTATACATTACACAAAATTTTGTACACAGATGATTCTTGAATCTACATAGCATGTCATTAACTCACATTTATAAATTCTTGCCCGAAAAATCTTTAATTACACTTGCATGTATTTTCATAAATGTCTAAATAAGATGTATTACAACACACACACAGTTTTCCATTCATTAACAATATGTTTGTTCATACAAACACAATAATATTACATACTTTATTTCTTTGCAAATGAAATTTTCATTGCATGAGAAGGTGTGATTTTAAATCCCTGAAGAGCATCTTTTGCAGCCCCAGACTGAACTTCATTCTCAAATTCAACAAATGCAATGTCGTGCCTATTTGGTACTAGACGTACTTCTTTAAAACCAGGGAATTGATTGAAAAGCATAGATAACATCATTTCACTAGTTTCATCCGGTAGATTTGTAAGAAACAATATTTGATTTGGTGGTTGTTCTGGCACAGCTGTATTAACTAAACCTGGGTGTTGAGGTACGCCAGCATGATAACCAATTTGCTGCGAATGTTTAGCTTGCTCTTTGGCACGTTTCTTAGCACGTTTAGCTTCTTCATCAGCTGCAGGTACAACTCGTTTTGGCTTTTTAGGTCTTTCTGCATATGTGCCTTTCATTTTTGCAATTATATCACTGTCAGTCTTTGCATATTGTATCCTCTAAAATGAAATTAATTAGTAACTATTAACAACTTTAATACTTCACTAATAAAGAAATTATTTTCACACATAATTAACATTCACCATTGGTTTGTCATAAAATGGGAATCCTTGCATTGACCTTAAGGCATTTGTAGCACTAGCAATTTCTTTAAAAATAACAAATGCTTGCCCACGCATTTTTAATGTCTTTAATGCTACAATATCTAATATCTGACCAAACTGAGAAAAAATTGCATATAAGGATTTCTTTAATTCATCCTTCTTTATTTTCTCATTTAAATTATTAATATAAATTGTATTATTCGGCCTAATATCCATTGCCACTGTAAATGGAAAAGTATTTTTATAATGAAATCAGAATTAACAATATTAATTGACAATAAAAACATGATGAGAAAGACAGAGATAATTGTAATCATATAAATACAACACAATGTACAATAAGTACAACCATAATTTTAATCTAACTTACTCAAATAATATTTAAGAACAAATGTAATATAATAATTATATTTAATAACTATACTTTTTATGTACTAAATACTTGTACTTAGTCGGCGTCACTAGTTCATAGAGGTTAGAGTACATATAATGAAGTACAACAATGAGCTATATAAATGTAGAGTGGAAACTTAATATTAAGAATATTTCATATTAAATTTATGTTAAGTTATGATTAAAAATTTCTAATTATTTATTGTAAAGATATTTTATATATTTAGACATTTATAATAATGATATATATATAGATACTGTTACTTAAAAATATCATTTTTGTATTTTCATTCAAGAAAATATATTGTGTATAAATTAACTATAGTACATTTAGGATACTTCACCGTTCGTAAAAGCACATTTTCTATAAAGAAATAAATAAAGAATATGAAATATACCGGTATGAAATTAAAATTGTTTGATAAATATTATTATATTTAATTGTTTATAATTATAATGGACAATATATTTATGTAACATTAATGTAAGTGTTTGAATACAGAATACTTCATCGAATTATTTGAATATATCGTAATCACATAAAATGTAGATATAATAAAATACATATCAAATAATTGTGTATTATTTTCAGAAATATGAGTGCTAAGCCATTGAGAAATAGTAAAGGTGTAAATAAACCCTTTCGGTCTCCATTTAGTACCCCTCAAAATAATAATAAAAAAGATAACATAAGTGCACCAGAAACAAGTACATGTAGAACACCATTGTAAGTATAAAAAAAGATAACAAATTAATGTTTAGTCGTAATTTTTATTATTTTGTTATAAAACAGAAAAGTATCTGTAGCGAAAAGACTGCTTTTTCAACAATCTCCTTCTCCCAAGAAATTATATTTAGACACAGAAAATTGTAACAAGGAGATTGACATTGAAGTAAAAGAAAAATTATATCAAACTGATTTAGAATCATTGAGAAAGAGCATACAGGAAAAGGAAGAAACTATTAAAATTTTGAAAACTGAGCTATCATATAAAAAAAAGGTATATGTAAGAAGATATATTAGCTATAAATTGTGTTATAAATAACCATGATATAAATGAATTATTTATGATTAAAGAACAAAGCAGAAAATTTAGAAGATGCTATAAAAAAGTGGACAGAATGTTGTCAAAGTGCTCTTATAGATCATCAAAAAAATTTGCAAGGAGAAGGTGGTCAAATAGTAAAAATGTCTGAAATTTTGTCTTCATTTAATATTAATCCTGATATAGTTCAATTCTCTATTAATGATGATACATTTTATTAATTAAATATTAAAAAAGTAATATCCTATAATAATTTGTATTGTAACTATTTTATTGTTATATTTTTATAATACATATGTACATATCTTAAATAAAAATAGATCAGTAGAAATCTGAATGCCTACAATTTTTGTACTTTACATTTAATATTTATGAGGCTTAAATGGAAAGTTAGGATCGAATAACATTGGATCATTAACAAATTTAGGGTCCTTAGTCATGTGACCCATTAAACCTATAACAAAAAAGTAATTAAACACAATAAGATACCATAAATTACTATAAAATATATTTAAAATAACATTAAAACAAGAAAGTATATTATTACCAGATTGTTGTGCTTTGTTTATCTCCTGTTCCACTTTTTTCTGTTTATGGTCGCATAATCCAGTTATATGTTTTTCATAAATTCTACCTGTGTAACGACTTTGAAATTGAGATAATAAACGTACATTTTTATAATCTGGATTAATATTTAGTTTACATAAAATACACAATCGTCGTTCTTTTTCAAATGGATTTTTAATGTCAATTGGCTGTTAGAGAAAAATAAGGTAAAATATTTGTTACTTTGTTATATTTTCATCAAACATATAAGTGTATAAGAACAGGTTACCTTGTCTGAGTCTATCGAATTATCTAATTCATTGAGAGCACACGCTTCGCTAGTTTTGCTACGAAATAAAAATGTTGGAATTCTCTTTATTTCATGTCTCAAAGCTTGCACACTAATAAATGTAAGAATCATATTTGATTATAATGAATGTTGTTCACAGTATCACAAATAAAATATAACAGTCATTAAGTATATATTTCAAATAGAATCGATGTTTCGAGGAATCCTTGAACACTGAACACTATCTTCGGATCTTAGAAATTTACATTTTGCGATTGTAATATTTATTATATATAATTACATTTATGTTATATAGTAATTTTGTATATTTGTTTAGTATGCTTCGTAGAAAACACGATTATCATAATTTTTATGAATTTCCGTTTTTATTTCTTTTTTATAACCGTTATTGCTGGTATAGTACTATTATAAGTATATGCGTTTGCTTCAAAAATTTTTCGATAAATATTTTTGTACTCTTAAAAATCTTTCAATAATTTCTTTTTCTACTACTTAAATCTAATATTTTTCAATGATATGGTAGCTCCATAGATACATAATTACATAAATTAATCTATCTTATTTATTTTCTCAGACTCATATTTTTAAAATATCGATGGCATAGAATCAATCACAAAGTATTAAAAGATATCAGATATTTTAATTTTGCAAAAGATTAAGGAATTACAATCGCAGTAATCAAATTTTATTTGTGTTCACGGTCGTATACTCTATGTGTTGGACAGACTATATTGTGTGAATGTGAAATTTAGTAGAATTTAGTTCTCATAGAGCTCGCCAGATGGTATTGTCATGCACAGAGATTTGATTTCCTATCTACAGAATGATAGTGGACTATGTTACTAAACGGATTCCGTTAGCCAAGTCTCTGCCACTCTTTTCCTATCGGGCGAAGCCGGTGGAGGCAGGAGTCTTAATTGTCAAGGTCTTGTAGCCAGTAGTTGAGACTAATATAATTATTTTATAGAAATTAATATCAATTGGTGGTGTATGCAGGTGAAGTGAAATAGGCAAAATGTGGCCTTCAATATTGGACATAGCCAAAACGAATCCATTCGGAACTCCTTTCGTGACAGCTAAATGTCAGGGCCCAAATGATCTCACACAAGCGCTCGTTAGAAATCGTCATATTGCAGCTGCCTCTGTAGCATCAGGCGGTTAGTAATTTGTTAAGTAATTTTTATGTATAGCTGGAGTAATTTAATTAACAGTGATTCATGATTTTCTGGTTTTGGACAGATACATAACTACTCTACCTTAACAATAATTATATATTATTGACCCCTATTTATTGAGAATTAATTTTTCTTCTTTGTAATGGAAGAAAGTATTGACAATATTTCAAGGAAATTTCAAATCAATAATCGTTATTACATAATCTAAAATATTGTTCCTAGTATTCTATAGAATTGTTACTAGTGTCTTGTGATTTAGATAAATTTTCAAAATAAAGTTGCACATTTAAGTTAATTGCCTTTTAGTAGTTTTAGATATTAATTAAGTTGTTTTAGCGTTAACAGTTACTTTATTGCAAATTATAGTAAATTTGTTAATTCAGTTGTCATGAAAAAAATTATATAATGAATATAGATTTGGCCGCATGGTGAGTTATGTCGTTATCATATTTCTGTTTTCTTCTTTTTTTATAGGTTTTTCTTTTTAGTGAAACTAGCATTTTTGAGACTTTCGAATATTGTTTAATACAAGATATTGACTTAAAATGATTTAATAAGAAGTTATTCATATTCGATTGTTATTAGTAATGCGAAGAGTTGCATAAGAAGCAGCCATTTTGTAGAAAATTATGCGTGCAAATCTCGTCTTCATAGCCTTGCTTGACATTCGAATAAAAATAATAGTGTACGTTAGTACGGTGACCGCGACCGAGAACATAATTATCCTACTGTACTTGAAAAGTTTATTATTGGATTAGATCAAGGTAGTAAGATCGTTCATACCAATTCTGAAATACTGCCAAATTCGAATTCCACACGCACTTTCTAACAGTTGACCTATGATAGTTTTTTAAATTGTCGATTAAATAAGAATTAATTTTACATATTTGGATTATAATAGATTTCTTTGTGTTTTAGATAGCTGTGAATTTGGATCAAATAAATACTTTATGCTATGTGGCTTGGGTGGCATTTTGTCATGTGGTATCACTCATACTATGGTTACTCCCTTGGATTTGGTAAAATGCCGTATTCAAGTAGACCCTGCGAAGTACAAATCAGTTTTCAATGGATTCAGAGTAAGCAACAAATTATCTCATTGATACTATTTTATTATCCGTTTGAGTCCCAAGCAGCGCGATCGCGCTGTATCGATTTTATTACGAAAAGTCCCAGTATATTTGAACGCTACGGTTGACTGACGGTATTTTATATTTCATTGTTATCTTCTCAATAATTTTTATTGAACAAAACTTGAAATATTTATAAACTAATGGTACGCATATATAATAATATATATGTATTTCATAAAGTAACGAATATGACGAGCGCTATCGCGCTGTTCGGGATTTTTCGTCCCTGTTTTATCAATGATCCCTGGGACTCAAACGGCTTTACTTATCCTTGTTTATTTATAAATAAGAGATTAGTTTTGGACATTTTATTATTCAGGTAACTATGGCTGAAGATGGAACTCGAGGTCTGGCTAAAGGATGGGCTCCAACATTCTTTGGTTACTCCATCCAAGGAATGTTCAAATTTGGACTTTATGAAGTGTTTAAAGTGTATTATTCAGCTCTTGCTGGAGAGGAAATGGCATATGAGTATAGAACAACTTTGTATCTAATTTCATCAGCATCTGCAGAATTTTTTGCTGATATCGGTCTAGCTCCTTTTGAAGCTTCTAAAGTAAGTATAAATTATATTTGCATTTATGATATATGTAACTGTTTTAACACCTAAAAGAAGAATATGTCATGCCTTATATCATGTATTGTAAGTTTCTTTAAACATTTGTAACATTGCATGAATCATAATACACAAAACATATTTGCTGTGTTTATAGGTGAAGATTCAAACTACACCAGGATTTGCAAATACTTTAAGAGAAGCTATGCCAAAGATATATGGTGAAGAAGGTCTTAGTGGTTTCTATAAAGGGTTGGTACCTTTGTGGCTTCGTCAGATTCCATACACGATGATGAAGTTTGCTTGCTTTGAACGTACTCTTGAGCTCCTGTACAAGTATGTAGTTCCTAAACCAAGGCAAGAATGTACAAAAGGTGAACAGTTGGTTGTTACTTTTGCTGCGGGATATATTGCTGGTGTATTTTGCGCGATTGTATCTCATCCTGCTGATTCTGTGAGTATACTTCTTATATGCGTGCATTTTTACTTCTATTTGCGTCTAATTTAATAATTTAATCAACTTATATATTTGATCAGGTTGTATCAAAATTGAATCAAGAAAAAGGAGCATCGGCTGTCGATGTTCTGAAAAAGATGGGCATCACTGGAGTATGGAAAGGTCTTGGTCCACGTATTGTTATGATTGGTACATTAACAGGAGCACAATGGTTCATTTATGATGCAGTTAAAGTATGGCTCCGAATGCCCCGCCCACCACCACCAGAAATGCCAGAATCCCTCAAGAAGAAGTATGGATTAGCTTAATTATCAGGCGTCAACAATATTTTTAATTGAATCAATTATAGTTAAAGAAAAAGAGCATAGATAAATTACCTTATTCCTTCACAGTACACATTGTCGAACAATGTTTTGCCATACATTTCAAGTATTTATTCTGTAATACAGATATCAGTGCAGGTCATCACTGCCCCCAAATTAGATATAACAGTGTGCTACAAATTATAGTAATTTGCTACCAGTTTTGTGATTACAAAAAGGGTAGCACATTTATAAAACTCTGACAGTGACAGTGAGTTACCTATTGTAACTAGATACTGTTACTTTGTATATAGAGTGATCACCGTAAATAAATAATGTGTGATCTGATAAATAATAATAATCTATAATTTTGCCCTTTTCCTTGTATATATACCTTGGTTTATACAGTATAAATCGCACTAAGAGATATACATTAAATACTTATTTCTTTTATTAAAATCTCTCAAATATAATCTATATATTTTACGATTATATACAAGTTTTGTATAAACATAAATACATCTATAGAAAAAATATAGCATATATATATTTAATGCAATTTGTACTTGCTACTGTATATACATACGTATATATAGTACATATAAACGAAATATGGAACACCAAGCAAAAAATACATTTTAATCTGTTTTCTATAAATAAGTTTTTTCGATTATGACTGAAACATAACATTTTGTTCTGTTTTAATAAGTTTATCTTTAAATTAAATCTATTAAAATTCAATAAACTTTTTTATAAAATTCATTTAATGTTACAATTTAATCTTATAAGTATCTAAGTATGAAAAGCTAGACATAAATTTTATTGTCACGTTTGCATAGTTATGGAAAAACTTGAGTAGCATCATATAGAAAATCAAAAATATATGTATATATATATTATATATATATATATATATATATACCTTTTATATATATATAGAGAGAGAGAGATAGAGAGAGAGTTGTTAACAAATAAGTACTAATTCTTTAGTAAGTCTTGATATTTACTTATTTTGTATATAAAAACTGATCTGTTTTAAATATGTACTCGATATTAAAAATATTGTTCAAAATAATTGTTTAAAATATCATAAGTACAAAATATGAAATAAGTGTGATAGAAGCAAAAAGTAGTTTCAAATTTAGTTATTGTATACTTGTAGAACCGATTCGAATTTGATTTAATACTATGTATATGCTTATAAATGTAATATAACTTATAACTGCTTGGCAAAATTACATGTATTATCTCGAATACATTTCTTTTTCTAAGTATGTTCTGGCATCTTGTATAGTTGCAAAAATCTTAAACGTAAGTGTTCCATGTAAATACAAGTCACATTTTTTTATAGTTTCAAAAATGGGAGTTCTACAACTTACAAGATAAAAATGTACATCAATTTGTTGAAATTCTTTCATTACTGAATTTAGCGTAATTACACCACTAGAATCAATATAACTTAATGCGCTCGTATCCATTATTACACATCGTAATTCTTGTTTGTCTTCTGAATCTTCTGTGTCCATATAAATACCCTTTTCCCTTAACTTAGTTTTATGTTCCATAATTTTTGTTGGATTCACTCCAATTAATTTATACAATTCTGTCTTGAAATGACTAGTGTTTGCAAAGTTTAAAGTTCCACAATAATGAACAATTTTCATTCCAGGAATTTCTATTGCCTAAAAATGATTCAAATATGCTAAGTATAGATACATCTTTTGATTTAAAAAATATTGTTAGTTATAAAAAATAATATACCGCTTTGAATCTACTGATATCCAAATACAAATCTGTATTTGGTATGTATCCCAATAAACAAATATAAGGATTAAGACTTTGTAATAAAATAATTGCAAGTGATATTATTATTCCAGCTAGCAAACCAATATCAATGTTTACTATTACGACGGTCAAGAATGTTGCAATCCAAATTAGTGCATCACATTTATTTAATTTCCAGAATTTTATAAGCTGATTAGCTTGTTGAAACATTCCCTTTAAAGCTACCTAAAGAAAAGAATTAAATATTACGAAACTGTTAATGATATCGAAATTTGATATGAGCATTTTTTTATAAGTGGATTTTGTAGGTAGATTTTCAAAATATTTATACTTACAACAATAATCGATGCGAGAACACATCTCGGTAAAGGTTCGAAAAATGGGCCAATCCATAAAAGGATTGTAAGCAATATTATACATGATATAACACTAGCTATTTGTGTCCGACCACCAACAGTTTGCTGAATTAAAGATCTACTTAAAGATGCTGACACTGGCATACATGAAAAAAAGGATCCTGTTATGTTACTCAAACCCTAAAATTACGTTTTAAAAATATACATAGTGTATTAATTTATATGATTTTAAAATAATATTAAAGGATTTTTTCTTTTACCATAGCAAGAAGTTCTTGATTTGAATTAATTTTATAATTCAATTTTTGTGCAAATATCAAAGCCATTGATATAGTAATAGTATAAGAAACCATAGTTATAGCAATACTGTCTGTTGCTACTAGGTGTAAGAGTTGAAATGTTGGAACTGTTGGTGCTGGTAATCTATTCATTTAAAAGATTAAAAAATCTTAATTATATTCACGAAAAATAATCAAATTAAAAATGGACATTAAACATACCCTGTAGGAATATCGCCCACAACTTGAATATTATACATGGTAGGAAAACAAAAATATTTTGAAATTAAAGTTCCACTCACAACTGCAATCAATTCGATTGGAATTGGGATGCTGCACTTTTTGCTTGCCCATGGCTAATATTAAAATAACAATAGAATTATTATTTATAGATCTTGAAACAAAAATATTCTAACGATTAAAAATTACCTTTAAAAATTCATTATTAAGTACAAGACCAGCAATTGTTATTGCTGATATAAGTAAAGCAGCTAAATTTGTATTTTGTATTCCTCTAAAAATATCTACCAATGTCTGAAATATTTTATAATTTAATTTATGTATTTTTAATTAATTTGTTTATTTTTAGATAATGTTTGATATTTTATACATACAAAAATGAACTTGAAATATCCTTTTTGTCTTGGTATTTTCAAACCAAATAGGTCTTTAATTTGAGATATTAAAACACAGACTGCTGCACCAGTTGTAAAACTATTCACTAATGGATCACTAAGCAATGTGCTTATAATTCCCAGACGAAATATATACATTATAATCTGAAAAAGGTAATTATTATTTCATTGTTGCAAGATATAAAATGAATCTATAAAACATTACCTGAAATATTCCAACCATGAGTGTCACTGCTGTTGCAACCTGCATTGGTGTATAGGAATATTCTCCAGGCAAATTGGGCAATGTAGTTGTAGCATTTGGATTTGTAATATCATTGTGCAATACCGAATAAGATGCCACTGTTTTCCCAGTCATCAAGCAAACCACAGCGAATGTTCCTGATGAGTGCCAATAATGATTCATTGTTCTAGCTTGTCTAATAAGTTCTTATTAAAAGGAGATATTTGTAACATTTCTGTAATAGAAGTAGTATTTTACAAAGCTTGTATGCATCAAGTGTAAAACACTAAATATTTCATTAAAGACAAGATCTCTTTAATGATCGTTCTGAATTTATTAAACTATCAAAATTAAAATACATTTTTTCTTACCCATGGACACATGTCTAGATGTGCCAAAGAAAAAATACACTAAGACAGGAAAGAATGCCATATATATTCCAACTACTGGAGGTACATTTCCCAAAAGTGCATAAGCCATGCCTTGAGGAATATGCATGATTGCCACAGTCAAACCAGAAATTATATCAGGCATTATACTTTCTTTCCAATTGTAATCTCTCAGCCAATGTATTGAGGGAATTACAGATGTAAAACATGATCTCCAGTTTCTATGTTTTAAATCACATATTGCATCTTGGAAGCCTATAAAAAAACTACCATTTTACATGTGATATTTATATATTAATAATAAAATAATGAAATTTTATTGTTTACACACATAGCCCTTTTGGTTTTTCATAATGACAATCTACATTTAAACTTTCTTGTTCATATACAGGTCTTTCTAAATGTACTTGTAAGAATGCATCATGCTTCTCCATATTGATAACAATTAATATAGAGGCTTATGAACTTTGCCCAAGAGGAATTACTCAAAACTTGATTTGTTATCTATTATTTTTTACCTTACTGATATCTACGTAGATCTGCAACAAATAACATACAATACTAGTGTTTTAATATCTCAAATAAAATTTGAGCATTGCTAAATTAAGATACTAAATATTATTATCATTATCTTATAAAAAAAAAAAAATAAATTCATTTATTATATAAATCAAATATAAAATTTTTATTATATAATAATACTTAAGAAAACTAATTTCTTATATTATTGAATAGAATATAACATATATTTTCAATGTTCATAACATAATTACTTGAATTTTTATTCTCAAATTTTTTAATTAACCTTCAATTAATTTAAAATATATTTTTTTAATAATTATTTTATTTCATTAGTACTTTGAATATTTTATATTTTTGCTTACCTGTCGTGTTGTTGTATTCCTTTGTAAAATTATTTGACTGCAAAGAAATTATAAAATTTGTATTTTAATATAGTTACAAAAACTATCCTTCTTCATTTTGTTTCAAGACACTGGTCTAAATCTATAACTAAATTAAATTGATGTGTATTACGCAAACATATAAATACACTATTATCGAATCACATCATATTTATCACGTGACTGATAACTAAATATGGTGGGGGTAAAATAAGTACATCAGCAGCAGTTAGTGATAGTTTATATTTGCAGTTTTATATTGTTGGGAAAAAATATTATTTATCATAATTTAACATTTAATTTTCATTAATACATATATGTATATATATATATATTTATATATATATATATATATATCCAAATTAGAATCGACAATTAAATTTAATTGTGAACAAACAATAAAAGAAGAATAATTACAAAATAATATGAATATCAAAACATTAACATTACTTATTTCTCATATTTTAATATTATTTTTATACAAATTCGAATTAAAAAAATTATTTTTAGCCATCTTTTAGTATTAATAATAAGAGACATTCGTACGAAAAATTTGACTTATAAACTTTTTCTTTTGTTACTCTTACAATATTTTGTACTTACCTACATTACACGACTATAATTACATGAAAATTACAATAAAATATGTATATATTAAAACGTTACTAATAACAATTGTATCTACAATGTAAATACCTAGTGTACAATAAAAATGAAGTGTATTTATATATACATATTCTATTTTAAACACACATACGTATGCTATATTTTTATAAAGATACATGAATATTTCAAATACTACACAATTCATATATTTATTAAATTAGTATTTACCTATTCAATTATCTATAGCGAAGAAAATGATAGAGAAATATCCCTATTTTATATGCAAATATTTATCATATTTATGTCTCTTTTTATTTTGAAAAACTATGGTTTTATTATGGTACTTTTCTTAGCGGTCATCGAGTGATTTGAAAATGCAAATCAAGCTGCTTCGTCGTTACTTCCACTAAGGATACGTGTGTTGTGATAATTCCGTTTTGTTCCGTATCCTCCTGAATGTTGAGTTTCGTACATTTTTCGATTTTCTAGATAACGACGATAATTATTTTCACGCTTCCTTCGTTGTTCTTCCGCTTGTTGCCTTAATTTTTCTGGATTCATGTGTGTCGTCACCATATGCCTCGTCAACGAACTCATGAATTTATAGGTGATGCCACATACGTCGCAAGAAAGTATTTCCTCGTTCGCTCCTTGCTAAAATGTGGAAATAAAAGAAATGCCATACATTATAATTAAATTACTACTTTTAAAAGAGTTGAGAACACTTACAATTGTATAATTTAAGATATTTCAACTCCTATTATATTATATAAATTCCTTAATTTTACGTAGTACGTACAAGTTGCAGAAAATATGAGAGAAATGGCAAAAAGTATATGGAAACATTTCTTTTTCTTACGAGACCCGAACAATTTAAACACTAAGATCGTATTGATCATACGTACTTGTTGATGTACCATCATATGTCTCTGCAAATTGTTCAATCTGTTGAACTCTCGACCACAAACCTCACAGTCAAATTTCTTATCAGGATCATGATATTTTTTATGTAGACTCAGATCAGTTGCATGTAAGAATGACTTATGACATACATCGCATGTGTGGGTCCGCTGATCACCAGCCAAATGCGACTGCTCGTGTTTAACCAGACTAGCTTTATCTACGAAGCGACGACCGCAGTAAATGCACGGAAGAGGTCGAGATTGTGAATTATGAAGTGTTAAGTGACGACGTAGAGCGGTAGATGTCGGAAAGTTTTTATGACACTCGAGGCACTGAAATGGTCGGTCACCAGTATGAGTCTTTCTATGTCGAGCTAAAGAATTTTGATCTGGATATCTGAAATGCGAATAAAAAAATTGATTATTATTATTATAACTAATAAAACAAATTTAATTTATATAAAGAATTACCTTTTAGGACATAAATCGCACGGGAAATTTCTGGTTGTAATATCTTCTTCCCGAGCATGTTTCAGTCTATTGTGTCGAAGTAATTGGAACGACGTTTTAAAGCTTTTATTACAAATATCACACTTTAAGTTATCTGTTGTTGGTATAATAACTTGAGTTCTTTTTTGTCCATGTTCATCCTCGGATATTATCAGAGATATAGTCACAGTATTATCTTCATTATCTAGCTCAGCAGCAGATATTACAGAGTTCTGAAAAGTAACACTGATGAAAATAGGAAAGTGATTTTGATATTGCATGTTTTAAAATTTATTACAAATACCTGTTTATTATTATGAGTAGATTTGAGTTCTGTATCTGGCATAGAGTAAGATTCTTCATCTACTTGTCTAGCATTCTGGTCAGATTTCATTTGTGATTCTTTGCCTTCATAACCATCGCTGTTTTCTGCAATAGCATAATGTCCATCTTCAGTCAAATACACTGGCTGTAAAGTACCAGTTTCATCTTTGAAGTATAATTGACCATCCTCATCTTCATGTAAAAATATTTGATCCTAAAATTTAAAATGGATAAAAATTTAATGAAAATTTATTTAGTAAATGAAGAAAAACAAAGAAATAAGTTTAAACATTCAGTTTTTAGATTAATACCTGAGAATTTTCTTTCTCCTGGTTTTGATTGGTATCTGAATTAATTGTTTCCCATACTTGTTCTTCATTTTCCATTGCTGCAGTATCATAATACTGTTCACTATCATCTACTGTTTGTGCAACATACAATGTTTCTATATTATCTGCTTCATAATAAATTGTTCCTCCAACTGGTATAGTATTTTCATCAAGTTGTTCCATCTAAAAATAAAACTATTACTTTTATACAGACAAATAATAGCAACTATGTATAATGAAATAATTTGGTAATACAAACCTTGATATAATGAGTATCCGACAGTTTATCTGCCTGAAATGTTTTTACTGAACTTTGCTTCTTTGTACCAAGAACAGTGTATAATAGATTATTCTCAACATTCTTTACAATCTCATGACTTACATTATTATCAATATTTTCGTCGCTATTCACATTATTTTTAAACTCTAGGCTTAATTTAGATTTCTCTACTTTGTCTGAAGATTCTACATTATCCCTGGATTCCGTTTTATTTGTTTGTAATGGTAAAGCGGTTGTTTGATTATTTACATATTTTTTATCATTGTTTAGTATTCTTTGATTTTGCAAAGATTCTGTGCAGTGATTTAATACATTAGAACTCTGTCCAAACTTCAGTTCATACTCTTCTTCTTCCATATCTTCGTCTTGCCAATCTTCATCTACATCATATGCTATAACTTGCTTATTAATACTTCTATCATATTGTTCTTTCTTTTCGTGTTCACTATCAGTATGTGTCTTAAATATAGAACTATCTTCGTCAAAAGCATAGACCTCCATTTCTGGTTTAATTTTTCCATTATTATTTTCAATAAGAATAATGTCATCCTGTGGTGATTCTTCTTTGTCCTCTTCTATTTCTTCTATTATTTCTATAATTTCTTCTATTTCCGTTTCTACAGAATCTTCTGCAGTTTCTGATTCTACTATAATGTTTTCTTCTGTGATCGCATGCTTCAATACTTCCATCACATCTTTGTCATCGTTAATATCTATTGTATCCAATATTTCATGTGACAGTTCCATAATAGATTTGGTTCTAAATTCTGATGTCCAAAAAGTGGCGCTTAAAAAAACATATCATTTACATTTATTGTATATATTACAATTCACAGTATCTCAAAGAGAAAGCAACCTACTTAAATGTTATTTAATTATCTCTAAACTGACTTTTATCTAAAATCAAACATAAGTATTTATAACCATTAAAACTACATCAAAATGTAACAATATAAAACATAAAAAATTAAGTTTTATATTTAATAAACAATCTGTTTATTAAAGTAAAAATAATAATACAATCGATAACACTTTAAATATATACTTCTTACTTTCCAAGCATATATTTATTATATAAAATAATATATATAATCAATATATATGACACATATACTAAAAAGCATAGCATTTAATTTACAATTTTTAACAATTAGGACATACCTTTTTTATAGAGTACATAAATATGTTGCCTTATACATTGCAAAAATATATACTTTATCATTCTTTAAGTTTCCTGTATATATAAAAGACATATCTATCAAAATTGTAATATTATGTACATCTTTTTCAATCACATAGTGAAATAAAGTACAAACAATATTAAAGAATCATATCGAAGGAAAAATATAAATGCGATTGTGTCCTTCACATCTATTCGCTTTTAAATTGATTTACACAGCATTTGGATATTCTGTATCATGCGTGTATTGTGTATGTACATGTTACACGTATACATTCTTTAATATAGTATTGTGTTTAAAAAAAAAAGAAAAGGTTTGTAGACGAAGATCGGTCAAAACATTGAAATAAGCATTAGCATTTTATATGTGACAAGAGGTACGCGGTTCACCAGTCGGTACGAATATGTCTTGTATTTATCAACGGATAGCAAAATGGCTACAAAACGGCAACGATTATCCCTTCGAAAAAGGTATATGCTAATATATTAAAATGTGAAAAATCTCATTTAAGAAACGAACAAATATTCGTACAGTTTTATTCACTCTACCTGTGTCAAATAGTTGAAATGTGTAAGCGATGAGGGGAAAAATTGTTTTTGCTCGGTCGATACGCGCCAATGTAATATTTCTCTCTATACTTTCCCCAGTAAGCAAGTGACGCCACCTTAAACATTGCACAGATACATCTTTATCTTTGTCAAAATAGGTTGCCTTCGTTGTATTCGTAAATAGGCTGTCTGAACGTTATGAGTGGAATATGTATTTTGATTGGACAACTATTGTTGGGGAAATATTTACAAAAATTTTCAAAACCTCAAGAATAGTTGGAAAGTATGTGTCATTTCTTAAATGTCTAGTTATATGTTATACCATAGTATATATTTTTTGGCGTATATTGTGTACTATAAGTATATTATATAGTGTACTGTACTATAATATTTAACTATACTATACTACATATACAGTATTATCTAATACATAGACATTTATGTCTGTGATCTAATATTACTGTACTATAGTATAAAATATAAATGTATTATAGCATATTTTATCCCACATTTCTAATATATTTTCTGTAGGCTGTTTTCCTGTAAAAAAGGGAACATGTATATAAAATTTTTAAAGAAATTTACTTTCTCTGAAAACATTTAAATTTTTTATAAGAACCATAAAAAACTAGATAAAGTTTTTAAAATGATATATGGAATTTTGTATATAAATTAAGAAAAGCTAAATGTTTGGTATTAAAGTTATATGTATTTGATATATGCATATGTTCTGAAATAAGACATATGGAAGTACGTGCAGAAAACAGGCATTTTATAAAAATATATTTTTTAATGATATTTATTCAATATCGTTTTAAAATTGACATTTTATTTATTCTCATATATGTTGTATTTATAATAAAATTTTGTTAAACGCAAAGTATCATTTATTATATACATATATCGACTTTACATTTTAGATAATTATCTTTGATAATGTTAAAGAAACGAAAACTCAATAAAGAAACTGTATAGTTTGTAATTGTCAAATTTGGATCATGATGTTAATCGTTGTATCACGTTTTAAAATCAAGGAAATGACTAAACAATACTAGTTTGATCATCGGATGAAAACCTGATAAATAAAGATTTGTACATTTTGTGTGTATGATGTAACAAAGTAAAAAAAAAATAATAGTAACTTTGTAGCGAATTGAAAGTTGATTTAATAAACGCGCAAGATATGTAAATCTTATCGTACAGTGTAGTGTTTATTAAAACCCATCATTGTGAAGGTTACTTATCGTATCGAATAATTAATTTTTTTTTATATTGCAAAAATGTGGTTTTATCTCTTGCTTGCTATTTTTACGACATTTAATTTTGCGATGGCCTCGTCAAGCTTTGATTTTGGAGATACCTTAGCATTGATCATTGGATTGATTATTGGAATCATTGGATTTTTTGCCTGTATGGGTGCTTACGCACGGCATCGAAATCGTATGGAAGCAATAGCATAATTATTATAAGCACTTCACAATTCCATTGATCGTAAGTATATCGTCTCTCTAATCCTTTGTTGCAAATTATGAACAATCACTAAAAAGATATTTTAATAAAAGTTGTTTGATCCTGCAATTATTCATAACTATACCGCGCATGTTTATGCATTTATTTATTTTATTTTATATATTGTACAAAAATATAAAAGATATTCAAAATAAAATACTCCTTATAATATTTAAGAAATGAAAGAAGTTTCTATTTAGGTCCTATTTTTCTGGTTCGTAAATACCCATAGTATATTCATAATACACACAATTGGTTATTTTGGTCAATTTACTTATTTAATTCATTTAATAATTTTTATTTCAATATGATCTTCTTGCCTTCTAATAAAATAATGAATAATTCTTTTGTGTTTTATATAGCGAATTGTTTTATTTCATTTATTTTGCATGATTCATTAGTAACTTATTTCATTTAAATTGCAGGCTATTCAATACATATAGAGTTAATGAAGAAAATGCCTGAAGCGACTGTTTTGAATATGTTCGTTAATATAAAATTTATATAAAAATTGTTTCAAAACTAGCAGAAATTAAGTGTTGTATAATGAAATTTCTATAATTTAATCAATATAAATATAAGTTAAAATCTTTGTGGCCACAAACTATTTTTATATCTGCTATACTATTATTGTAAGATAATTATTAAACAAATGTAAATAAAAATGGTAATGATATGT